>CM051259.1:61121855-61139355 GCA_027921565.1 Artemia sinica
GTTTAAAATACCAGAAAGTGGAACTTGGATAATTTTAATATAGTAGAACGTGTATCTAAGAACCTTGGAAATAATTTTATATGCGGATTTCTGAAGTGTTACAAGTAGTTCCTCTCGTGCAGTACTTCTGTAAAGTTTTTCTCTTGTGTTTGTTTTCAAACCATGTATATAGACTTTGTAGAATAGATGAATAGTTTCTAGTGAAGAAATCCTTCTTCTATCTCCTCCCACGTGAACCCTTAGCTCTGAAAGATTTGGCTACACGCTTACCAGCACACCCATACCAATATTAGATGATTATCCATGTAAACTCAGACATCACCAGGAAGGAGTGATAAAGGTTTACAATTTTTTAAATAATGCTGGGAAATCTGGCGCCCCCTTCATGGAAATTCCCTTTCCTCATGACAAATTTTTCCATGGAAAGATCCTCCCACGTAACCACCTCCCCTGACCCCCCCCCCCCCCCACCACCACCACCATCACCACCAGAAAAGAAATCCCTGCTGGAAACGTATGTATACTTCCGAATAGCCAATATTATATGTAAGAAATGGACGAAGTTCGTAGTTTGCAGCCCTTCCCCTTGGGACTGTGGGGGATTAAGTCATCCTCAAAGACATAGCTATTAGATTTTTCTACTATGCTGAACAAATTGGTTATCTCAAAATTTTGATGGGGTGACTTTGGGAAATAAATTAGCATGAGTGGGGGCCTAGTTGCTCTCCATTTTTTTCTGTCACTAAAAAAAGGCACTAGAACCTACTCTAGGACCACTGGGTCGATACGATCACCCCTGAAAAATAAAACACATTCACATCCGTAATCTTTCTTCTGGCAAAAATACAAAATTCCATAATTTTTGCAGATAGGAGCTTGAAACCTCGACTACAGGATTCTATGATACGCTGAATCTGATGGTGTGATTTTCATTAATATATGTTGGATATGTGTTATATATAATTTTTGTTCGTTTTAAGTTTCAACTTCGCTCTTTACTTTCCTCGGAAAAACTTTGTTTTTTAAAATTAATTTAGGAGTCAAAAACTAAATACGTAGCCTCACAACAACAAACTAATCTATAACGCTTTTCATAGTCCTACAGGAACTGTGATATCAGTAACTTTCAGTATACAATTAAAATTATCTTAGAAACATAGGCATAAAAATCAAAAGCTTAAAGTCATTACACATCATAAAAATAGTGGATTTATTTATCAGGTAACATCTTGTTGTCACCTAGTATTACTCGAAGTGAAGAACATAACCATAATAGGAACTCTGGAAATCCAGTTATTTTTCTCTATGAAACGGAGGATTTTAAGTTGTGATACATATTCTAAAGCGAGTTTGCAGTTCTAATACTAGTAAGATCCCTTCACTTCGAACTTGTCTACAAAACAATCATGAAATGTCCTTTTCAGATCCAAAACGACAGTCAATCATTGAACTGAGCTCATTGTGCAGAAGTGAGGCAAAATTAAAAAAAAAAAATAATAACAATCTGAAAATGCTTTACTTTTATACTGTTAAAAGTCTCCTTAAAAGGTTTACTTTTACCGCACCAAAACTCCTATATTGTTTTGTGTTTTCAGTAAAGTGCTAGTTTTCTGCAATCCTACAAACATAGGGAAATATCACCAGTTGATTTATTTGCATTATTTTTATTGATATATGTTAGATAGGCTGTGAAGTAATAATTTGTGTTCGTTTTAAGTTTCAACTTCGCTCTTTACTTCCCATGGAAAAACTTTGATTTTAAATTAATGACAATAAAAGTGCTATTTTACAAATGTGGCAAGCTAACAGCGAGGGGTCTAATTCTCCCCTCGGTTGATGGCCACCATTTGTTGAAAGATTTCTCTAAAAAAGGACTCAAATGAGAAGAGTATTCGTTTTCTGAAATTGTTTTTTCGTAATTTTTTTTAGCTAAATGACGGTGTCACATACACAACATATAGTGACTCATGCTGGACAGGGCATGAACAGTAGTAATTACTGGAGTGAAAAAGTGTTTCAGGAGGCTTTGGGTCAGCATATTCTTGTAATTTGCATGGTTTGATAATTGTCGCAGTCTTTATGGTACGGAAAATTTATGTAATTCGAATGTGAGAATGCATTTTTTCAGTAGAATATGGGAACGACAGGTTTCTGGAGACCTTGGGGATTTGTGTAGTTTTACAATTAGAACCTGGGAATGCCAGCTGGGAAGAGAGTTTACAATAAAGGGCTCAGCTATTGAAGTTATTTATATATTTTTTTTTGCCAATAAATTACAAAAAATAATGATTTTATGGTACTTACGCATTATATCTTACCCACCGCTATGAAATATTACAGGAAACAAGTCAAATGGGCATTTGCAATGGATAAATGGATCGCAAAGCGTGATTTCTTATTGAGTTTACAATATTAAAATTTTTGTTTTTTGGGGTTTAGGGGGGCCTAAAAAAACACTAAGAAAACTTTAATGTTATGGGTGGGGAGGGGGTAGTTCGCTTTCGTTCATGGAATAATTTCTGTTCTTTTTTAGTTTCTTGAAATATTAATTTCTTTCTTTAGGTTCTTTTCAATTCTGAAATTGTCAGAAAAGCTCTATTGACTGATATTTCAAAGGAAAACAATATTTTGTCTTCCGTCCAAGATCTCTACTCAAATTGGATTATGTCTCCCGGACCAATTTATCCAAGAATCATCGCAAACAGGATAAAAGGTAATTAATTGTACATTCAGTTTTATCTAATTTCATCATGGACTGCGCAATAGTGCTGCCTTAGAACGAAACGATTTTTTCGTTTTGTTTCAATCATCACTTTCGTATTGAAGTTGTCCAAGAATTTTTTTTTTTTTTGGGGGGGGGGGGTGGGTGTGCATGTGCATGCTGCTGGTACAGAAGTGCTATTAAAACCCAGGGGTATTAATGTGAAAATATCAAGGAATGCTATTTTTTAATGAAAATCCTTTTGCAGCGTGTTTTCATCAAGCACTCCATGGTAACGAACTGTAAGTAAGCAGCGGTGGCAGTTTTTTTCCACTAGATTTGAAATATGGATATTATTATTTATAGAAAAATAATATAACTCTCAAATATAGCTAAAGGCAGAAGCGGTAATGGCCTCTCTTGTGTCTAGGGCAAAATCATGATTAGCGCCCCCTCCTGTCTCCCATAAAATTTGTCAGTCTAAATTAAAACAAAAATTCATTCAGGAATAAAATTATTTTATTCAGAGGGAGGATGGACCAATTTTATGCTGAGGGTATTTATATGGGGAATTTCCCGTAGGGAGGGAAGTTGTCATGGGGTGAACTTGTAAGGGGAAATTATACACGGGTGATTTGTTACAATTCCTATGCAAAATTATTTTGATATGCATTGCTTTCTCTTTTCCGTCTCAATTTTATGCTTGGAGTTATTAAGGGTAATTGTCCGGAGTAAATTTTCACCAGGATGAATTGTCTAGAGAACATTTTCGTGGGGAGGGAAATTTATCCGTTTAGGCTGGGCCAGATTTTCTAGCATTATTTAAAAAAACAATCAGAAATTAAATATAAAAAACCAGTTTTTCCAACTGAAAAGTGAAGAGCAACATTAAAACTTAAAAGGAACATAAATTATTACCTATATGAAGAGAATTTCCGCCCCCTCCAAACCTCGCCCTTTACGCTAAAGTTTGAATTTTGTCCCAATTCTTTAAGAACGACTCCTAAAACACAAGGATTGTTTAATTAGAACAATGAGAAGCTTTTTTAAAAGTCTTAAAATGTTTTAGTGATGTGTTTGAGCAGTGGACAACCCCCCTCATATACGTAATAATTTCTATGCGCTTTAAGTTTTAATGTTGCTTACCTTACTTTCTGTTGAAAATACTTTTTTTTAATTAAAAGTTGAATAGCCAAGGCTTAGTGTTTTTTTTTTACATTTGAAAATAGTTTGTAAGAATAGAAAGATAAGCCTCCGAACGAACATTAGAATATTGAAAGCTGCAGTCTGGCTCTGGCTCTAGATCTGGCTCCGGTAAGAAGCAACTCTATACAAGTAAATAAAGTTCTATGGATTAAAAGTATTGACTTTATGCACTAATTGCAAATATTCCAACTAATTGCTACTGATTTCAATAAAGGCAGTTTCATCCATCGCGTTCACATCAGTTTAGACTTGTTTATTTTTAGATATTGGCCCTTTTAAGATCAACGAGCTTGGAGATGCTCATGAGTTTTTGTATTTCATTTCAGCAAAATGGAACAAGAAACCAAAACTGATATTTGTCAAGTGTCCCGGGAAGATATTTTAGTATGCCCCCATTGCGAATATTCAAAGACATTGCCGAAGGAATCCACATTTGGAGTTACTGTTCCTTTGGCTTCAAAAAGTATAAACCAATGTGTTGACAGCTTTTTGGAGCCAGAAAAGACTCCAATCAGGTAATTTTTACGTGTTTTAGATATACATAGCTGTATACATGATTTTGCTGGTCTGAAGTATGTTGTACGGATAATTAGTGAGGGATAATTAACGTTTGGGTGGCACCAATGGAAAATTGGCTCTAAAATAATCTTTTCTTTTTTCTCCTCTGACTCTCTAATTTGATAAGAATATGCAGGAAAGAATAATTAGCCAATTGGCCACAGAGGTTCGAAATGTTAGCTCCATGGAATTTGAGGCCTTAGATTTGAATTAAAATCAAGTTGCCATCGCTAATTGGAGAAAAAGCCGAGACAGATCTGTCTGAGTGAGAGCCAAAGCTGGCAGAAGCCTCTTTAAAGATTGCATAAAAATGATGTAGTTTCACTTCTTTATAGATAGTCTATCATGATTTTGGGCTGACTCGTGACGGACAATGTCCACTGAACTTGTATGCAAAATGGGAATCTGAATTGTTACAGTTCATGGTAACAAACTGTAAGTAAGGAGCTATGCGGCTTATTAATAACTGAAACTCTAAGAAACAGAGTCTTGATCACAACAGGTACATGAAAAGAATCGAACATTGATGCTTATTCAAAATATGTAAAATTAATAAAATTTAATTTTACCCATCAAAAGTTACAAGCCTGAGAAAATTTGCCAATCTTTTGAAAAAGGGGAAAAGCATCCACATGCTTTTCCCCTATAGAGGTTTCAAGCTTCTATGTACAAAAATGTGGAATTTTGTATTTTTTGCCAGAAGAAAGATCAGGGATGCGTGTTTATTTGTTTGTTTTCCCCAGGGGTCATCATATCAAATCAGTGATCGTAGAAAATCGGGAGACGACTCAGTCGACGGGAAATCAGAAGTTCTAGTGGTCTTTTAAATGACCGAAAATATTGGTGGGCATCTCGCCCCCCCACGCTAATTTTTTCCCAAAATCGCCCGATCAAAATTTTGAGATCGCTATTTTTTTCAGCGTAGTTGAAAAATCTAGTAACTATATCCTTGGGGATAACTTAACCCCACACAGTCTCCGAGGATAGGGCTGCAAGTTATGAACTTTACCCATTGTTTATATATAGTATTGGTTATTGGGAAGTATAGTCTACAGAAGTTTTTATGGGGAATTTTCCAGTAGAGGGGAGGGGGGGGGGGGTACGTGGGAAGATCTTTCTATTGAGGAATTTTTTATGGGGGAAGAGAATTTTCTACGGAAGAGAAGCCGGACTTCCCAGAATTATTTAAAATTGAAGGGTTCGATGACTAAGTAAGGTTTCGTAGAGACACTAATTTATTATTGCAAGCTATATTTTTTTTTCATTTTGCTTTTAAGGTGCAGCAAATGCGGCAATCAAGGTTGCAAAAGATGGGGGAATATAGTTGGATTCCCGAGTCTCCTGATTGTCCAGCTAAATCGGTGAGTTCTTATTATTTGATCTGATTAAACTCTGTTAGTGATAGATAAACTCTGTACAAGATGGGAGCCAGGTATAGACGTTTACCCCCCCCCCCCCCGAGGGAAATACCCCCTCTCGGACATTAAACCCCGTAAAAACCCCCAACTCCTAGGAAAATACCCCGCCCCGCGGAAAATACACCCCTCCCCACAGGAAATAGCCCTCCAGAAAATACTCTCGTGGAAAATACCTTCCCATGACTGAAATGGTCACCAATCACTTTCGACTAATAAAAAAGGACTAGAGCTCTCTTTAAACCTCTAAAATGGGGTTCTCTGATTCTTTTGCAGTTAGGGAGGGGAGGGGTGCCTCAAATGGTACATTTTAATGCCAAAATACCCTAACCCTCCTTGAACCTTCAGATAAATTCAGAATTAGTCCTAAGGGAAAGGCGAGGGGAAGGAAAGTAGAAATTGATATATAATCCCCAGGGATGTATCTAGGACTTTTTTTATGCTTTTTTCTTGGGGGGGGGGGGTTAATGCCGGCTCATATTGGAGCCACAGACCTTCACAATTTTCCACCGTATTAATACGAAAATGTTTGTTCATTTATTTAGCTGTTAAGCTGGGCTATTGAAATTGGGTCTTTCCTACAGTAAATTTTTGTTCGTTTATTTTGTTATAATCAATGAAAATGTTTTCGTTTTTAGTAAATAATTTATTTAGTATAATAATTATTTGGTATATATATATATATATATATATATATATATATATATATATATATATATATATATATATATATATATATATATATATATATATATACTATATATATAATATTTATTAACATACTTCAGGTACCGGGCTTATACGCAGTATGAGGATGCACAAAACTTTGAAAATTTTGTTGAATATGCTAGAATGCTAAAACTGCTACAAAGAAATAAAAACATAGTTTAGCTTGTTATGGCATACCATTATAGAGCATAGTTAAAATTGCAAGGACCAGAGAATTGGAATATCTGTTTAAGCGCTTTAAGGCCATTAAGCCGAAAAAAGGACGCTGTAAGGGCATAACTTCTCACTGTTTGACTGATAACAGATAGTGTATTTAGATATGTTCTATTTCCAAGAAGTTAGGAGCTCCCATCCCCTCTGCTGAAGAAGGCTAAAATGACCAAAGGCAATAAAAATGATCCTTGGATTTACTTTCTAATCTGGTTCGGTTTATATGCGACAGCCTCTTTTAAGGCATGGGTAACTTATTCCTCTTTTTAGGCCTGGGTACGCGCTCATGGTAACTTATTTCTTTACTCCTGCTTCGGAAATTCTCATTATGCTGATGATTATCTGTCATAGCTTCTGAAAAAAAAACTCCAACAAAACTTCTATGATCAACCTTCTATTAAAACTGATCACTGGTTGTCCTTCCCCTAGAACAAAATAAATACAAATTTTCAAGTATGGTTATCTCCTGAATCTTGCATTCTTAACATGAATTTTTAATTTTAGGTAGTTCATAAGACATACGTAACAACTAATTTGTGTTGTTTTTTCTTTTTTTTTAGCTCCGGGTTCGTCAAAAATGATTCCTTGGTTAATTTTGATGATGTTCTACATGTTCAGTCGGAAGTATACAACCTAAAAGGAATCATTGAACACCATGGCTGTGACGTAAATAAGGGGCATTTTACTGCCACTTTAAAATGTGGAAAACAACTTTTCGATTTTAACGACGAGCAAGTGAGTATTGAAGCAAATGTTTTTTGGTGTTGAGAAAAGGGTCTCACAGATTGTGACACTTTATTGCTTCTGAGATTTTTTCAAAGAATCGTTTTTTAATTATTCGTGTATAATAATATATCGAAAGCTCTTACTCTCTTCGTTATGGTTGCAGAAGTAGCCGCAACCTAGTAAAGAGCGAACCACAGACCATAGTAACCAAAAGTTAAGAAGCGCGTTAAAAAAAAAAATAAAGCCTAGTAAAAAAAATTGCCATCTGACACAGATTCAGGAATCGTAACTATTATTTCAATTAATCTTGAAAATACAAAATAATTGCGAAAAGAAATATATGGTGATTTAAAAAAGCAACTAAAACTCAAACTGGCATTCAGTTTAAATTAAAAGTGTACCATTGGAATCAGCATTTTTGAAAACCATATATATATATATATATATATATATATATATATATATATATATATATATATATATATAATATATATATATATATATATATATATATATATATATATATATATATATATATATATATATATATATATATATATATATATATATATATATATATATATATATATATATATATATATATATATATATATATATATATATATATATATATATATATATATATATATATATATAGTGCTATTTCTGACGTAAAATTCAAGTTCTGCAACCATGCTATAAAAGAAATTTTTAAATTAAATTCTATTCTAATTACAGTCCCCCCCCCCCCTCCTTTGAACAATAAGGAAAATCAGTTTTTGCATGGGTAGAACTGATCTGTCTTCAGTTTTTTTGTATGCTTTATTTGGCGAGACCTTAAAATTTTGGTTCTATCCCATTATCCGGACCTCTCGGCTTAATTACTATATAGACTGGCAATGATAAAACCTGTTTTGTGACGTCTTAACTGTTGTAAAGCAGGCAATGAAAGCAAGGTTTTCATTGCGTATACGATATTAAACCGTGGTTTTTTTTTGGATTTTAGGGGGGATAGGTACCTAGGTTAGGTTAGGTTACGTACCCCCTCCCCCCCTAATTTGCAAATATATTTAATATATGCAATTCTTTACCCCCTACCCCCCCCCCCCCTAATTTGCAAATATATAGCCCAAATTTGTTTCTAAACTATTATATATTCATCCTATTTTATTTTATTTCATTAGCATTAACCGAACTTGACTTTTTAGAGGCCCGGATAATGGGATAGTACCACAATTTTTACTTCTTCCTTCAATCTGTTTTAGAGATTATTTTTTATTCAATTTATTCTTTTTAATTTTAGGTTTTTCCTTGCGCAGATTTCAAAGGGAAAAACCCATATATTTTAATATATGAAAGAAATTATCCAATATTAGAGGGTGAAAAAGATCTTGACTCTTATAAAGGTAAGTAGCTAATATTTTGATATCGTATATACGTTTTGTTTCATATTTAAGAAACGAAATCTAAGCACTGTTAAAACCAAACAATCCCTTCGCCAAAGGTGTTTGCCTTGCTCAATAAGCTAAACTTTGTGAGAAAATATTCCTTTCGTGCAAAATGGAATTTGACACTTTTACGACTGTGAAAGGTCGTAGATTTATTCGTCTCCTATGATAATGACTTCATCGGACCATGGGGATTAAAAATATATTGTCTCTATGGGATTTTAGTTGAAAACTAATGAAACCCAGTCAAAACATTATAAAGGAAAAACAATTGACATTTGTATGATGGCAAAGGGTTGCAAAAGATAGCGAACAAAAGAATTGACACCCTAGAATGTTTGGGATGTTGCCTCCAAGGATTGTTTGCTCTTCTTGTCAATTTAATTTTTAAAAAAAAACAGGGTTATTTGTGTGGATGTTGGTGGGAGGAGCTACAAAAAAACCTTTGAAACGCATCTAAAATGTGAAATTGATATTTCATCCTTCTTGATTTATGGGGAATATTTCTGGTCTATGCAGTTATTATGAAAGTAAAGAGTAACATTAAACCTCTCAATGGGTAAAATTTATTCTATATAAGAGGGGGACTGCCACTTCTTCATCCAAACCTCCACCGAAGGGTTGCAGAAACATTGGATGGTGCTCAATACATCAGAAATTAAGAGTTGTAATCCTTGTTTTATAGTTCGAAAGTGACTGGATATCAATACGTCTGGCGTGGTAATTTCCGCTGGGGAGGAGGGTATTTTCCATGTGAGTAATCGACTAGACCCGTGCTTCCTCTTAACTATTACTGTGCTCTTTTTTGACAAAGTCCATCCAAATTATCAATGTGAATTGGGATTGATCACAACCCTGCTTAAATTCTGATTCAATACGAAACCAGCACTAGTGCCGTGTTATCTTTACTAACAACTAAACAGCAGCAATGGCATTCCCCTCCATAGAACTAATTACTTTAATGTATTTTTCTGATATCAGACAAATGTATGACTTTCGCTAAATCTCTTGTATCGACTGAATTAAAAATTTAATTATAATTGATAAAACTGAGGCCTACGGGGGTCTGATGACTAAGTCACATTCAGTTACGAATCTAAGTATCGAAATCGTTCATTTGGATTGAGTGAGGATCAGTAGTATGACTGTGTAAGCTCAGCCACAGTGAACAAAGTTCAACATGTGAACCAAAAAAAATCTGGAAAAGGTAAACGGGTAGGGTGTACGAAAGCACAAGATAGCTGGCCCCAGCCCCTCCCCCCCCCCATTGAAATTCCTGGATGAAGGACCTTGAAACAGAGATAAAAACATTCATTTATTACCAACAACCACTGTGATATTTTGACTCCATGAGTTGGGGGGATAGCGGAACCCCTGGTAAAGGTTATTTATTTTTAATTAAATATTCACATAGTTCTTTCATTATTTATGAAAAAGTATTCCTCTTATTTATTTCATGGCAAACATTAGCATACAATGATTACTTGTTTATAGAAAAAGAAAAAATCCAAATGGCATCAGAGGCCATCACAGATAATTTACAAAACAAAACATGAAATGGATGAAGCTGTGACGATAAAAGCGACGAGTGACTTGGAAACAGAAAGAGTAAGTAATTTTTTAATTAGTTACAAAAACTCATGTAAAAAGTTGAAAAAAAAATTCTGAAAATACTTTTTTCAGAATTAAATCAAGAGCCATATTAGACTTATGATGGCCAGAAATAAAGTTCCCATAATAATTCAAACCTAATTCAACCAGAAATTGCTGTCATCAAATGAATAGATCGATTAAAATGAAATGATACTCAATTAAATACTTAAGAAGTTGAAAAATAAGCCCATCACAGTGTGCATGTGACTGAACCCCCATGCAACTGAACCTCCGTATAACTGAACCCACGTGCAACGGACCCCTCGTGCAACTGAATCCAAGGGTGCCGGCAGAAAATTTTCCAGGGGGGGGGGGGGTCCAAACGCCAAAATATCAGTGGTGGTCGGGTGACACGGAATATATTTCAGGGATTTTTTTTTCGTAGGAATAAGTTTATTTTTAAATAATATTAGGAAAAAACTCTCAAATAAAGAGTAATTAAATTGCATGCAAAATGAAACAAAATACAGTAAATTTTAAACTACAAGGATTCCTGGCGAAGAGATCAATTTGTTTAATCAAAAAATATATTTAATTTTTATGCATTTAATCTTTAAAATAAATCAAACTCAAACCAAAATCATCCTGCCTGCAGAGATGCCACGTTTTGATTTCATAACGGACGGTACTAATACACGTACAATTATTGATTTACACATTTTAAAAGCAATTAACCAGGGATTTAAGGGACAGGTACCTCAAATTAAATCTTGGTTAGGCCTGGGTATGATTTGGAAAACAATCAGAGATTAAATAAAAAAAGAGTATTTCAACTGAAAGCAAGAAAAAGATCTGAAACCTATTTAAGCAGATTATTCTTTATATGAAGGGGGCTGTCTCCTCCTTAGCTCTTTACTCTTTACTGTGAAGTTCGGCCCTTTTCCAAATTTTGTAATAAAATTTTCAATTGGAAAGATAAGATTCTTGAAAGCACTAAAAATACTTTTGTTTAATGAGCAAGGTGTTGAGAAGGGGGCTGTCCCTATTATACACAGAGTAATTTATATTTGTTTTAAGTTTTAAACTTGCTCCTTACTTTACTTGAAAACCCTTTTCTATTTTTTTAATTACATTTCATGAAACTGCAAAGTTTTATGAATACAGTACTTTTATTAACGCAGAAAAAACGATCAATATTTCAATGATCTCTGTTTGAGTTTTGATGGGTAATCAAACAGTTCGTGGTAATGAACTGTAGGTACGAAGCGACCCGGCTCAATAATAACCGAACTCTAAAAAACTGAATTTTGATACCAATTGATATATCAAAGGAATTGGCTTATTATGCTGATTCCAAATATATACGCTTCATTAAATTTAGTTTAACCCATCAAAACCTACAAGCCTGAGAAAATTTGTCTAATTTTTTATACGAAATTTCTTTATATCTATCTCTTGCTTTTTCTTTACCGATTCAACTTTAGACGTGGAGATGCCCGGGGTAAATTTTCGCCAGGATTGAATTTCTCAAAGGATATTTTTGTGGGGAGGGTGGTTTTTCCATGGAGGTGGAGCCAGGTGTCCTGGCGTTATTAAAAAAAACGATCGGAAATTAAATAAAATCAAGTTTTTTTCAACTGAAAGTAAGGAGCAATATTAAAACTTAAAACGAACAGAAATTATTACATATTGTAGGGGGTTACCCCCTCCTCAAACACCTGACTGTTTACGCTAAAGTTTAAATTTTCTCCCAATTCTTTAGAAACACGTCCTGAAACAGAAGGGTCGTTTAATTAGAACAATAAGTAACTTTTTTTAAATGCCGAAAAAAACTGTAGCCTAAAGAGCAAAGTATTGAGGAGGGGGGGGCAACCCCCTCATATACGTAATAATTTCGGCTCGTCTTAAGTTTTAATGTTGCTCCTTATTTTCAGTCGAAAAAACTTCTTTTTTTACTTAATGAAGCTTAGAGAGGAACATTCTTCTAAAGGCAATGAAAAAAGTATGTCAATTAAAGTAAAATTATGTAAAATGGAAAAAGTAATCAATTAGAAAAATTACACAAAACAATAGCCTACTCACAAAAACTAAGATATAAAGTCCCAGTATTCAGTTCTGTTGAGCAATGCCGAAGCGTTGGACGGATATTTTTTTAACAATATCGACAGTTTTGAACTTGGTTATCAAACACCAAAATGTTTAATGCCTTTACACTCAATTCCTTATAAAAAGTAATGCATTGTCAAAGCAGTTTGTTCAAAGTAAAACATTAAAACTAAAATTGAGAAAATCAAATAAAAATTTTTAATTCATTATTTTTAATTTTGAATACCGAAAACCAATATATTTGACACCTTTATACTTCATAACTGTAAAAAATTAAATCTTTTTTCAAAGCGACAACTAGATAAACACAATCACTCCTGGAAAAATAAATAAATGATATTTATATTTATTATTATATATGCCCCCCCCCCCGGCGCCCCATGACTGAAGCCCTTTGCAACTAAACCACATTTAATTGAATCCCCGTGCAACTGAGCCCTCTTGTGACTCAATCCTCATGCAACTGAACCCCAATGCTCAGTTTTTGAGTATTCTACACAAGAAATTCTTCTATCGAAGATGTCTCATTTTGGCATAAGGGGCAATGCATTTTCTTGGTTTCAGTCTTATTTGAAGGATAGGTTAATTTCTGTTGATACACTTTTCTGGTCACCCTCACAAGTGAATTTTGGCGTCCCCCAGGGATCAGTTTTAGGGCCTGTGCTATTTTTGATTTATGTAAATGATCTTTATTATGTTGTAAAAAAGCAGAAACTTATTAATTGCTGTAGACTTTGTCATCCTGAGCCTTCCCTTGCCCATAGTGGCAGCTATAGTTCGCCCTCTTCTGATGTCCTTGTTTGTTTTGCTGATGACAGCACACTTGGCACTTCGGGAAACTGCGAATCAGAGCTTCGATTAAATTTGGAAAATTTGTTTGGGAGGGTAATTTTGTGGCTTGATGCTAATTATCTTACCCCAAATTTTTCTAAGTCCAGTTTTTTTATTTTTTCGCGTGTTTCTCAGGTTTATCCCCAGTTATCAGAAATTCACCAGCCAAATGGGATAATTCACAGATCTAAAGATCGATATGTTCGTTTTTTGGGCATTCTTGTTGATGAAAACCTATCTTTCAAACGTCACATTGATTTTATTAAAAAAAAAGATATGCAGGAGTCTCGGTATTTTAAGGAAACTTAGACATACTTTTCCTGGATCAATTTTGAAAATCCTTTTTCACTGCTTAATCCAATCTTACGTTTCTTACTGTCCAATAGTGTGGATGTCAACCTTTCCTTCACTGTTAAAACCACTTTCTAAGGTTTACAATAAAGCTAGAAACCTCATTCAGGAAACTAATCGTTCATTAGTTATCCCATTGCATGATCTTGAGTCACTATAAATTCTTTCATGAGCATGCTTTACTTTTTCTCAGCTTCATGGTGACCTCCCCCAGCCCCTAAGTGTTCCGCTATC
Organism: Artemia sinica; assembly: GCA_027921565.1. Lineage (NCBI taxonomy): Eukaryota > Metazoa > Arthropoda > Branchiopoda > Anostraca > Artemiidae > Artemia > Artemia sinica. The sequence goes on from CM051259.1 coordinate 61,135,964, forward strand.
GTTTACCTCTGATCATAATAATTATAATCTTCGCAATACTACAAATCATGTTCAAGTTCCATTTACTCCTTGCATAAGATCAGATTTTAATCCTTTAATGGCGTGTCACATTGTTTGGAATAAGTTGCCTGAATCGGCTCGAAGGTGCCACTAATTTGGTTCGTTTAAAAAAATTGTTAAAAATTCTTTGTTATCTGTTTTTTTTATTATTATATTTTTTTTTATTATTATTATTATTTTTTTTTTAGTCTATTTAATCTACTTAATTAATTTAGTATATTTATTCTATTTTTTCCTATAGTTTTATTTTATCTATATTTTATTAAATTTTGTTTTGTTTTTCATCTCTGAGTAAGTAACTCATTTGTCTTCCCCTTCTTTACAGGCCAATGAGCCTTTGGGGGAATAATAACATGTATCATTGTATGTGTATTTAATGAAGAATAAATCTTATCTTATCTAAACCGTTAAAGCAAGCTACACAAGCCATTCTACATTCAGTATTCTACAAAAAACATTATTCTTGTCACAAACCATTAAAGGAGATTAATTTCTTTTGTTTTCAGATGAATCAGACTTTTCCTGAACGTTAAGTAATAAATATTTGTGTTGCAAGTCTTTGAACTTCTTTGAAAATTTATGAACTTAGATAACGAAATTTCATCAGATGTCTGACAATATTGCAGCTAAAGAGAACATAGGAAGGGGACTAGTTGTACTTGGTCCTTAACATGCCCTGAAAGTTTTCGATGAATGTTAAAAAAGAAAGTTAAGATGCCCCTAAACATTTGCTGAACTATGGGATGGCTGCAAGAATAGCTTCACCTAAGGTGAGGCTGTTCTAGAATCTTAAGGGGAGTGTATAGCTAAATCAAAACACATTTTGTTCATGTAGCTTGTAAAAAAGGGTACCAGCAATATTTAAGGTTATTACGTCGAAACTTAGAGGATACGATATAAGGTGAAGCTATTCTAGAATCTTAAGGGGAGTGTCTAGCTAAATCAAAACACATTATGTTCATGTAGCTTGTAAAAAAGGTACCAGCAATATTTAAGTTTATTACGTCGAAACTTATAGGATACGATATGTTCAACCCACCAAAAGGGAAAATGTGCATGCTACTACCAGTACTACTACAACGATTAAGTTGTATTGTTGATCACCAAAAGGGAAAATGTGCATGCTTCTACCAGTACTACTACTATTATGACAACTACTTCTTCTTCGACAACTACTAAAGTTAAGGGTATTAAGGTATATAGGTATTATAAGGTATATATGAAGTATTACGGTAAGGGTATATAGGTTAAGTGTGCACATTTGGGAATGAAGATCCCAATAGATTGTTATGAAGTACAGCTCTTAGAAACAGATTTATTTTAATTAAGAACACTTTTTAGATACCACCAAAAAACATTATTCATAAAAATATTTTTAATTTTTCAAGTTTTAGATAGTATAGAATGAAATTGGTCCTTACTTATTGTTCATTATCACGAACTGTTTGATGTAAGTGTTTTTCTTATATTCCTCTTACTTTTTTTCTAGGAGCAAACCTACCGTATCTCTTTGGAAAAGACGAAAATGGTATCGTGCACTGGAAGTGACGGGCAATTAAAATCAAGGGATTGGACGTCAGTCATAAAAAACGTGCTCAAGGATAACGGTATCTTTTGCATTATATCTTTTAAAAGTGTTCATAAGCGTGAAAGGTATACAACTGCTCGTGGTAGGTGCAATGTAAAGGGATGCTCTGCTTCCTATTTTTTAAAAATAAATAAAAATGAATCAGGTGATTACAGAGTAGAAAAGTTTTTAGAGTTTGAATTAAAACAAACAGGCATAATACAACACACAAAAGATCAAAAGACAAAAAATCCATTAGCAGGGGTAAACCGTACCGACAAACAAAAAGAAATGCAAGTTGAGGGTGTTTATAGTACATTTTATAAGGACAAATGTACTATTATTGACAGTGTTGATGAATATGACCAGCTTGTACTCCCACCTTCAATAAAAGCTTACACAAAAGCACTTCACGAAGCAAATTCAAAAGCGAGAAAACATTTTGACACTTTTGCGTCACTTGAAATTTCAAGCCAAGACTTACGTAATAGCAACTAAACCCCCAAAAAGTGAAAATATGGATCAGATTTTACCAGGTTTTATACAACAACTATCCCGTCTTCCTTTTAGACTTTTTTTGTGCTCTGACAAACAATTGAGACTGGCAGGACTTGAGCTAAAGAAAACGAAAAATTTAGTTCTGAATTTCGATGCCACTGGGAGTATTGTCAGAAAGATTCCAGATGTGGACAAAAGAATATTATTGTACAGCCTTGTCTCACCCGGCAACGGAGAAGGAAATCCTGAGATTTCTTATTTTGATTGTCTACTAAGTAGCCATGATCATGTAGAGATATCCTATATTATGGCTTTTTACCTGAACAAACTTCGGCAATTAACCAGACTTCAGTTACCCATAATTGTAACTGATTTTTCTTGGGCCACAATTTATGGCCTCCTTTTAGCATGCAACAGCATGAGTTTAGAGTCATATTTAGAAAAAGTGTTTCAAAATTTTAATGAAGGACAAAAAACGGCTCCATCATTCACGTCTATCACCAGGCTAGTATTATGTGGTGCACATGTAGTTAAATTTACAAGTGCTTTTGTAAGAAGATCTTACAAGAAAAGAGACATTTCCGAGCTTGTAATTTTTACATTTGTTCGTATTTTGCAGCAAAAGAACCTTAAAAGAGTTAAATACTGGTGGGTTCGTCTTGCATATATTTTGCAAGAAGATTATATAACACCAAAGCTAAAACTGTATTTGAGGGACGTTTCTGAAGTAATACAGAAGAAGGAAGCATTAACCGATGAAACATTTAACGCAGATTTCAGTCAGTACGAGGCTAAACTTGACGAATTGTCTCAAAATGGGCCGAAGAGCCAAAGGAATCCATTTGTTAAATATTTATGTGGTTCAAGGAGAGAAGATTCGAGTGAAGAAATTGACAGCATTATTTCTCCCGTCAACCAAGAGAAGAACGAATACAAAAGTGACTATGTCTTCCAAAGAGCTAAACAGCTAATTGTAAATCTGTGTCCATTGTCGACAGCTGTGATGATCAATTCCAATGGTGAAGGGCTAATCGGTAAAGACAGATTAACAAAACTCTTCAGTTGAAAATTATTTTAAGATTCTTAAACACCAGGTATTAAAGGTAGGCTCTAGGCCAATTCACGTTTCAAACTTTGTCGACAAAGTTTATGAAAACTCCAAAAATATCACAAGTATTCGACTCAGTGAGAATAGCCAGAATGAACACGTGTCTGGATATACCAAAAAAGGTAATGTTCATTTAGTATCATCCGATAGTGAATCGAA
>CM051259.1:61144355-61496855 GCA_027921565.1 Artemia sinica
TATGTGTCTTATTCTTTTTGTTTCTGCCTGTCTTAGTAACTCCAACAGTAAATAATTAACACAATTAAAACACATCTGAGAAGAAAACAAAACGGCAAACTTAAAAGGAGCTCATACATTGAAGATTTTTTCAAGTCCTTCTTGCCTACTTTTTCATGTATGTTTTTCTCTATGCTTCATTCCAAAGGTTTTTGATTGAACAAAATTCCTTCGTGCTCATTAATAAAACTATATTTGGGGACTATTAAGCCACAGGACTAAGGCTCGAAAACTGACATTTTTACCGAGTGTTTAATTTATCTAACATTTGTTTTTATCAATCGTTTTTTTAGAAGAGTATAAAATAGTATTGTGACGCCATAAAATGAATTTCTTTTCCTTGAAAGGGAATGGCCTGACGTATCAGGGGTTAGGCTAAAATTAAACAAGTCTTCGACCCTAAGCTATTAAAAGCCTATTACTCATAAACAAAAAAATTAAATCTAAAGTAATTTATGAGTCTTAAACTAAATACTTAGATATAAGTCTTTAGCTAAATACCGATTCTGGAACGATTACTCATAAACTAAATATTTTTGGTTATCAGAAGAGCTTTTGGATTCATCACCCCTGTTCCCAATGCCTGAGTATATAGTAAACTTACACGAAGATCAGTACAGAATAATTAGTCCTGAAGTTGCACCTGTTTAACAGGCAGTTGTTTCAAAAATTCAACTTAACCTAAGACTTACATCGATTGAAAAGGCAAGGACGGTTTTTGCTACCCAGTAGGTAGCGGGGTGATTCCAAATTACTTCAGGGGCCTCTTACTTCACTTTTCCATACCAGCAACAATATAAATATTGTTCTCATTCTTCGGTCATTGATAAACATTAATTTGCTTTGTCAATATCTGATCGACAGATGTTGTGTCGGTGAATTTTTTTACCGCCCAGTGTGTAAGTACTAGATTAGCAGCGGCAAAAAAAGTTGGGGAAAAAACACTGTAAGAAACGCAAAGTGTGTTTCTGGACTATTATTGAGAAATATTTTGGAAATACACAGGAAACGATTGTCCCGGAATTTTGTCAATAGTCTTTGGGCCCGACCATATTGTGGCCTACAACTTAAAGTGCCGTTATTTGATATAAACTCAACTCCATGTTTTGTCCTCTATACATTCTTATCCATAATGACCTTTTTTCGAGTGCCATTTTGTATATTTGAAAGCAACAAGATAAAAATATCTACAAAATCAAAAGCAGGGTGTAAGAATACAGTACAATTATGTGGAACGTGAAGAAGTATAAACTTCTGTAACGAAACAGAAGAAATTTTAAGTTACCCTTCATTGTATCAAGTTTTAATTTTCAAAAGGCAAAAGGACATTATCCTCTGAAGGGCTAAGAAAATTTCAAGCATTTATTCTTTTTTGGCTACTCGGTTGCTCTATTTATTTTCTTCTCAGATTAATTGCTGCTACTCACGTAATTTAAGATAAATTGGTCAAAGTTACAAAAGAGAGTTATAGCTTTTAGGTTTTTTCTAGCTATTCTTGTGTTTTAAACTTAAAGAGGGATTTTCTGAATATCTGGGAACATAAAGCAAAAAAGTTGCGGAGTGTTGTAAACTTGGTTGAGGACAACGTTGACGGCTTTTAATGGGGCCTTCTAAAGGAAAACTGGTATTCAGAGCTGTCATTGAATGATTTGGAATGGATTTCCCACATCAATCTTCGCGATTTTTGTAACGTAATTGCGTAAGATGTCACAACAATTACCTATTGTATTTGTGCAATGTATCTATCCCACAGAGACATTCTTTTTATATATTTTATTATTTCTGTTGCATAGTTTAAAAAAGCCGGCTACCAAATAAGTTTCCAAATCAACTTATCAGCGCTCTTCATAGTCCCTTCTTAATCCACATTCTTTATTCTAACACACACAGGCTTCCCTCCAAAAACTAAAATGCACCTTTGCTCCTTAAAATCTTTGAAAGATTATAAGACTCATTCCATGATTGCTCCGTAGACTTTTACAAAAAAATCAGCTCCATGTAAGAAAGTAAATTACAAAACTTAATGTAAAGAATTCAAAGAATAGTAAATAAATATGACTAATTTATAGTTTACCTTATAGTATAGTTTATTGTTTAATATATATAATATAAATTATCTATAGTAATGTATATAGTATTTTTTATTATTTTAGTTGTGTGCAGATTCATTTGGTTTCAAGTCTTCTCAGATTTTTCGTTTTAGATTACAATATTTTTAGCTCGTTTCTTTTTTTCGGACAAAGTCATATTTATTTGCTCTTTTGTTAGGTATGTTTCTTTTTAAATCCTCTTTTTAAATTATTTTTTTTGTTTTTTTTTATCAATTTTATATACTTTGTTTTAACTCTTTTGTAGTTTCTGTAATGAAAAAGATGCATGGTTAGCAAAGATCCATACAAAAGACATCAAAAGTGCAGCTTGCCGCTCTTTGCATCGGATAGAAACGAGAAGAATTTCTTAAATTCGAGATTAGATAGGAGGGGTTCCAAAACGTCTCTGCTATCCTCCTTTTTGAATTTTTCAGTTTTCCATTCTTGACGCAATTTCATAGGAATAAAAATTGTTTTTTTTGCCTTTTCAAAAAGAAAATGATGTATTAACTTTATTTTTTGCGTTTTCACATTTTCAAGCTTAATGTAATCAAGGAGGCACACTTGTGCCTCTATAAAGAGGCGACCCACCACAATGTTAAGTGATTTCCGGTCCTAGCGGTCGCAGAGAGACAGCGATGATCGCATTTTGTAGCCCAAGCTCCAGATAAGAAACGTGAAAAATTTCACCCCCCTCCGACTTTATCTTCATGGTTAAAAGTGGGCCGGAAGTTTCGACCCTCCGACCACAGCCCCCTTTTAACGTTGTTCGATCGGGCTGAAATTTAGAAGTTAAGCTTTCTAGGGCTCGGGAGCTTATCCTCAAAATTTCAGCTCAATCCGATCACTTCTTCCCTGTTTTCCAAAAACCAGATATAGCCACTTAAAGTTCATTTCTTTTTTTTATTAGCCACGCCTACAGGCCACAGTTGGCAACGGATCCGGGTGAATGAGGACTCATTCGAAGCGGAATTCGACCTGTTAGGGCCTTTTGATATTTTCAGACTGAAAAAAATTATCCCCCGAATTTACATTTACGAAAAACCTCGTTTTCCTATAAGAGCCCATGTTAAATTTTCCCACCACAGCCCCCCCTTTAACGTTGTCTAATCGGGCTGAAATTTAGAGAATAATTTTTTTCTGGGGCCTGGAAGCTTATCCTTGAAATTTCCGCTCAATCCGATCACTCCTTCCCTATTTCCAAAAACCAAATATCAAGTTTTGTGGGGATTTGTTTGCGTCAAAAATACATCACATAGAATAAAAATAATGTAACGTTTCTTTGGTGCTGTGGTCACTACTCCTGATTGTCAGGCGGTAGACCCGGGTTCGATTCCCTGTCAGAGAAATTCTTTTTACATATTGAATTTAAAGTTTAAAAAAAAAACTCAGTTTCTTTTTTAAATCCAATCTATTAAATCCTTCGGCTCAACAGGGTATCCAGAAGATCTGTTTAAAGAGGCACAAGTGTGCCTCCTTAATCTTAAAGACCAGGGGGTTTGGGGGGCGGCAGCCCCCCAACTTTAACTCCTGACACGATCAGCTAACAGTTAGTCAAGCAATAATAAGTAATAAACTGTACAAAAATTTGCTGAAACTATTTGAAAAAAACTACGTTTTCTAAAGAGTTAAAGAGGCTGAGTCAAAAGTTCGAACCTTAAAACGTGCAGGAATTAGGAGGTACAGTTGGGGGGCTGCCGCCCCCCCGAACCCCCCCGCTTTCGCAACCCTTTAAATAAAAATAAAAAATTTTTAAACTGAAAGTAAGGAGCGACATTAAAACTTAAAACGAACAGAAATTATTCCGTATATGAAAGGGGCTGTGCCCTCCTCAACGCCTCGCTCTTTACGCTAAAGTTTTTATTGTTTTAAAAAAAAGAGTTGTAAGAAAGTCAAACTTTAGCGTAAAGAGCGAGGCTTTGAGCAGGGGGCACACCCTATTATCTGTAATAATTTCTATTCCTTTCAAGTTTTTATGTTACTCCTTACTTTCAGTGGAATTTGTGTCTATTTATATTTGATCGTTTTTAAATAATACCGAGGAATACAGCTCCCTCTCCATTTTGGCGGATGATTTAGGGTGAAAAAAATTTCTTATCGCATTTTAATTTGAAAAATGCTTTAATTTCATATTTTTTAAATTATGCCGAAAAATCACCTCCTTGCCGCAAAATTTCTTAGGGGGTATGCGGCCGACCAACAAAAAAATAAAAATAAAACAACCCTGTAACTCTAGGACTGGCAATTTTATTTATATTTTAGCTATAGTTTACTTAGTACTGGTAAATGAGAAGGGATACCTAAAATGTATTGTGGATAAAAATGGTTACAGTAACTAAATAAATTTGAGAACCACTGCTCTAGACAATTCCAACCCAGTAAAAATTTCGTGCGGAAGACTCATTCCAATAAAAATCTGAATTAGAATTCTTAAGAACATTTGGCACAGTTGGGGGGCTACCGCCCCCCAAACCCCCCGCTTTCGCAGCCTTTAAATAAAAAAAAAAAAATTTAAACTGAAAGTAAGGAGCGACATTAAATCTTAAAACGAACAGAAATTATTCCGTATATGAAAGAGGCTGTGCCCTCCTCAACGCCTCGCTCTTTACGCTAAAGTTTGACTTTCTCACAACTCTTTTTTTAAACAATAAAAACTTTAGCGTAAAGAGCGAGGCGTTGAGGAGGGCACAGCCTCTTTCATATACGGAATAATTTCTGTTCGTTTTAAGATTTAATGTCGCTCCTTACTTTCAGTTTAAATTTTTTTTTTTTTTTTTATTTAAAGGCTGCGAAAGCGGGGGGGTTTGGGGGGCGGCAGCCCCCCAACTGTGCCTCCTAATCCCTGTACGTTTTAAGGTTCGACCTTGTAACTCAGCCTCTTTAACTCTTTAGAAAACGTAGTTTTTTTCAAATAATTTCTGCACGTTTTTGTACAGTTTATTACTTATTATTGCTTGACTAACTGTTAGCTGATCGTGTCAGGAGTTGAAGTTGGGGGGCTGCCGCCCCCCAAACCCCCCGCTCTTGAACATTCTTGTGTTAAGGCTTTTAATTCCTGAATACTCAAATCACGTCGTACAGGGTGCCTCCTAATCCCTGTACGTTTTAAGGTTCGAACTTGTGACTCAGCCTCTTTAACAGCCCCCCCCAACTGTGCCTCCTAATCCCTGTACGTTTTAAGGGTTGACCTTGTAACTCAGCCTCTTTAACTCTTTAGAAAACGTAGTTTTTTTCAAATAATACACATAAACAGGTTAGACATGCTTTGTTATGAAAATTGACGCGCAGATATTTTCATAACAAAGCATTTCTAACCTGTTTATCTGTATTATTTGAAAAAAAAAAAAAAAAACTAAGGTTTTTCGTAAATGTAAATTCGGGGGATAATTTTTTCGGTCTGAAAATATCAAAAGGCCCTAACAGGTCGAATTCTGCTTCGAATGAGTCCTCATTCAACCGGATCCGTTGCCAACTGTGGCCTGTAGGCGTGGCTAAGAAAAAAAAAAGAAATGATGATGAATTTTAAGTGGCTATATTTGGTTTTTTGAAAACAGGGAAGGAGTGATCGGATTGAGCTGAAATTTCGAGGATAAGCTCCCGGGCCCTAGGAAAGCTTAACCTCTAAATTTCAGCCCAATCGGACAACGTTAAAGGGGGGCTGTGGTGGGAGGGTCCAAACTTCCGGCCCAGTTTACCCCATGAAGATAAAGTCGGAGGAGGATGAAATTTTGCAAGTTTCTTAGTTTGAGCTTGGGCTACAAAATGCGATTACCGCCGTCTCTCTGCGACCTCTAGGACCTGAAATCGCTTAACATTGTGATGGGTCGCCTCTTTATAGAGGCACAAGTGTGCCTCCTTGATTTACTGTTGATATTCAGATCATTGATGTTCAAAATACTAGGTCTTTAATGCTGAGTGTTCTTTCGTGTTTTTTTTATGTTAGCTCCTAAGTTTTAGAATTTCGCCGATGTTGATTTTAAGAATTAATTATACGTTATGATGGTATATATTGTTGCCTAATCATAATAACTAATAAAATTGGTTAGGTTTTTGTAATGTACTTTTAAACACCACTTCCGTTTTCCTTGTTACTTGTATGTATTACGTCAAAGCGGTGTTTTTGTTTTTGACTGTTTTATAAAATATATATCTTTCATAAACAGAATACTATGATCATCAACGTTTTCATTTTTAAGTGATTCCGTATGCTGTTCTCCTGTGTGTTATTTAAGTTTATTTTTATAAATGTATTACCTTGCTGGCAAATATGCATATTGTGTGTGATACCGTGCACAAATAACTTATATTTTTTTTCAACAGGTAAAATCAGCGAAACCACCACGAATCAAGGATGATATATAATATAAAACTTACAAACTTAAAATAATTCTTTACAGATGGATGGGACTAATAACTAGAATAAGTTCAGATAAATTTAAATTAGGCCAGTTTAGGTAAGGTCAGATCAGGCAAGGGTAGGTAAGACTAGAATAGGTCAGGTTAGGCAAGAGTAGGTTTATCTTAATAAGATTCATTTCAACTGACATTGCACCAAAAAACAAGACTCGAATAAAAAACAAATTAAAATATCTACTATGGAACTGTGATTCCGTGGAGATAGGTTAATCCTGTTTTGTTTAATTACCGAAAGTACTTCTTGATGTATTTTCAACAGGTCTTTAGACATTTGATTGCAATGAAGTGTTTGCACGTTAATTCTTTTATTGTTCATATAATTTGCATTGCTATTATTTTAGAAAATCTGCACTATAAAAGTATTTGGGTTATGTTGTTGATTAACTATGTTTAATTTTGAACAGTTAAGTAGCTACAGTTTTATTGGCGGTTTTATAACAGAAAAGTGTTCAAAAACTGTTACAAAATGCTATTTTGTTAAAACTCAATAGCATAGAATCTATTTATTGCTTGTTCTGAGTGTATATATTAAAAAATATTCATGATTCATTAAAAAAAATTGCCAAAGAAGGAAATTAAATTTATTAATTTATTTTCAATCTGAAAAGAATGTAGTTTTGATTTGTATCACACGTATTTTTGTACGTTCTTTTAGTAAACTAAGCTAATATGTATATAAAGCTCTACCTATATATTGATCATAAAAGGTACTTGACTATAACTTTATTCATTTCTGTATTTTCTTTGTACAATTCAATACCTTAATCACATACATGACATAATTGCCATTGAGATTCCATGACTGAAATCATGAATATGAATTTTTAAAAGCAATGGCTTGCGAATTTACAAGGAAAGTGTTTTGTACAACAATCAGCAATATGCAAACACAATTATGTGCCAAACTACTGAAGATCCAAATCCTGAACTCCTTCAGTCACACGGGGAGAAAAGATTGTAGCCATCTGCTGAAATGAGTGGTGAATGTTTACATAACTCACACCTTAGGTTTCGAACCGGAAGAATAAACTAAGAGATGAAATGCAAGTTACAGTGTGATGCTTTATGAAAATCAATTCAATGGACAGACATTATATATACATTATCTTATTTCGGTAATGTGCTGCAAATACTTCTTGTTGTAAATTTCAGAAGTATTTGTAAATAAAGACTGTGAATTACTTAGTGGAGCGATAATTTCTTTTTTCCATCTAATTCGTCATTAGTTTTTGGAAGCAATAGTGAATTTATATAAACATATAAATTGATAGTTACTGTGAGGATTGTTCAAGTGCTTGGACATTTGATGAGGGTCATAGCTATTGTTGTAGTCTTTGTCATAAAACCCCTATAGTTTTGGTCAATAAAATTTGTTAGTAAATAACTATTTCTTTCCTTTTTATCCTCTCCACAGTTTACTTCTTAGATCTCTGAAAGCAGCGGAAATTTTATGTATGATTACATTTATATGTGCATTCCCTAGAAGCGACTTGTATTGATTGAATTTTGATCAGTTTTGTCTTTTTTAAATACGTATGCCTTAAAGATATTTTTGTCAAAATTAGAGATTTTTTATCAAAGCAAAATAAAGACAAACAAAAATCTTCACACACAGACAACAGAAAGCTAAGCTTAAATCAAAGGTTAAATTAAAATATAAGTTAATTTGCCATCCAGAAATAGACGAAAATAAAGTAAGACAAGGAATAAGGGAAAAATGAACAAAAATAAAAAAGATTACAATTTAGAGTAGGAGAGAGACAAGGGACAATGGAGGTTACCTCGGCGCGGTAATTCACCCCTCCCTCAGAAAACACCTTTCCAGCAAAATACTCCAGATAAAATTTCCCCATAAAACTTTTCTTTGCAAGGGTATTTTCTCCGCGGAGTTATTTTTCCGGGGAGAGAACGCTGGCTCCTGACTAAAATAGGTCAATAGAGCTTTCCTTTTTTTATAATAATAAGCATGTGAAGATATCCAGGGGTATATGGGGGTGTGGGTGGTAATGTTCCAGGGGGTTTTCGGAGAAAAATGCCTAGCACCATTCCTCTTTATTAAAGATGGTAAATCAAACCCCTCTGGAAACGACCCCTACCAAAGAAAATGCCCCTGAACTCCCCTCGGAAGATAACCCGGCAGAAAATTCCCCCCCTCATGAAGCTTTTTTCGCGGGGGTTCATGCTTATGTATTTACGGACGTTAAATTGAACTCCGAATCAACTCACAACGACCGGAAATTACAATTAAGGAATATATTAAGGTAAAGTAAGTATAAGTAGGCCTAAGCATGACGGCACTAGACCCTTAAGGTCCAAACCGGCGGTGCTGATCTCCGTTTTGTGGTCCTTCAGCCAGGAAGTGTACTCCTCTATATATATTAAGGTACTCCTCTATATATTCTCTGTATATATTAAGGTACTCCTATGTTATACCTACTCTTTTACATACTGCCAGTTTGGTTAATGCTAATGAAATAAATAAAATAGGATGACCATATAATAGTTTAGAAACAAGTTTGGGCTATATATTTGCACATTAGGGAGGTGGGGGGGCAAAGCATAGCATATATTAAAATACGTAACCTAACCTAGGTACCTCCCCCCCCCCAAACCCCCAAAAACAACACTTTAAATATCGTATACGAAATTAAAACCACGCTATACATTGTATTTCTCTACAGCAGTGTCTTGAATCATCCCGTAAAAAAACGGGTTTTTCGTCGCGTCTCCAGTTTGAGATATATAAAAGAGTAGGTATAACATTGGAGTACCTATACTAAACCAAAAACGAGCAGAAATTTAATATAACAATAGTAGCAAAAAAATTCAATAGGTAGTAGTGAAAATAAGTAAATAAAACTTAAAACAAGTAAAGACTAAATTGCAACAACAATCACTACAAGCAAAAGGTTGGCTACTGCTCCCTTTCCTAATTGTGATAATTCAAAGGCCTACTGCAAATTGGCGCATTACTGCAAATTAAATAATAAAAAAGTGTTTTTTTTAACTGAAAGTAAGGAACGATGTTAAAACTTAAAACGAACAGAATTATTCCGTATATGAAAGGGGCTGTCCCCTCCTCAACGCCTCGTCTTTACGCTAAAGTTTTTATTGTTAAAAAAAAATAAAGTTGTGAGAAAGTCAAATTTTAGCGTAAAGAGCGAGGTGTTGTGGAGGGGACAGCCCCCTTTTCATATACGGAATAATTTCTGTTCGTTGTAAGTTTTAACGTTGTTCCTTACTTTCAGTTAAAAAAACTTTGTTTTTTTATTTAATTTTTGAACGTTTTTGAATTAATGCAGGTTTTGATTCTGGCTCACCGTACATGAATAATTAAAACAAAATTTGCATATTAATTTTACTTTTATTTGGTTAAATGGCTTTCGCGGAAATTGTTTAATTTTATTTACGAACGTTTTTATTAGTAATAAATATATACGTAACTTACGAATTAACTTACGTAACGAACTTCTACATTCATTGATTTTTAATACGTATATTAGGGTGTTCGCCCCCTAGTCAATACCTTGCTCTTTAAGCTAAAGTTCGAATTTTGTTCCGATTCTTTAAAATGACCTCTTAATCACAAAGGCCGTTAATTAGAATAAGTAGCTCTTAGGAAAGTACTAAAAAATCTTTGGCTTAAAGAGCGAGGTATTGACTAGGGGTGAACCCAATCATATACGTAATATTTTCTGTTCGTTTTAAGTTTTGATGTTGCTCCTTACTTTCAGTTGAAAAACTTGTTTTTTTATTTAATTTCTGATCTTTTTCTTTAATAATGATGGGAAATCCGGCGCCCCCTTCATAGCAATGTCTCTTCCCCCATGAAAACTTCCTTCATGGAAAGATCCTCCCATATAACCCCCGACCCACCACCCCCACCCCACCTACCAGAAAAAATCCCCCCTGGAAAATGTCTGTATACTTCCCAATAACCAATACTATATGTTAACATTGTGTAAAGTTCATAACTTTCAGCCCTCCCCCCCAGGAACTTCGGTGGATTAAGTCATCCTAAAAGACATAGTTATCATATTTCCGACCATGCTGAACAAAATGGCTATCTCAAAATTTTGATCGGGCGACTTTGGGAAAAAATGAGCTTGGGAGGGGGCCTAGTTGCCCTCCATTTTTTTGTCACATAAAAGGCACTAGAACTTTTTATTTCCGTTCCAATGAGCCCTCCCACGATATTCTAGGACCACTGGGTCGATACGCTCACCCCTGGGAACAAAAACAAAAGCAAAAAAACAAATGAACACGCATCCGTGATCTTTCTTCTGGCAAAAAATGCAAATTCCACATTTTTGTAGATAGGTGCTTGAAACTTCTACAGTGGGGTTCTCTGATACGCTGAATATGATGGTGTGATTTTTCATTAAGGTTCTATAACTTTTAGGGGGTCTTTCCTCCTTTTTTTCTAAAATCAGCCAAATTTTCTCAAGCTCGTAACTTTTGATGGGTAAGACTAAACTTGATGAAACTTATATAACCTTACTTACAGTTCGTTCCCAAGAACTGTTTGATCAATTATATAACAAGTATTTTCTTTTTTACTTATGACGACATTGAAAATAAAATTAAATTACTGTGAACTGAAATCTTGAACTGATTAGCTTTTAGAAATTAATAAAATCAAATTATAACTGATAATAACTTTTAATGGGTAATTTACATGAATCATCATGAAAAAGGTAAAAGAAGTCTGTAAATATATATATATATATATATATATATATATATATATATATATATATATATATATATATATATATATATATATATATATATATATATATATATATATATATATATATATATATATATATGTACATGCTGGGTCATGTTGCCGAGAAGATTGTTTATTTCAAAAACACATTTTTTTAGGGCAACGGTGATAACTTTGATTAGAAGAACTTTAAAAAAAAACTTGGATCAAGAAGGAGCATAATAACTGTGGTGGCATCAGGTGCCTTGGTGCTGCAGTGAAATTGTTGGTATTTTCAAACAGTTCGTGGTAGCAAACTGTAAGTAATGAGCGACCCGGCTCAATAGTAACCGAAACTCTAAAAATCGGAATTTTGATACCAGTAGATACATCAAAAGAATTAAATTCTTATGTTGATTTCAAAAAATATAAGTATCATCAAGTTTCGTCTAACCCATCGAAAGTTAAGAGCCTGAAAAATTTTGCCTTACTTTTGAAAAAAAGGGGGAAACACCCCCTAAGAGTGGTAGAATCTTAATGAAAATCAAACCATCAGATTCAGCGTAACAGAAAACCCTAGTGCAGTTGTTTCAAGCTCCTACCTGCAAAATATGGAATTTTGTATTTTTTTTTTGCCAGAAGAAAGATTACGGATGCGTGTTTATTTTTTTTTTTTCCCAGGGGTGATCGTATCGATCCAGTAGTCCTAGAATATCGTGAGAGGGCTCATTCGAACGGAAATTAAAAGTTTTAGTGCCCTTTTTGAGTCACCAAAGAAATTGGAGGGCAGCTTAACCCCCTCCCGAGCTCATTTTTTCCCGAAGTCACCCGATTAAAATTTTGAGATAGCCATTTTGTTCAGCATAGTCGAAAATTTCATTAATATGTATTTGAGCATGACTTAGTCCCCCATAGTTTCCGGGAGAAGGGCTGCAAGTTATGAACTTTGCCCATTGCTTACATATAGTATTGGTTATTGGGAAGTATACAGACGTTTTCAGGAGGGATTTTTTTTTGGGGGGGGGGGGGTGGTTGGAGGAGGGCTACGTGGGAGGATCTTTCAATGGAGGATGGGTCCTTTGGGGAAGG
This sequence comes from Artemia sinica, assembly GCA_027921565.1. Classification (NCBI taxonomy): domain Eukaryota; kingdom Metazoa; phylum Arthropoda; class Branchiopoda; order Anostraca; family Artemiidae; genus Artemia; species Artemia sinica. The sequence goes on from CM051259.1 coordinate 61,156,701, forward strand.
AATATTTCTATGAAGGGGGCGCCGGATTTCTCAGCATTATTTAAAAACGATCAGAAATTAAATTGAAAAAAGAACAAGTTTTTTTCAACTGAAAGTAAGGGAGCAGCATTAAAACTTAAAACGAGCAGAAGTTATTACGTATATAAAGGGTTACCCCCCTAGTCAATAACTCTCTCTTTACGCTAAAGTTTTTTTTAGTAGTTTCAAAAGAGCTATCTAATTAAACGGGCCTTTGTGATCCAGGGGTATGTGATTCGAAGAAAATTCGAACTTCAGCGTAAAGAGCGAGGTATTGACTTGGGTGTGAACCCCCTCATATACTTAATAATTTCTGTTTGTTTTAAGTTTTAATGTTGCTCCTTACTTTCAGTTGAAAAAAATTCTTTTTTTAATTCATTAGTGGTAAAATTGAACTCGGCCAGTATGTGTTCTCTAAGCCACATATTTGACCTTAAAAAAAACAACAGAATGGATTACACGTTTAGCTAAGACTCCATGGTGGAGAATGTTTTAAAATAACTAGAAATATCAATTATACGAGTAATATTTTTCAAATATATATATATATATATATATATATATATATATATATATATATATATATATATATATATATATATATATATATATACATATTATATATATATATATATATATATATATATATATATTATATATATATATATATATATATATATATATATATATATATATATATATATATATATATATATATATATATATATATATATATATATATATATATATATATATATATTTATATATATATATATATATATATATATATATATATATATATATATATATATATATATATATATATATATATATATATATATATATATATATATATATATATATATATATATAATATATATATATTATATATATATATATATATATATATATATATATATATATATATATATATATATATATATATATATATCTATATATATATATATATATATATATACATTGCGACAAATTTCCGCAATGATCAATTTTCTCGCATTAAAATACTTTTGCAAAAGAGCATATTAGCAATTCCTTGTTAACCACTTTGAGCATTATATTGGAACTTTCAGGTATGTTGAACTAACAAAAAGGCACTCTGTAGGCCTACCTCCTATACTACTACCTACTGATAACACTACTTCTACTGCTACAACGACTACCCTGTTGTAGGAGCCCCATCCTATTTTTACTAGGGACACGATCACTTAATAAAACACTGTATGTGGCCCAATAAGCCCAAGGCCAACACCCAACTGTCATTAAAAATATATATTTTCAATCACTTTTAAATGGGACTTCTAGACTTTCAAACATGGTATGACATATCTATTATGAATCAGAGAAAAAAGGGCTTTCAAATGAGGTACTAGTCAAGCAGATATGGTTTAATCCCCAAAAATAGTGTGTAACCCTGAAAATCGCCTCTGTACTGACTAATTGAGTTTTTTTCCTCCGAATTATGGTGAGTGACAGCTCATTTTAAATGTTTCATCGGTCTGAAGATAGCACTCCACGTTTTGAGATGAATAGGAACCTTTTTCTCATTTTTTTGCCTTAAAGATAGAATTTTATGACCTTGGCACTGAAAAAAAACTGGTTTTGTTAAATAAGAAAGTCACAAAGAGCTGTAGCAATGGGGCACAAGTTCCATTTTATGAAAAATCCTATAGATATTGTTTTTCACTTAATAAAAACACTGTATAGGGCATAATAAGCCCTAGCAAGGCCAACGCCCGCATGCATGTAATACAAGCATTTTTAATTTATATCAGAACCCAAAAATGAATGACATATTTGAAATACTTCTGAACGCCCAGAAAGAACCCAAGTTGATCTCTCCTGTAACTTGATATGTCTCTGCGAAATGCCGACAGAAGCAAATTTCCCCCTCTTGTAACTTGATATGATCTCTCTTTGTCAAGTTCCCTTTGCCAACACATTGGTTTGCTGACTTCAATCTTTGTGACAAGTAGAAATTCTTTTATGTGTGCCTGCACCATCTGTGATTTACAAACTTAAGTTAGGATAATTTTTTAAATCGTTATTTAAAGAAGAAAGAAGAATTTGCTGTAGCAAAGGTAAAATAACTTAATATTTGGTTTTATGAATTGATACTTGGGTGTGCTTGTATTTATCTTTCAAGTTGGGAGCTGTGGGCGCTATGGGTTCTTGGGCGCTAAAGTAAATGTTTTTGGGTTCTTGGGCGCTTTGGGCACTGGGCGCTAAAGTATCGTTGGTCATTTTCTTCCACAATAATCACTACTATTGACATTCCATTGTAGCCCTTTAATCAGGTCAAGCTTACAGGCCTACTGGATCCTTGTGAAATTGCATTTGTTTGCCATTGCAGACCATTTGTGGTAAATCCCCCTCCCCCCCCCCACACACACACATGTTTAAGAATTGGTAGCCAATCAGGTCAATATATACCAAATCATATTATTGAGTTAGGACTAAAGTGAATACACCATTCAATGCCTTTTTTTTATGCTGATTACAAATATAATAAGCATTTCTATCAGAAATGAATTCCAGCCCCCCCCCCCCATATATAGGCCAATTTAGGGTTAGGTTAGGTTGGGTTAGGTATAGCCTATATAGGGGGGGGGCTGAAAATTCATTTCCGATAGAAATGCTTATTTTATTTGTAATCAGCATAAAAAAAAGGCATTGAATGGTGTATTCACTTTAGTCCTAACTCAATAATATGATTTGGTATATATTGACTGCCAGTCAATACCTTTGTAAATGCACCCCAGCCTACCTAATGACAACAAATAAGAGTTCCAAATAGAGATAGGTCCTTTTGTTAGACAGTAAAACAAATACATACAAAAGCTCTGGATATTTTGATGACACAATTAGTCATCATCTTTGGTAAAGTTAATCTACTGACCTATCCCTATATGGAACTCTTAGTTGTTTTCATCATAGAAAAGGCAGTATGGTCTTAGAAAAATACCAAGGCCTACCTAATGGAGCTATGTATAGTCTTCAGCTACAGGCCTATATAAAACTTTGCTGTTTTTCTTCTTTTAGTTTAGTTTTTATTTAGTACTACAAACCAATTATTGATGAGATATAAATGCAAAAAAAAAAAAAAATGTACACCAAAAAAAAAAAAAAATTGGTGAAGTTTTTGTATATTAACTTAAAATTACATTAAATCACAACATCTAGTAACTAAGTAAACCTGTAGACAATATGCCAGTGGAGAGGTGATCAGGAGCATCCCATGGAGTTTGCTATGGTTCTGTACACCAGTTTGTATTGACTGACTCCTTAGGGGTTTTCACATGTTCACAGCATGATTATAAAAGAAGTTGTTTTCTCAACTTTGTGTTTGCTCTTTCTTCAAAAGAGCTTCACCACTGAGTAGTGTCTTGTTCTGGCAGCAGAGGCATCACTAGCCAAAATGTTTGAGGGGGATGGGTAATGAATTTTACTGACTGGCTGGTCATTTTTACCACTGGTTTGGGTTATCAGTTACTTCAATTTTATGTTTTTACTAACATAGACTGGTTGTCTTTCATTGATTTTACATTATATTTTCATCAGCCATATTACCCATAAAAAAGTTTTAATTACCCATGAAAAAAAAAAATTAGGTATTGAGGTTTTGCTCTCAAATGGAGGGAGAGGCTGTCATCTCATGTGAAGACAGGCACAAACCAACCATTTTAAGTACTACTACTACCACCACTAATAATAACTCACTGCAGCACCCTGCCACCTGATGCCATCACAGCTACATACCCTTCTCTTCCATCCCAATTTATTCAAAGCCTCCCTCTTTAACCCTCCCAAGAAGTTCCTATTTGCCTTAAATCTTTCCTTACAACATCTGCCCATCTCATTTGGGGACAACTCACTTTTTGATTGGCCCTAGACAGTTGGCCAATAAGGGCAATCTTTGGTAAAATGTTATCCTTCATCAGCAGAATATGTCCTAGCTATCTTATCCTTTCTCTCATTATAGCCCTAAAAAGTGGGGTTGGACCACATTTTTTGTACAGCTTACTTTTTTAAGATAAATTCAGCTAGTCAGTTACTACTACTACTACTACTTACAACTCACCATAACACCAAGCTGCCTGAGGCCAATGTAGCTATGCATGCTCCTCTTCCAGCCTAATCTACTCAAAGCCTCCCTTGTTACACTAGACCTTTTTTTCAAAAAGACAGCAATGCAATATAAAAAATCCAAAGGAGGGCTACTAAAATTGTTCCATCATTTAGAGACTTATCATACCAAGACCATTTGAAAAAAATTATCAGTCCCAAGCCTCTCATACCAATTTTTGAGAGGAGATCTTATTGAAGTATATAAAAATATGCATAAGATACTACAAACAACATCCCTCCAGAAGAGATGATGACATTCAAGGATAATAACCTGAGAGGTCACGAGTTTAAGTCTGTAGACAATTTCTGTCTACAGACTTAATTGTCTGTAGACAATTTCTCTGGAAAACATCTAGCAAATCTTCATCTGCTTTTTGGAGTGCCCAAGCTTCAGAGTCATATTTGATCATTGTTATCAGTGTAGCTTCTAATATTCTAATCTTAATTTAGAGACTTATCTTCCTGATCTTCCAAACTTTTTTTTAACTCTGAAAAAACACCCTGAGCCTTGGCTATTCTACTTTTAACATCTTCACTGCTCCCACCAACTTTACTAATAATTAATTTAAAAAACTTTTTCCACAAAATAAGTTTTTCAAAGACAAGTAAAGAACTCCATTAAACCAAAAATGAGCAAAAATAAAATCAAATAATCTACCAAGTGTGAAACTGCCACAAATCAGCATTGATAAATAAATGGAACCCAAAACAAACAGAAATTACAATAAATAGCCAAGTCAAACTCAAAACAAGGAGAAATTAACATGAGTAGGCGCAAAATTTTTTTTACTTTTATAACTTTAATAAATCAAATAATATTAACATTTTGATTAATAAATATCAGAATATATTTATTAAACTGACAATGCACATTCATTTGTATTTTTTTCATTTAAGTGCAAATTATGTTCTGGCCTTGGGAAGGCATAGGGGTTTTGAGCCCTGCTCATGTTAATTTCTGCCCATTTTGAGTTTGACTCAGTTATTTATTGTAATTTCTGTTCGTTTTGGGTTTCATTTGTTTTATTGATGCTGATTTGTGGTAGTTTCATGCTTGGTAGATTATTTGGTTTTATTTTTGCTCATTTTTGGTTTACAGGAGTTCTTTACTTTTTCTTTGAAAAACTTATTTTGTGGAAAAGTGTTTTTTATTAATTTCTGTTGGTTTTATATTGACATAGTCTTATCAGGGAAAAAGAAAATAATAGTTTTAAATCTTTTCATTTTTTTAAGACTTTATAGTTTGGTCTGCTATTTGTATGCTGGAGAAAATTTTTCAGCAATTTTTAACAACATACACCCTTGTAAAAATCTGGATGCAAATGGTAGTGTTTAATTTAGTTTCATACCTCCTCTAGTTGACCTGAAATAGAAAACTTGATACCATTCACAAAAAAATCTGTTTACTCACTTTGATAGTTTGGATACACATATGGTATTTTGATTTGGTTAAATTTTAAGAGAAGAAGTAGCCCCAAAAATTTGAACATAATACCCTCAGTTGTCCTTGGGATACTGCTGAGATGTCTTATTGGGAATTAGCATTAACACAGTGCATTTTGATTTAATCTTAAGGCAACATTTAGTTTTTAAACATAATGGGCAAATGGGAGGGTGGGCATGGAGAGGGGGACTAGTTGCCCTCCAATCACTTTCAACTATTAAAAAGGGCACCAGCCCTTTCTATTTTTGATTGAATGAGCCCTTTTTGAAGTTACCACAACAACTCAATCAAATGCCCCTTTTTGAAATTTCTATGACAACTCCTTTGATACAAAGTTCCCTGGTCTAAACAACAACAACAACAACAAAAATAAAGTAATTATAATACATTGTACCGACATAACTCTTACTATATTAATTAAAAAAACTTTTTCCACAAAATAAGTTTTTTAAAGAAAAGTAAAGAACTCCGTTAAACAAAAAATGAGCAAAAATAAAATTAAACAATCTACCAAGCATGAAACTACTACAAATCAGCATCAATAAATAAATGAAACCCAAAAACAAACAGAAATTACAATAAATAACCAAGTCAAACTCAAAAACAAGGAGAAATTAACATAAGTTGGGCTCAAAACCTGTATGCCTTCCCAAGGCCAGAACAAAATTTGCACTTTCCTGAAAAAAAAATATAAATGTTTTTACTTTTACAACTTTAATAAATCAAATAATATTAACATTTTGACTACTAAATATCATTATATGCATATTAAACTGAAAATGCACATTCATTTGTATTTTTTTCAGTAAAGTGCAAATTTTGTTCTGGCCAATTTAAGTTTCACTCGTTTTAAGATTTATTTATTAATTTACGTTAATATCTATTGTATGTTTGTTTGCATTGATTGTTTATTTAATTCTTTTATTTTTTTTTTTTTAATTTCTATATTTTTTTTTTTTTTTAAGCTTGATATTCATATTCAATCTAAGCATTACTTGCCTTAAGATCTATTTATTCATTTACATTATTACTTGTTGTATGTTTTTTGCTGTGATTGTTTATTTAATTTCTGCTCGTTTTGGGTTTCATTTTATTCTTTAATAGTAATTTCTGCTCGTTTTGAGTTTGAATTTTAAAAGGTATTTGAATCTGCTGAGCTTAAGTCTAAAATGGCCTTTACTTTTCTTTGAAGAACTTACTTTTTTGGAAAGTATTTTTTAATTAATTTTTGTTCGTTTTTGATTGCAAAAATTTTCAAGTTTTTGAAAATTCCTTATTTCAAAATCAAACTTTAAAAGTAAGTCAAATATTCATCAAAGTAACAAAAACTGATATCAAAGTAACAATATCAAAGTGAAAAAATGGTTTGTATCAACCTCAGAGTTTTTGTTATCTGATGTTTGAACTATATTTAACAAAGTTGCTGTCTCAAAATTTTTATTGGATGGGTTTGGGGAAAAAGGGCTTGGGACTAAATTAAGCTTTGGTCTCTTTTGACTCTTTAAAAGTGAAGTAGAACTTTCTATTTTCAATTAAATGAGCCCTTTCTGAAGTTTATACGAGTATCCCTTCTATAAGAACCATATATATCCCCAGAGTATAGCTTACAACACCTATCCCTGGGCCCTGGGGGGCTGTGTTGACCCTGAAGTTTTTAATATCTGATGGTTGAACTATTTTTAACAAAATGGTCACCTGAAATTTTTATCAGATGGGTTTATCCATCTGATACACCCAAAGGTGTGGAGGGCAGGAGGGGCTAGTTGCCCTCTTATCTTTTTTCACTCTGAGAAAATGAACTACAACTTTTAATTTCCATTCAAATGAACCCTCTCTGAAGTTTATATGAGCATACCTTCCATAAGAACCATATATGCCCCCAGAGGAATACTTACAATGCCTGCCCTGGCCCCAGGGGGGGGGGGGTGTTGACACAGGAGTTTTTCTTATCTGATCTTTGAACTATTTTGAACAAAATGGCTACCTCAAATTTTTATCAGATGTATTTGGGGAAAAATGCCGGGGGAGGGGCAGTTGCCCTCTGATCACTTTTGACTTTTAAAAAGGGCACTAGAACTCTCGATTTATAATCAAATGAGCCCCCTTTGAAGTTTATACTCTGACCCCTTCTGTATGAAGTGCCTCTGGGGAAAAAATAAATTGATTTTGGGGGGAGGCTAGCTGCCCTCCAATCACTTTTTATTCTTAAAAAGTGAATTTCAACTTTCAATTTCCAATCAAATGAGCCCTCTATGAATTTTAGACTAGCATCCCTTCCATAACAACCATGTATGCCCCCAGGGCATAACTTACAACGCCTACCCCTGGGCCCTGGGGGGTTTGTGTCGACACCAGAGTTTTTTTTGTTATCAGAACTTTGAACTATTTTTAACAAAATGTCTATCTCAAAATTGTATCTGATGCATTTAGGGCATGGAGGAGGGGGGGGGGGGCTAGTTTGCCCTCTGATCTCTTTTGACTCTTAAAAAGTGAACTAGAACTTTCAATTTCCAATCAAATGAGCCCTCTACGAAGTTTATACAAGCATCCCTTTCATAAGAACCATACATGCCGTTAGGGGCATAACTTAAAACGGCTTCCCCTGTGCCCTGGGGGGTTGTATTGACACCAGAATTTTCTTATCCAACCTTTGAACTATTTTTTTTTAACAAGATGTCTATCTCAAGACTCTCATCAGATGGGTTTTTGAAAAAGAAGGCGTGGGGAGGGGGCTAGCTGCCCTTGGATCTCTTTTGACTATTAAAAAGTGAGCTCGAACTTTCAATATCCAATCAAATGAGCCCTCTCTGAAGTTTATACGAGCATCCCTTTCATACAAACAATATATGCCCCAGGGCATAACTTACAATGCCTGCCCCTGGGCCCTGGGGGGCTGTGACGACACCTGACTTTTTGATATCTGACTTTTGAGAAATTTTTAACTTAATGGCAATCTCAAAATTTTTATTGGATGCACTTGGGGAAAAAAAAGGGGCGTGGAGGGTCTAGTTACCCTCCAATCTCTTTTTGACTCTAAAATACTTAACTAGAACTTTCAATTTCCAATCAAATGAGCCCTCTCTGCATTTTTTATGAGGACCCCTTCAATAAGAGTAATATATTCCCCCAGGGCATAACTTACAACACCTGCCCTTGGGCCCTCGGGGGCTGGTTTGACCCCTGAGTTTTCGTTATATGGTCTTTGAACTATTTTTAAAAAAAGCTATCCCAAAGTTCTTATTGGATGGGTTTGAGAAAAAGGGCGTGGAGGGGGGGGTGCTAGGTGCCCTCCAATCTCTTTTGACTCTTAAAAAGTGAACTAGAACTTTCAATTTTCAATCAAATGATCCCTCTTTGAAGTTAATACGAGCATCCCTTCCATAAGACCCATATATGCCCCCAGGGCATAACTTACAACGCCTGCCCCTGGACCCTGGAGGGTTGTATTGACACCAGAATTTTTGTTATATGATCTTTGACCTATTTTTAACAAAATAGCTATCTTAAAATTTTTACTGGATGCATTTTTTTGGGGGGGGGGAGCTGGTTACCCTCCAGTATCTTTGGATGCTTAAAAAGTGAACTAGAAATTTCAATTTCCAATCAGATGAGCCCTCTCTGAAGTTTATACAAGCATTCCTTCCATAAGAACCATATATGCCCCAGGGCATAACTTACAACCCTTGCCCCTGAAGACTGTGGGGGAGTGTCCTGCTCAAACATATAATTTCCGGAAATTTCAACTATGCTGAACAAAATGGCTATATCAAAATTTTGATTGGATTGTGTTCTGGGAAATGGTGGGCATGGAAGGGGTGTCAATTGCCTAAGAATCACTTTTGACTATTAAAAAGGGAACTAGCCATTTAAATTTCCAGTTGAATGAACCCTTTCTGAAGTGTCTGTGACAACGTTGTTTATACAAAACCTTATATGCCCCCAGGGCATAACTTACAACCCTTTCCCTGAGGGTCATGGGGGAGTTGTCATCCTCAAAGACCTAATTTCCAGAACTTAAAACTACATTTAATAAAATGGCTGCCTTAAAATTTTGATTGGATGTGTTTGGGGTAATGATGAGCATGGGGGGGGGGCTAGTTGCCCTCCAATCACTTTTGACTATTAAAAAGGGCAGTAGCCCTTTGGATTTCCAATCGAATGAGCCTTTTTTGAAGTTTCTACAACAACACCTTCTATAAAAACCTTATATGCCCCCAGGGCATAATTTACAACCCTTGCCCTGAGGGCTGTGGGGGAGTGTCCTCCTCAAGAACATAATTTCTATCTAGAAATCAACTACGCTGAACAAAACGGTTATCTCAAATTTTGATTGAATGTGTTTCGGGAAATGGTGGGCATGGAAGGGGTGTTAGTTGCCTTCCAATCACTTTTAACTATTAAAAAGGGCACAAGCCATTCCAATTTCCAATGAATGAGCCCTTTTCGAAGTTTCTAGGACAGCTTCTTTGATACGAAATGCCCAGCTCTAAAGGAAAAAAAATAATAAATAATACATTGTGCCATTATCATTCTTGTATGTCCCCAGGGCATAACGTAAAACCCTTGCCCTGAGGGTTGTGGGGAGTGTCCTCTTCAAAAACATATTTTCTATCTGGAAATCAACTATGCTGAACAAAATGGCTATCTCAAAATTTGATTGGATTCGGGTTCGGGGGGGGGGGGGGGGGGGGGTGATGGCGTGGGGGCGGGCTTGCCCTCCAATCACTTTTGACTATTAAAACAGGCACTATCCACTCCAATTTCCAATCGAATGAGCCCTTTTTCGAAGTTTCTACAGCAACTCCTTTGATACGAAGTGCTCTGGTAAGAAAAAAAAAATATATTGTGCCAACATTGTTCTTTACTTAGGCTATGAAAAATGTCAAGCCTTCCAATCACTTTTGACTATTAAAAAGGGCACTAGCCCTTTCAATTTCCAATTGAATGAGCCCTTTTTGAGTTTCTATGACAACACTTTCTATATACACCTTTTATACCCCCGGGCATAAATTACTACCCTTGCCCCAAGGGCTGTGAGAGGGTTGTCATCCTCAAAGACCTAATTTTCAGAACTCTCAATCTACATTGAACAAAATGGCTATCTCAAAATTCTAATTGGATGTGTTTGGGGAAATGGTGGGCTTGAGAGGGATGTTAGTTGCTTCAATCACTTTCAACTATTAAAAAAAGCACTAGCCCTTTCAATTTCCAATTGAATGAGCCCTTCTGAAGTTTCTATGACAATGCTTTCAATAAACACCTTATATGCCCCCAGGGCATAAATTACAACCCTTGCCTTGAGGGCTGTGAGGGGGAGGGGTTGTCATCCTTAAAGACCTAATTTCCAAAACTTTCAACTATGTTGAATAAAATGGCTATCTAAAAATTTTGATTGGATGTGTTTGGGGAAAGGGTGGCCGTGGAAGGGTTTTAGTTGCCTTCCAATCACTTTCGACTATTAAAAGGGCACTAGTCATTTCGATTTTCAATTGAATGAGCCCTTTTTGAAGTTTCTACAACAACGCATTCTATAGAAACCTTATATGCCCCCGGGGCATAACTTACAATTCTTGCCCTGAGGGCTGTGGGGGGGGGGAGGGCTGTCATCCTCAAGACCTATTTTCCAGATCTTAAAACTACGTTGAATAAAACGGCTATCTCAAAATTTTGATTGGATGTGTTTGAAGAAAAGGTGTTCTTGAGAGGGGGTTTAGTTGCCCTCCAATCACTTTTGACTATGAAAAAGGGCACTAGCCCTTTGAAGTTCCAATCGAATGAGCCTTTTTTTGAGGTTTTCTATGACAACACCTTCTATAAAAACCTTATATGCCCCCAGGGCATAACTTACAACCCTTGCCCGGAGGGCTGTGGGGGAGTGTCCTCCTCAGAAACATAATTTTCTATCTGGAAATCAACTACGCTGAACAAAATGACTATCTCAAAATTTGATTGGATGTATTTCAGGAAGTGTGTGGGCGTGGAAGGGGTGTTAGCTGCCTTCCAATCACTTTCGACTATTATAAAAAGGGCACAAGCCATTCCAATTGAATGATCCCTTTTCGAAGTTTCTATAATAACTTTCTTTGATACGAAGTGCCCTGCTCTAAAGGAAATAATAATAATACATTGTGCCAACATCATTCTTATATGCCCCTGGGGCATAACTTAAAACCTTTGCCCTGAAGGCTGTGGGGGAGTGTCCTCTTCAAAAACATATTTTTCTATCTGGGAATCAACTACGCTGAACAAAATGGCCATATCAAAATTTTGATGGGATGTGTTTGGGGGAATGATGGGCGTGGGGGGGGGGGCTAGTTGCCCTCCAATCACTTTCGACTATTAAAAAGGGCACTAGCCACTCCAATTTCCATTCGAAGAACCCTTTTCGAAGTTTCTACGACAACTCCTTCGATATGAAGTGCCCTGGTAATGAAAAAAAAATACATTGTGCTAACATCGTTCTTTACTTAGGCTATGAAAAATGTCAAGCCTTCCAATCGCTTTTGACTATTAAAAAGGGCACTAGCCCTTTCAATTTCCAATTGAATGAGCCTTTTTTGAGTTTCTATGACAACACTTTCAATAAAAACCTTATATGCCCCCAGGGCATAACTTACAACCCTTGCCCTGAGGGTTGGAGGAGGTTGTCATCCTCAAAGACCTAATTTCCAGAACTTTCAACTACGTTGAACAAAATGGCTATCTCAAAATTTTGATTGGATGCGTCTGGGGAAATGGTGGACTTGAGAGGGACGTTAGTTGCTCTCCAATCACTTTCAATAAGCCCTTTTTGAAGTATCTACAACAATGCTTTCAATAAAAACCTTATATGCCCCCAGGGCGTAAATTACAACCCTTGTCTTGAGGGCTGCGAGGGGGAGGGGTTGTCATCCTTAAAGACCTAATTTCCAAAACTTCAACTACGTTGAATAAAATGGCTATCTAAAATTTTGATTGGATGTGTTTGGGAAAAGGTGGGCTTGAGAGGGGGGTTAGTTGCCCTAAAATCACTTTCAAACTATTAAAAAGGTCACTAGCCCTTTGAATTTCCAATCGAATGAGCCCCTTTTTCAAGTGTCTATGACAGACTATTAAAAAGGGCACTAGCCCTTTGAATTTCCAATCGAATGATCGCTTTTTCAAGTTTCTACGAAAAAGATTTCAATAAAAACCTTATATACCCCCAGGGCATAACTTACAACCCTTGCCATGAAGACTGTGGGGGGAGTGTCCTGCTTAAAGATATAATTTCCTGAACTTTAAACTGCGTGAAACAAAATGGCTATCCTGAAATTTTGATTGGATGTGTTTGGGGAAATGGTGGCCATGGAAGGGGTTTTAGTTGCCTTCCAATCACCTTTGACTATTAAAAAAGGCACTAGTCATTTCGATTTTCAATTGAATGAGCCCTTTTTGAAGTTTCTACAACAACGCATTCTATAAAAGCCTTATATGCCCAAAGGGCATAACTTACAACCCTTGCCCTGAGGGCTGTGGGGGGGGGGGGCTGTCATCCTCAAGACCTATTTTCCAGATCTTAAAACTACGTTGAATAAAATGGCTATCTCAAAATTTTGATTGGATGTGTTTGAAGAAAAGGTGTTTGTGAGAGGGGGGTTAGTTGCCCTCCAATCACTTTTGACTATTAAAAAGGGCACTAGCCCTTTGAAGTTCCAATCGAATGAGCCTTTTTTGAAGTTTCTATGACAATGCCTTCTATAATTACCTTATATGCCCCAGGGCATATAAGGCTGAACAAATGACGCCATATGGCGCTGAACTTAATGGTCTAATTTCCCGAACTTTCAACTACGTTGAACAAAATGGCTATCTCAAAATTTTGATTGGATGCATTTGTTGAAATGGTGGGCTTGAGAGGGACGTTAGTTGCTCTCCAATCACTTTCAACTATTGAAAAAGGCACTAGCCCTTTCAATTTCCAATCAAATAAGCCCTTTTTTGAAGTATCTACAACAACGCTTTCCATAAAAACCCTGTATGCCCCCAGGGCATAGCTTACAACCCTTGCCGTGAGGGCTGTGAGGGGGGTTGTCATCCTCAAAGCCCTAATTTTCAGAACTTTCAACTAGGTTGAACAAAATGCCGATCTCAAAATTTTGATTGGATGTGTTTTTGGAAATGGTGGGCATAAGAGGGGGGTTACTTGCCCTCCAGTCATTTTCGACTATTAAAAAGGGTACTAGCCCTTTCAATTTTTTCCAATTGAATGAGCCCTTTTTGAAGTTTCTATGACAACGCTTTCTATAGTGATGTTGTAGAAACTTCGAAAAGGGCTCATTCGATTGGAAATTAGAAGGGCTTGTGCCCCTTTTAATGTTCGAAAGTGATTGGAGGATAACTAACACCCCTCTCACTCCCACCCAAGCACATCCAATCAAAATTTTGAGATAGCCATTTTGTTCGATGTAGTTAAGAAGTTCGGAGATTATATTTTGAGAATGGCACTCCCCCACAACCCTCAGGGCAAGGGTTGTAAGTTATACCCTGGGGGCGTATTAGGTTTTTTTTTATAGAAAGCGTTGTCTTAGAAAATTCAAAAACGAATCATTCGATTGGAATTTGAAGCGGATAGTGCCCTTTTTAATAGTCGAAAGTGATTGGAGGGCAACTAACCCCCCTTTCATGCCCACTATTTCCCCAAAAACATCCTTTTTAATTGACAAAAATGATTGGAGGGCAACTAGTCCCCCTTCCACGCCCATCCTCCCATTTGCCCATTATGTTTAAAAACTAAATGTTGCCTTAAGATTAAATTAATATGCACTGTGTTAATGCTAATTCCAATAAGGCATCTCAGCAGTATCCCAAGAATGACTGAGGGTATTATGTTCAAACTTTCGGGGCTACTTCTGTTCTTAAAATTTAACCAAATCAAAATAGCGTAAGGTATCAATTTATGTTTGCAATATAAGTGCAAATTATGTTCTGGCCTTTGGAAGGCATAGGATTTTTGAGCCCTACTCATATTAATTTCCGCTGGTTTTGAGCTTGACTCGGTCATTTATTGTAATTTCTGTTCGTTTTGGGTTTCATTTATTTATCGATATTGATTTGTGGTAGTTTCACGCTTGGTATATTATTTGGTATTATTTTTTCTCATTTTTTGGTTTAATGGGGTTCTTTACTTTTCTTTGAAAAACTTATTTTTTGGAAAAAGTTTTTTTTTAATTAATCCACATAAAGGGGATAGAACACAACCCTGCTTAACTCTTGATTCAATACAAAACCAGCTGCCAACCTCATTTCCTACCTTAACTGCAGCAGTGTTATTCTTGTACATAGCACTAATCACTTTAATGTATTTGTCTGGTATACCATACAAGGATAAGACCTTCACTAAAGCTCTTCTATCAAAAGAATTGAACACTTGCTCATGATCTATAAAACTGAGGACCAAAGGTGTTTGTTAACTCAGACACTTTATGAATTATTAACCTAAGAGTGAAAATTTGTTTGACACATCCTCTACCTTTTCTAAAACTGCACTGTTCTTCTCTTAAAACTTTGTCTACAGCATCTCTCATTCTAAAAAGTATCATATTACTAAGTAATTTGCTACCTACAGAGACCAGACGAATGCCTTTATTATTACCACACTCACATCTTATCACCTTCTTATAAAATGGTTCAATTAAGGTTTTCCTAAAATTCCTTGGTACTTCCCCTTTTTTCAAAATCATATTCATAGTCTTCAGTAACTTATTTCTAACCTCAGAACCACCATATTTAGGAAACTCTTTTACCTCACTATCAGCACCTGGAGCCATATTATTTTGTAATCCTTTTAATACTGTCACTAATTCTTCCTCACAAAATAAATCTTCCTTCACATCCAAGGTATCACAAACTTTTTTTTCGTTTCCATTTATATCTTT
This sequence comes from Artemia sinica, assembly GCA_027921565.1. Classification (NCBI taxonomy): domain Eukaryota; kingdom Metazoa; phylum Arthropoda; class Branchiopoda; order Anostraca; family Artemiidae; genus Artemia; species Artemia sinica. Next base: position 61,172,205 of record CM051259.1, read on the forward strand.
TCCTGCAACTCTATCTTGGACTAGCAAATTCTCAAAATGTTCTGCCCATCTCTCTTTAGTTCTTTCCTTATCACTAATTGTGGCCATATTCCTGTCTTTAACTGGGACAAGTCTAGATGGACTTCTCAATTTATTAACATGCCAGTACAATATTTTACTGTTATGCTGTCTAGCTGCATCTTCCAGATCCTTGGCAATTTTATCCATGGCCTCCACTTCACACCTCCTTAGTTCATATTTTAATGCTTTCTCCACTTTATTTACATTCCTTTTGTTTTCGTATGATCTATCACTCAGATAATTCTTGTAAGCCCCTTCTCCTCTCTATTAAACATAAAGATTTGTCACTAATATTCCTTGCTGTGGTCCTAACTTTCTTCCCTAAGACACCATCAGCAACGTCATAAACTGTTTTCCTAAAATTATTCAATCCATCTTCTACATTGTCGAATTTTAAACTCTTCAGTTTAGTATTCAACTGTTCCGGGAAAGTTTCTGTCATCCTGGAGTCTACCAACATCACAATTTTCTGGGAGGTAGTTACCCTTCCGAAATTTCAGCTTAAATTAATCCTAGACACTACCAGGTGGTGATCTTTACTTTAGCATCAATAACAGCACTCCTATATTTCCCTATTATCTTCTATTGATCCTGCCAGTCTTTGGTTTACAATAACTTATCATTAAGGTTTGCTGTCTTACCATCACGTGAATACCATGTTAACTTATTGCCATTTTATGACCAAACACAGTATTGGTTATAACTAGATTGTTTATGCCCTTAGGCTACTGTTTTTTCTTTTCCTACACCAAGTTTACCTAGGCTAGGATACCATCTATTCCTATTTCTAACAACCTGTGCATTAAAATAAATCTCCTAATAAAAACACAGTATTTCTAACTGGAACCTTGTCTGTTTGCTCCTATAACTGTAAGTAAAATTTATCTGAGTCACTACTTTAACTCCTACCTGGAACTTTTTAGTCATAAAATGAGTGATTAATATTCAATTATTAATACCTTCCCAGGCTAAGCAAGACTTTTGCTTTGTCTTGAATTGTCTGAATTCATCAGTCAAAATGTCAATACAATAGTTATTTTTTAATATTGTAACATTCTAAGTTTCAATTTTCATGTACTTATTGTATCATTGAAATTATGAATCATTATGTATCATTGAAATTATTCTGGCCCCAGAAAAAGCAATGGTCCTGGATACCAGTACAGGACGGGATAAACCAGCTTAGAACCGGACAGCAAGAAGTCACTGGCAGGGCCGTCACGTATGAAGGGGGGACGCGCCCCCCCCTCAATGTTTTTTGGTCACTTGGTTAAACATAAGTCGGTAAAATTGTGGCACGAAGCGCTATGATTTTTTCCAACGCCACTAAAATTCTTTGTTCAGTTCAATAAAGACCACGAAAATACTGACATGTGATCTACAGAAATTTTGAACTTGGTCGGTAAATACAGCAGTTTTTACTGACTCCTGCCATGATTTTCCAGATGGTGCCACAATTTTTCCATTTGGTTAAATACACAACATTAAAATAGTGACATGATATGTATGAAAATCTAAATCTTGGTTGGTAAATGCAGCGGTTTTGCCAACTTGTAGAGTGATTTTACATATTGTATTTGAAATGAACATTGTGCTAATTATTGAGAAAAAACAGTCGGTAAAAGTGACCAGACAGTCGGTAAAATCTCTAGTTCCCCCCCTCCCCAAAAAAAAAAAAAAAATTTTGGCTAGTAACAACACTGGTCCCTGGACCTCCAGAATGAAAGGAGGCTTTGTGCAATCCTGGGCCCATCTTGGTCACAACATGATTTTAAGCTCTTAGCAATGCTCTTCTATAAACAAGAGTCAAAATCCTGCACAGAGAGTCTCAAGCCTATTACCTCTGACTCCTTATATTTTCATGCCTACAAATATTATGTTACTATGGTGAGGCATCCCATAGTAGATAAATTAGCTAGGAAGAGGTTTTTTCAGCCCGAAAACGCCCGCCAAAACAGACCAAGCCCAGAAGAATTGTCCATTAATCAGAATCCTGTGCAAATGCTGTGTCATTTACTAGGCTATAATTTCCTCAAGGGCGCCACTACTCAAGTGGGAATAGAGTTGATTGTAAGATCCCTAGTCTTGAAGGTACCCCAAAAGGGTTGAGGCAGCCCTTTGTTGAGGCCAATGTCCATAGATCAGGATCTTATGCCCTGCTGCAGTTGTCTCCTATAGAGAATCGTCCTACAATGGTGTTCTGCATCACCATGCAATTTAACCCATTACTGGGAGAAGGTTACTGGGGGAGAAGGTTATTTAACCCATTACTAGGAGAAGGTTTGTAACTCACGGGACATGTGCTCAGGCCAGTAGGCCCTGTTGAGTGTACATTTGAGGGGCCTTCTTCCTTCTCCCACCTGTATTTACGACCTGGGCGAGGGTGCCCCCAGTTTCTATTAGGGACAAGATCCCCCCTTGGTCCTGTGCCTCCTATGGAGGTAGGCTACCCTACATATCTGTAGGGCGTTCTCCCTATCGCCATCTGGGACACGCTGAGTGGCCTGGGGGAGGCCCCTACTGAGCAATGGACTCATAAATTATATATATATATATATATATATATATATATATATATATATATATATATATATATATATATATAATATATATATATATATATTATATATATATATATATATATATATATATATATATATATATATATATCCCATTAAGGTGTAAAAGTGCATTTGCAAGGATAGTGATTAGCATATTTGAAATTATTGTTAAAAGTTGGTAGTAAAAGGTATCTTTTAGTTAACGAATCTGTAATTGTTAAGGTTGGGGACCATTTGCAGGAAGCCCTAAAAATTCTGGAAACCACTCTATTTAACTTTTTTAAGTTATACTCTTTTTGTTTATTTTCAAAAAAGAAAGATTTCATCCAATTCTCTAACTTAGAAGTACTTGTAAATTTTCTCATTTATGCTTCAGTCGAACCTGCAAAATGAGAGAATTAAACAATTTATAAGTTGTGAATTTCCTTTGGTATTTGATTGAAAAAAAAAACTGTTTGTAAGAGATGACTGTGAAATATCAAATTAATATTTTATTTTGAAATTGAATGGTTGTTTATATCGTAGTTCCAATTGTGTAAAAAGAACAAGATATAACTAGGGCTTCAAAGCAGAAGATTTGCAATAGTAGCAACTTGTATTTTTGGAAAGAGCATTGAATGGTGTGATTAATATGCTCTTCTAGTAGCTATCAAATTAAAAGAAACATCAATAAATGCATCCTGTTGGCAGGGGCGTCCCGAGGGGGGGGGCGTACCGCCCCTCCAACATATTTGGCATTCGGTAAAATTTAAATTTCGGCAAAAATTTTGCAATATTGCCCGAAATTTAGCAAAATTCTTGATTTCTGCTAAAAATTCGGCATAAATCAGGTAGTGATTCGGTAAAATTTACGAAGATTGCCCCCCCCCCCCAATGAAATGAGTCTCGGGACGCCCCTGCCTGTTGGTAGAAACATATATAAGGAAGCAGTAGCAGCTTTAGGCCTTATAATCTGGGAGGGGTATACCATAGGAGCGTAAAAATATAAACAAATGGAATTTAATGTCATAAAACTAGGGGGGTGGGTCAGATCCCCCCTCCTGCCCAGTTCTAGAACAACCAAATGTAAGGCAGAATGGCAAACCACAAAAATTGGCAAAAATCTTGTATAGAGCCTGGCACTATATCTGGTCCCATTAGGAACAAGGGGCATAATTTTCTTCTTTTTTCCAAGTATACATTAGTTAGTATTATGAGCCAACTGTTGATGAGAAAAGAAAACAATATTGCAAAGCAATAAAATTGCTCAGCAACATCAGGGATTAATACATTAACTGCACTCACCCAATACAGAAAATACTGCAAAATTGCCCCTACAGCATCGACAGCTTCAAAACCAATCATGGTGGCAGCAGCAGCTGCAACCTAGTAGGAACAAACCACAGTTCATAGTAAACAAAAATTTAAAAAAATGCGTTATAAAAACTGTCTAGTGGGAAAAAATTGTCAATTGTAGCTGATTCAGGTATGGTAGCTATTGTTTCGATTTTTCTTAATAATAAAAAGTTATTTTTGAATCTTTGATAAGGACCAGTCTCCCAAACCATGCTCAGTTAATGGGATGCATTGGATATCACTCAACTCCATCACCCTATCTCTGGCAAGTGCGGTTTAAAGTAATTTTTGAGGGAATTGGAATTTTTTATACTGCACAGTAAAAAAAAGGAGGTAAAGGCCTAGGATCTTGCTTCTTATTTTTTACACGGCACAGTAAAAAAAAAGAGGGAGTAAAGCCCTAGGGAAGCTGCAGAAACTGAGTGCTGTGTCATTTTTGCTGTAAAAATCCTAGATGATGCTGATTTGTTATCTGAGAAAGTATTTTAATTAGGTAAAGTATCCCCTCTCTCTCTACTCCTCTCTCCGGCCACTCTATGTCTTTCTTTCTTCCTCTCTGACTCACTCACCCTCTTTTTTTCTATTACTCTTAATCGAAAGAAAAAGGAAAACTATTACTCTTAGAACCTCTATTGAGAAGAAGTATTTTATTTTGTTTTCAAATTTTGTGAATCTGTCTGAAATAGAATTTGATTTTGATTTTATTTGTTATCATTAATAGCTGTAAGCAGTAAAAAAAGATAAACTTAACCCCAAAAAATTAATACTTTGCAACAGTGATAACAAATTGAACTACAGTGCATAATGGCGATAATTCACGAAAATTAAGTGAGGGAGTCTACTTTTTTTCCAGTAAAAATACCCTAAAAAAGCAATTTTCATTGAAGATATCCCCAGAAAGGTAAAAATCCAGGGAGGGGAGACAAACAAATATAGTGCACACAGTTAGACTGAAAACTATTGGTGTAATTTATTTATTCAAAGAAGACAGAAGAGCAAGAGGGTATGAGAAAACAAAAGAGGACAATACTTCACAGCATTAGATACAATATTTCTTTGTTGGTAATAAAAAAGTTATTTTTTTAGAATTATGTGATATCATGGCGTCTGCAAGTATGACTCTTCTCCATCATATTTTGGAGCATCGCCAAAGAGTTCTGTCACAAATCATTGTAAATTTCCATCATCTGTAAAAGAATCATCCCAGCCATCTTACTCAAAATTGCCGAGGATAGTAATATTAAGTTCCACATACCAGATCAACAAGTTAAAGGGAGGGCAGTAAAACATTTCCATGGAAGAAGAAAACGATGCGTTAGTACCTCTGAAGTTTATGCTGTAAAACGGAAAAAAAATGATGGTTATGTGTTGCCTACAAAGTTTTTGCTTGGTGGAATGTTTTTGACCCACTGAACCTGCAAGGACTGGAAGATGGAAGGTAATTTTTCCAGAATATTTTTATTTAAAATTTTTAGAGTTCATTTTTAGTATTAAGGCTCCAAAATTGCTTTTATGGAAATTTAAAGTTTCTAGCTTGAATATTTTAGCTGCAAATAAGATTTAAAGACATTTGCTTTTTGTACTCTCTATTAATGTACTCTATTTTTGAGCCAGATGATTCTACTTGTGACCTACAAGCAAGGGTGCCTATTTGGGAGGTGGGGTAGATAATAATACCTCTAGTTTTTGATTTTTTTTTTTCATATTTTCACTAAGCAAAAATGTTAGTCTCCTTCCATATGTTTTATGAATTGGTGCCTCTACCTATAAGAGCTGGAAGGTAGCTTGTACTGACGCTGACGCTGGTACTGAAGTGTTGTCCTCATGTTCAGTCTTTCTTACCTGGGGGACTTGGTATGTCTAAGATATAAGTAAAATGTAAGCTGAGATGAAGTAGAAAAGAAACATCACACTAAAACGTGATATCTTTACTGATATAAATTAAAATGCATAAAGCCCATAGTTTTATGGATACCTGCAACATACCGTTTTTCAACATAGATCTAAATCTAGGGGTAGGCAGGCTACCAGGTTTGAAAAACTTCTTCAGCTACAATTCATAATCATGTTTATAATTTTTTTTTTAAATTAATTAATGCATATTTTTTAAAGATTGGCTATTTGGGATAGGGCTAGCTGATATGCTATTGAGATTGAATTTTGGAGCTGTCCAAGAAATTTTTTTCAGTAAAAAGGGATATCTTGTAATGTTTAATTCTATGAAAGTGCTTGCTGTAGAACTAGGGTACATAGGTAGGAGATAGATGCCTTGAAACCATGCCTAGCATGGAATCAATTGAACCTGTAATAAACTATTTAGTAGATATGTATTCATAAAAAAAAAAATTATCACAAGGCATTATCACAAAAAAATTATCACAAGGTGTCTTCTTCGATAGTGTTCATCTTCCATAAAATCTCAGGTTAACATGCTTAGACTACGACATATAGAAGTCGCAGTTTCTCCAGTTTTGTGTTTTTTTTTTAATTATGACCCTCATGTGAGCAGCTCGAGTTTTCTTTGCTGTATTGGTATGGTCATCTACTTCGCCTGGCTGCTCAAGCACCCATATTACTAGTTTTTTATTTTGACCCAACCGCAAGTGGCTAGAAACGCTTTGAAGAAGACACGCAAATGATGGGCACAAGTCATCCAGAGTTTGACATAGTATCCAAAGCCTGGGTTCTAATGAAGCTATAATTCGCGCCCAGGACTAACCCCTCTGGAGACGACTAACGTCACTGACGTTTGGTTCACTCTCTACGCTGGCGACACTGCTGAGCAACAGCTTTTAGTAAGCCAAGGTAGTGATTCTGCCATGAGATTTTCCCTGTATGTACCTTTTCTGTTTTTTATGTGAAGGAAACAAAATACTTTTGCTGACTTATTTTTTAGGATAGGTTTTATGTATATTTATTTATTATTATTATCACACTGCAGAAAGCTTTTACTTGTTGTCCAGATAATATATATTAACAGCCTGGAATATTTTTTACGTATGTAGCATCAATAGAACATTAATTTGAACAATGAAATAAAATTGAAATAATCATAGGCAGCGCGGTAGCGCTGCCTAAGTAAAGAACGATGTGGCACAATGTTTTTTTTTTCCTCCATACCCGGGGCACTTCGTATCAAAGGATTTGTCGTAGAAACTTTGAAAAGGGCTAATTCGATTGGAAATTGGAGTGGCTAGTGCCCTTTTTAATAGTCAAAAGTGATTGGAGGGCAACTAGCCCCCCCCCCCACGCCTATCATTCCCCCAAACACATCCAATCAAAATTTTGAGATAGCCATTTTGTTCAGCATAGTTGATTTCCAGATAGAAAATATGTTTTTGAGGAGGACATTCCCCCATAACCCTCGGGACGAGGGTTTTAACTTATGTCCTGAGGGCATATAAGAACGATGTTGGCACAATGTATCATTTATTATTTGTTCTTTTAGAGCAGGGCACTTCATATGGAAGAAGAGGTCGTCTTAGAAACTTCAAAAGGGGCTCATTCGATTGGAAATCGAGAGTTCTAGTGCCCTTTTTAATAGTCGAGGGTAACTAGCCCATCATTCCCCCAACCCATGCCCATCATTCCCCCAAACGCATCCAATCAAAATTATGAGATAGCCATTTTGTTCAGCGTAGTTGATTTCGAGATAGAAAATATGTTTTTGAGGAGGACACTCCCCCACAACCCTCAGGGCAAGGGTTTTAAGTTATTCCATGGGGGCATATAAGGTTTTTTATAGAAGGCGTTGTCGTAGAAATTTCAAAACAGGCTCATTCGATTGGAAATTCAAAGGCCTAGTGCCCTTTTTAATAGTCGAAAGTGATTGGAGGGCAACTAGTCCCCCCCCACGCCATCATTCCAACAAACACATCCAATAAAAATTTTGAGATAGCCATTTTGTTCAACGTAGTTGATTTCCAGATAGAAATATATTTTTGAGGAGGACACTCCCCCATAACCCTCAGGGTAAGGGTTTTAAGCTATGCCCTGGGGGCATATGAGGTCTTTTATAGATAGCCTTGTCGTAGAAACTTCAAAAAAAGCTCATTGGATTGGAAAATTCAAAGGGCTAGTGCCCTTTTTAATAGTCGAAAGTGATTGGAGGGCAACTTCCCCCCCCCCCCCCACGCCAATCTTTCCCCCAAACACATCCAATCAAATTTTGAGATAGCCATTTTGTTCAGCGTAGTTGATTTCCAGATAGAAAATATGTTTTTGAGGAGGACACTCCCCCACAGCCCTCAGGGCAAGGGTTTTAAGTTATGGCCTGGGGGCATATAAGGTTTTTATTGAAATCTTTGTCGTAGAAACTTGAAAAAGGGCTCATTCGATTTGAAATTCAAAGGGCTAATACCCTTTTTAATAGTCGAAAAGTGATTTGAGGGCAACTAACCCCCCTCTCACGCCCACCTTTTCCCAAAACGGCAGCCAATCAAATTTTTCAGATAGCCATTTTATTCAACGTAGTTGAAAGTTTGGAAATTAGGTAATTAAGGATGACAACCCCTCCCCCACAGCCCTCAGGGCAAGGGTTGTAAATTATGCCCTCGGGGCATATAAAGTTTTTTATTGAAAGCGTTGTCTTAGAAACTTCAAAAGGCTCATTCAATTAGAAATTGAAAGGGCTAGTGCCTTTTTTAATAGTTTAAAGTGATTGGATAGCGACTAACGCCCCTCTCACGCCCACCATTTTCCCAAACACATCCAATCAAAATTTTGAGATATCAATTTGTTCAACGTAGTTGAAAGTTCTGGAAATTATGTCTTTTAGGAAGATAACCCCCTCAGAGCCCTCAGTGCAAGGGTTGTAAGTAATGCCCTACGGGCATATAAAGTTTTTATTGAAAGCGTTTGTCGTAGAAACTTCAAAAGGGCTCATTCAATTGGGAATTGAAAGGTTTTAGTGCCTTTTTTTTAATAGTTGAAAGTGATTGGATAGCGACTAACGCCCCTCTCCACGCCCCACCATTTTCCAAAACACATCCAATCAAAATTTTGAGATATTCATTTTCTTCAACGTAGTTGAACGTTCTGGAAATTAGGTCTTTTAGGATGATAACCCCTCAGAGCCCTCAGTGCAAGGGTTGTAAGTTATGCCCTGGGGGTATATAATGTTATATAGAAAGTTGTTGTATAAATCATAGGCAGCGTAATCGTGCTGCCTAAGTAAAGAACGGGGACACTCGGGAACGAGACAAGAAACGGGGACTAAGTAAAGAGGAGGACACTCCCCACAACCCTCAGGGCAAGGGTTTTAAGTTATGCCCTGGGGGCATATAAGAACGATGTTGGCACAATTTATTATTTCATAAATTTTTTTCCTTTAGAAAAAAAATATGAAATAATAATTTCATATTATTTTTTAATAGTTGAAAGTGATTGGAGAGCGACTAACGCCCCTCTCACGCCCATCATTTTCCCAAACACATCCAATCAAAATTTTGAGATATCCGTTTTGTTCAACGTAGTTGAAAGTTCTTGAAATTAGGTCTTTTAGGATGATAACCCCCTCAGAGCCCTCAGTGCAAGGGTTGTAAGTTTTGCCCCTGGGGGCATATAAAGTTTATATAGAAAGTTGTTATAGAAATTTCAAAAAGGGTTCATTTGATTGGAAATTGAAATTGCCCTTTTTTAATAGTCTAAAGTGAGTGGAGAGTAATTAACCCCCCTCTTACGCCTGCCATTTCCCCAAAAACATTCAATCAAAGTTTAGAGATAGCCATTTTGTTCAACATAGTTGAAAGCTCTGGAAATTATGTATTTAAGGATGACAAACCCCCCAGAGCCCCAAGGGCAAATGTTGTAAGTTCTGCCCTGAGGGCATATCAGGTTTTTATAGATAGAGTTGTCGTAAAACTTCAAATGGGGCTCATTCAACTGAAAATTGAGATGGCTAGGGCCCTTTGTAATAGTCAAAAGTGATTTGAGGGTACTAATCCCCTCTCACGCTCCCACCATTCCTCCAAACACATACAATCAACATTTTTAGATAGCCATTTTGTTCAAAGTAGTACAAAGTTCTGGAAATTAGGTCTTTGAAAATGACCCCCCCCCCCAGCACTCAGGGCAAGGGTTGTAAGTATATCCCCTGGGGGCATATAAGATTTTTATTGAAAGTGTTGTCGTAGAAACTTCAAGAGGGCTCATTTGATTGGAAATTGAAAGCCTAGTGCCATTTTTAAGTCGAAAGTGATTGGAGAGCGAGTACCGCCCCTCTCACGCCCACCATTTCCCCAAACACATCCAATCAAAATTTAGAGATAGTCATTTTGTTTAACGTAGTTGAAAGTTCTGGAAATTCGGGTCTTAGAGGATGACAACCACCCTAACAGACCTTAGGATAAGGTTTTAATTTATGCCCTGGGGGCATATAAGGTGTTTATGGAAAGCGTTGTCGTTTCCAAAAGGGCTCATTCGATTTGAAATTGAAAGGCCTAGTGCTCTTTTTAATAGTCGAAAGTGTTGGAAGGCTTGTCATTTTTTATAGTAAAGATCGATGTGGGTGTAATGTATTATTTTGTTTGTTGTTGTTTAGATCAGGGCACTTCGCATCGAAGGAGTTGTCGTGGGAACTTCGAAAAGGGCTCATTCGATTGAAAATAGAAAGGGTTGATGTCCTTTTTAATAGTTGAAAGTGATTTGAGGGCAACTAATCCCCCTTCCACTCCCACCCTCCCCATTTGCCCATTATGTTTAAAAACTAAATGTTGCCTTAAGATAAAATTAAAATGTACTGTGATAATGCCGATTGAGGGTATTATGCTCAAACTTTCGGGTCTACTTCCGCTCTTAAAATTTAACCAAATCAAAATAGCGTAAGTGTATCCAAGCTATCAAAGAAGTAACAGATTTTTTGCGAATGGTATCAAGTTTTCCATTTTCAGGTCAACTAGAGGAGAAATGAAACTAAATCAAACAGTACTATTTGTGTCCAGATTTTTCAAAGGGGTGTATTTTTGTTAAAAATTGCTGAAAATTTTTCTCCAGCATACAAATAGCAGGCCAATCTATAAAGTCTTAAAAAACGAAAAGACTTAAAGTATTATTTTCTTTTTCCTGAAAAGACTATGTCAATATAAAACGAACAGAAATTAATTTAAAAAATTTTTCCACAAAACAAGTTTTCAAATGAAAAGTAAAGAACTCCATTAAACAAAAAATGAGCAAAAATAAATCAAATAATCTACCAAGCGTGAAACTACCACAAATCAGCATCGTGGGGGGGGGGGGGGGGGATAAATATATGAAACCCAAGCCGAACAGAAATTACAATAAGTGACCGAGTCAAACTCAAAACGAGCAGAAATTAACATAAGTTGGGCGCAATACCCCTATGCCTTCCCAAGGCCAGTACAAAATTTTCACTTTACTGAAAAAATACAAATGAATGTGCATTGTCAGTTTTTATATACATATACTGATATTTAGTAATCAAAATGTTAATATTATTTGATTTATTAAAGTTATAAAAGTAAAAACACTTATATTTTTTCAGTAAAGTGCAAATTTTTTTTGCAAATTTTGTTTGCACAAAAAAAAAACCCGACAAACTGTCATAGCCCTAATAATTTTTTTTGTGTTACTAATTTGTTGGGTTCATTGTCTATAACAAACTAATGATCAACATTCATAGTATACTAATTCCAAATGGGTTGTCAAAATATGCTCCTTGATAAAGCTTTTCATCTACTCTCTATTGATAGATATAGATAGATATATTTCAAATAAACAACGAAATCATTCAATAAATGAAATAATAACCCCAGAAAGGCTTCATAATCTGTAAAGGAGGGGGGTCATGACACAAAATACTTAAACTTCTGAATACATACTATATAAAATATTTAATCATAAAAAAAGAGAAAGTAATATCAATTCTAATGATATTAATCATTATTATGTTGATAACCCGTCACAAAAAAAAACTGGGCAGAAAACAAAATCAAGAAAAACAGAAAGAACAAACGTACTTCGACAACTACGAACACGGGAAAACAGAAATGACCAAAGATGGTAAGACTCTCCTGACATTCAGTAAAAAAAATCATGCATACGCTTCTCAGTATATCCATCTAGGTTTACCAATGGATACTGTCTTTGCGGAAAGAGTCACTTGTCCATGTTGGTAGTTCCATCAGTTTACAAATTTAAAATAAGGGTGGTGAACTTGCTTTCTCTTAATGATTGTTTGATATTACCTAAGGTGCACACAGATCCTCCCCAAGGGGGAGGAAAATCAGGCATTCTTCCTTGGGAAGAAGGTATGCAAGAGTGTCAATTTACGAAAATGTAGGGGGGGGGGCAGTGTATTTAAAATTCTTGGGTGAGGGGCAATTGTGTACTTTTTTTTTATTAACGAAAACAAAATATATGTTTTTCACCAACATACCAAAAAAGTATTTATCAAGGTCTAGGGGGGAGGGGGTTAAAAAAATTGTGTTTATGCTACTTTTTTTGAACTAATGTCAATAGTGAAATTTGCCCTACTTGGAAACTTATTGAAAAGAAAGGATGTACTATAAAGGTAGGGTCGTATCCAGGTGGGTTGGTTTGGCCCCCCCCCCCCCCTCCCGAACTGTTTTTTCTGAGTCGTAAAAACGTTACAAAATGCATATAACAAATATTTGATGCGTTTTTATGCGTTTTTAAACGTTTTTTTCTGTACCCCTCCCCCCCCCCCCCCCCCCCCCCTGAACAAAAATCCTGGATACGGCCCTGCATGAAGGATATACCAAATTCGATGCCTACGTGTTATCCCGACCACACTGAAGGACTGAAGTTAGGTTAATCCTAATGAAATATACCAAAATCTGATGAAAGTCTATTACTTCACTGACAAAATTATAGAAAATAAAACACAGATTTATTGAAAGCAGGCCGCCCAGAACGTATTATAATAATATATAACCTAACCATCTCTGTATATTAAATATTTGATTAAAATATACCTGCATAGTTGTTTATCTCCGCCAAGCTAAGCTGATTATCTGAGAGTGCACACAGAAGAACCGGTTTTAAAAACAGATCAAACTTCTTGAGTGTGCTCGGGATAACACGTAAGTACCTCAAATTCTTTCAATAAAGGAAATGACAACCCTCTTCTGGGGGATGAACTAAACTTTGTATTCATCTTTTATTGACTAACTGGAAACTAATAGAAAGGTCTTTCTAATGCCACGTTTTCGAAAAGGAAATTAATTATTTTGTTCAGCATGGTCAAAAATATAATAAATATGTCTTTTAGGATGACCTAATCCCCCAAAGTCCCCGGAGGGAGGGCTGAAAGTTATGAACTTTACCCAATGTTTACATATAGTATTGGTTATTGGGAAGTATATAGACGTTTTTCAAGGGGGATTTTTTTTCTGGTAATGGGGGGGGGGTGTATGTGGGAGGATCTTCCCATGGGGGAAGGGACATTGCTATGAAGGGGCGCCGGATTTCCCAGCATTATTTAAAAACAATCAGAAATAAATAAAAAAAAACAAGTTTTTTTCAACTGAAAAGTAAGGAACATCATCAAAACATAAAACGAACAGAAATTATTAAAGTATATGATTGGGTTCGCCCCCTAGTCAATACCTCCCTCTTTAAGCCAAAGATTTTTTAGTACTTTCATAAGAGCTATTTATTCTAATTAACGGCCTTTGTGATTAAGGGGTCTTTTTTATAGAATTGGAACAAAATTCGAACTTTAGCGTAAAGAGCGAGGTATTGACTAGGGGGCGAACCCCCTAATATACGTATTAAAAATATATGGATATAGAAGTTCTTTACGTAAGTTAATACGTAAGTTACGTATATTTATTACTAATAAAAGAGTTCGTAAATAAAATTAAACAACTTTCGAGAAAGCCATTTAACCAAATAAAAGAAAATTAATATGCAATTTTTTTTTAATTATTCATGTACGGTGAGCCAAAATCAGAACATCCATTAATTCAAAAAACGTTCAAAAATTAAATTAAAAAAATCAAGTTTTTTTTAACTGAAAGTAAGAAGCAACATTAAAACTTAAAACGCACAGAAATTATTCCGTATATGAAAGGGCTGTCCCCTCTTCAACGCCTCGCCCTTTTACGCTAAAGTTTTTTTATTGCTTAAAAAAATAGAGTTGTGAGAAAGTCTAACTTTAGCGTAAAGAGCGAAGCATTGAGGAGGGGACAGTCTTTTCATATATGGAATAATTTCTGTTCGTTTTAAGTTTTAATGTTGCTCCTTACTTTCAGTTAAGAAAACTTATTTTTTTTATTTAATTTTTGATAAAGATTAATTATTTTAACAGTAAACAATTATGAAAATAGATACCTTTATTTCGTATGGATCAACTGAAGTATTTCCCAAGGTATTGTGTCTTCTTGACATGTTTCTTAAGTTTGCGTGTTTTTTTTTTTCACCTACTGGAAGCACAGATTATGCTTTAAGTAAGGTTTTTGAAATCTTCCAGCCAGCTGTTTGTGTCGCCACTGCGCAACGAGCCACCGCTTGTCGCCGCGGCATGACTGCCACTGATGAGCTGCCATTGAGTCGCCACTACACGATGACTAGCAAATGACAGCAAGACAGCGTACAATCTCCGTTAATTTGTAATAGTTTCCAAGTTTCAAATCTGAAAGCTAAAACGTTTAGGTGCATAGCGTCAAAATTTATGCGTTCGGGGCGTCTACATCAACGCGTTTGTCAAACCTCAATAAATGTGGTTAAAAGTGAAAACTAATTTCTACGTTGTGGTTTATTTTAGGTCCGATTACGGCCCGAAATTTTGAGGGGGAGGGGGTCTTATAGAAGGGAAATATTCATGTTGTCAAAATATCGTGTATCATTCATAAGGTGAGAAAAATAACAACAAATGAATGGCATCTAACATTTGTTTTGTGTATACTACCCTACTCCAAATAGAGTGTAATTAATTGATTGATTTTTATTGCTTCTAAACCTTAGTTTTGCTATGTTTCAATAATCAACTGGGAGATTTGAAACAGCTAAGTAGCTTACTTGAATTTATTCCTTAACTATCAAAAAAATGTCGCGAACTATTTTTTAGAAAATCATCACTTAGCTTCATAAAAAAAGAAGGGTCTTTATTAATGTTAAATAAAACTTCCGACAACTTGCAGCAGCATTGCATGAGCAGAAAAGAAGAAGAAAACAAATTTCGTTTTTTTAGACTAAGTGCTCAGGTAACTCCAGATTCAAGCCCATTTGCTACCCCTGCCCACCACAAAGAAGTTGAAGTTTACATACCTGCTAATGTACATGATCCTTTGAACTTGAACCCTTTGCTTGAACAAGAAGAGGAAGTAACTGCATCACATGGACGACTTCGAAGTCACTCGGATGGTGCCGCTACATTACCAGCCTTAACTGCGGTGAGTTTCAAATTATAACTAGGGTAGCTTCAAGGCCGAATCCAGAAGGGGGCTAGGGGGTTTGAACCCCCCCCCCCCCCTCCCCACCGAAATGTTTTCAATTTTCCACGCTTTTGAATGAAATAGAATCAAAAGAAAAAAATAGAGGCGAACATGCATGACATTTTGAAACAGTAAAAATAAATTGATTGCCTTTACAAGTTGGAAAAAATTTCGGGGGGGGGACAAACTGAGAAATGTATGAAATAATTATTTAGTATTTTCCCTCGTAGATTAGTTTGCTCCACTTGCTGTAATAGTGGGGTAAGAAATAAGTTTTTATTGCCGTAATACTTGAGTTTTGCAATGCTTAAAATTATTACTCCTCGTCTTTTATATTTCATAAATCCCGTTAGACAACTTAAATGTAAGAGAATATTTGCTTTATTGTTTTCTTTCTCCTTCCATAAACTAAACTTTCTATACTATGCTTGTATACTTCTAAACTTCTATAAGTCCAGTTAACAGTTTTTGAAGCAGCCTGCTTATCTTTCAGCAAGTCATAAATGTCACTCAAGTTTTTTTGGATATTTTCGGTCCAGTGTTTGAAAGTGGTTGAGCCCTCACCTGTGCTTGTGCCAAATATCTGAAACTAGTCTTTGACTCATGGAAGCTAAAACTGGCTGCAGCAATTCAAACAACATTATGATAAGAAGCATAAATCACACAAATGGACAAACAGAAATGCATTTTGCGTTGGCCCCCGCGGTGCCAAGTCATGAAAATGGTAGGAGAGAATTAAAATGTATTTGTCAAAATCCAGGGGGGCAATTTTTTCGATAAAAATAGCCTACCAAAAACAGGCATTTTTTTTCAAAATCTGGGGGAACAACAGCTCCTCTATGCTACCTCTGCCTTCCTTTCCTCTTCCTTCCCCAATTTGACGCCTCTGGTTTGTTCCGGATATTATACGAAAAAAAAATGCGTATCAAAGGCTCTAATTCCCAACATTTCTGTGTGTGACAAAAAAAAAGAAAAAAAAAAATAGAAAATAAAACAAAAACTTTTTCGTATGCTGACCAATGGTCTGCGTTGTGCCGGTACTGATATCCTGATTCGATGCCTTCGGTCGGGAATTCAATGGGTTGTTGGGGGCAAATCATCGGACGCTTCCTCTGAAGAGGAGCGTCGGCTGGATTTCTAGAAACTTTCGATGTACTAAGAATTATATAAGATAGGAGAAAAGGGGACTGACGAATCGATCAATCAAATTTCTAATTGAATTTATTGAAAAAAAAAAGAAAAAACAGAAATATATAAATGTTTAACAAAATCCACAGTATTTTACATAAAAAAAAAAGATTTTAAATCTTTGAAGCACAAGCAAAGTTTTGCAAAATTTATCACAATTACCGTATCTTGAATTGTGCACGATAAACTGAAAGTGAGAATAATTGTAAATCCCGTTGTTATATTTTGACTTTTTGAGACTTTAGAACTATAGATGTATTTTGACTTGCAAGTTAGTTTTTTGTATTTGTTTTTAGGCTGTCTTTGATTCCACAAAGAAAGTTTCCCCCGAACAGTGTTAAATTGTTGCCCAGTGACAATCAGAAGGAAGGAGAGAATGAATTCCACCAAGCCGGAGCCGCTCCTCGAGAGGAAATCGTAAGCCCTGTCGTCCCACAACTAAATGTTACAAGTCCTAGTACCACTATTAGACAGAAGAAAAAAGTTTTCTTATATGGAAACTATAATCGATATTATGGTTATCGAAATCCGAATCAAGAGAAGGATCCTCGACTTAAAGTCTTCAAAACGGAAGACTTCGAAAACAAAACAGTTTTAGATATTGGTTGCAATATTGGACATGTTACATGGTGTATTGCACGGGACTTTCGTCCAAGGCAGGTGACAGGCATCGATATTGACCAGGAGTTGATTGGGATTGCTCGGAAAAATGCCAAGTATTATGCAAAACATTTGAATTTCAAAAGATTGAAAATCTTTATGGCCGTACAAGAAGAAAGGAGAAAATTGAGACTGACAAAGTATTTCCCTACAACATTACATTCGCATCTGTAAGTTTTTGCTGTTCTCTCTCTCTCTCTCTCTCTCTCTCTCTCTCTCTCTCTCTCTCTCTCTCTCTCTCTCTCTCTCTCTCTCTCTCTCTCTCTCTCTCTCTCTCTCTCTCTCTCTCTCTCTCTCTCTCTCTCTCTCTCTCTCTCTCTCTCTCTCTCTCTCTCTCTCTCTCTCTCTCTCTCTCTCTCTCTCTCTCTCTCTCTCTCTCTCTCTCTCTCATCTCTCTCTCTCTCTCTCTCTCTCTCTCTCTCTCTCTCTCTCTCTCTCTCTCTCTCTCTCTCTCTCTCTCTCCTCTCTCTCTCTCTCTCTCTCTCTCTCTCTCTCTCTCTCTCTCTCTCTCTCTCTCCTCTCTCTCTCTCTCTCTCTCTCTCGTCTCCTCTCTCTCTCTCTCTCTCTCTCTCTCTCTCTCTCTCTCTCTCTCTTTCTCTCTTCTCTCTCTCTCTCTCTCTCTCTCTCTCTCTCTCTCTCTCTCTCTCTCTCTCTCTCTCTCTCTCTCTCTCTCTCTCTCTCTCTCTCTCTCTCTCTCTCTCTCTCTCTCTCTCTTCTCTCTCTCTCTCTCTCTCTCTCTCTCTCTCTCTCTCTCTCTCTCTCTCTTCTCTCTCTCTCTCTCTCTCTCTCTCTCTCTCTCTCTCTCTCTCTCTCTCTCTCTCTCTCTCTCTCCTCTCTCTCTCTCTCTCTCTCTCTCTCTCTCTCTCTCTCTCTCTCTCTCTCTCTCTCTCTCTCTCTCTCTCTCTCTCTCTCGCTCTCTCTCTCTCGTCTCTCTCTCTCTCTCTCTCTCTCTCTCTCTCTCTCTCTCTCTCTCTCTCTCATCATCATCATCATCAAAGTCATCGTATCTAAACTGATTAAGAATGTGGAATGGGGATGGAAATTCAACCTCTGATCAAATAAGAGAGGCTTTCTAGGAAAAGTGCATTAAATTATTTAAAAATTTTTTATTGATTATCCATTTTGTTGCTGGTGTATTGACTTTTCCATAACCTGATATAAGCTTACGTACCATAAAATTCTACGTAGAGCTTGAAATACTTGGGACTGCCTGCGTTTGGGGCTATATATAATATATATTGCGTAAGATTACATAACGTAGCATAAGTTGTTAAGTTATATCTGAAGACTTAACCATACCTTATGTAATCTTAAGGAGCAAATCTTTTCTGTAAGATAGGCAGCTCCAATTAGATTTGAGCTGTACATGGGATTTTATGTAACGTTATGCAAAATTCAGCATAGTAGAAACAAAATAAGGTTTGTGGACGAGTAATTAGTAAATTTTGACAATAAATTAGCAAACTTTTCTTAGACAAAAAAGTGAACACACCTGTCCAAAATAAAAAATATTAACTCCATGATAATTTTGGTATATGCTTTCTAAAACATTAAGATTTTAGTGACATTTTACTTGGGTGTGAAGAAATGTATGAGCGCCAAAACTGATTTTCATAAATTTTTGTCTGCCTATCAGCGGCATAAATTGCTATCAGGTGGGTGAGTTAGCTGCCCCCTTCTTCTCCCTCCACAACTTCTCCCCCAGATTCTCGTTCGCCTTTTATAACAGTTCAAAGCATAAACAATTTTTATAGTTATTTTTGTAATTATGATTTTTAATATAATTTTTTATCTTGTTTACGTTACAAATGTATACAATTCAAATTGCCTATCACTACAATTTGGCTTAATTCTACTTTATTGGGGTTTTTACTAGCTCAGTATTTTTGGCTATTTATTGCAAAATGAGTTACTTCCCTCCTGGATTATTATTTTTTTTTTTATTATTATTATTATATATACAACTACGGAAGCTACGAACAAGGTAAAAAATCTATCCTCTTTGTCCGTGGTAACGAAAAGTCAAATTCAGAACATGATAAACGGCTATCAAATCATAAGTCGTTAACTCCATATTTTTGTTTTCTTGGAAACCAGATCTCAAACCTTTGAAGTTCAGAATTGTGTTTATAAACTCAAATGCAAAACATCAAATGAGCAAGTAGATTCAAGGATTCCCACATGAGTTTTTCCAGGGGGAGGGATGAACTACAAACAGTTTTCTGAGGGGGTGGAAGTTTGAAAAAAAAACAGCTTTTTTTTACCACAAAATGTTAATTTTTCCTATATGCTAAAAAATTTGGCGCTTGTAGATATTCGCTTTTCCACGGAGAAGTACTTCCCTTGTATAATTCTCCTTAGGTAGATTTAATCGACATCATTACATAAATTTGTGTTGGCTCAACTTTCCTACTCAGAAACAAAGAATCAATTCAGTGCCACTGCTACTACTTATGCTTATAATTCACTGCTGCACCGAGCTGCTTGTGGCCAAAAAATCTGCCCGCGTTCCATCTCCATCGAGTCTATTCAAAGTTTCACTCTTTACCCCCTTGCTTTAAATCCATCCTTATGACCTCGTCCCACCTCATTTGGGAACGACCTCCTTTTCTTTTGGCACTAGATAGAGTGCCCAAAAGCTGAATACTTAAAATGAGAATTGGACTTACTGTCTGTTGATGTTAGAGACTCGTACAGCTAACGTTATAGTTTTATTCCCACATTTCGAAAATCAATAGGTTTGAAAAAAAATAGTACCTTCATTTTTGAAAATTTGTTAAATATTCTAAAACATGTAATCACACTTCAGTGGAAAAGTTGAAATTCGGGAATTGGTAGCCCCCTTCTTTTTTCAATTTAATTTGTCTTGTTGTCAAATTTCTGTATCTTCGATAAGGTAATTTCTGCTTGTTTTGATTTCGTAATTGTTCTTTACTCTTGTTTGAACAATTTATTTGTTTATTGTTGTCCAAAATAGTTGGCAAACATTCATGCCTTAAAAAAAAACACAAAGCTGGACGACTTGTTTCTCAAGTTTTTTTTTTCTTTCTTGATATGGTTCATAAATTTTGAGAGATAGTATGCAATGCACTTGCGTTTGCCAAATATCGCCTCTTAAATTAATATTGAATAGTAATTCGGTCATTCACTTTCTTTTCACATTTTACTTTTTGGCAATCCTTTTATTAAGTAATTAAAGGCTTGTTTTTTCCTGTAAAGATTTTGTCACGAAAAGTATTGTAGTTGTAAGCTTGGAGGTGCTTTTATTTTTTAGCTTTAATTTATATTATATGTTTTGCTGCCGTAGATATGTTTTCTTTTCTTCGTTGAAACAAAATGTCAGAATTCATCTGTGATTAGCGAGGGTTATCGATTTTCGGAAATCAAGTATATCAGGTGGCCGAGTGCCAAGCGTGCCAAAAATGGGACAAGCGTGGCGAAGCTGTGCCACAAGTGTGGAACTGTACAGCTTACGTGGCGCTCCGGGAAGTACACCAGGTGGTGGAAAGGGGGCAACTTCTAGGTAATTAGTAAATTGTGAGCTAAGTTTCATTAATCAATTTTGAGTAAGCCAAAAATCATCGTGTGACACATGGGTACACATCCAAATCATTCGCAAAAAAAACACGAAAAAGGTTTATTTGTAGACATTCTCTTCTGTAGTTTTCTGGGGGAGGGGTTCTTCAAAGCCATTCCAATCTGAGATATCCCCCATAGGTGCATATAGGCACGGCCCATTGGGGATTATAGAGAGTTTTTTTTTCCTGTAGGGAAGGAAAGGTTAAAACACAGATAAGAGTGTTTTGACTACTTCTAACTGTAAGACAGTTCCTTCTGATCAATTGCAGATGGTGGGAATCGTCTCTAAGGCGTGCAAAGAATCCTAAAAGGGGAAGGCTGTCGGAGGGGGCCAATTCTGATTTATTAAGTTTAATAAAGTCAAATTTAGTTGGAGGAATGGAAGACACGCATCAAGAACATATACAGGAAACAAAAAGAAGTGAATCTGTTGGCCAATTTTATTTTTTGGGAGGAGGGGGGAGCATCACGCCCATCTTGGGTAGAGAGATTCCCTGGTAGGTATAGACTGGCCTGTCCCTTTAGGGAATCCAGATTTTTCACTTGCAAGGGGTTACGCATGAAGCAGTGTATTTTTGACCTTATTTCGGGAGGAGGAGGAGGGTCCTTCAGATCAATCCTAGGAGGCATAAATCAGTTCAAGGGTGCGCAAGTCCTTCACAACTTTATTATGTTGATTCATCATACGGACCTTTGACAGTGTTCAGGCCATTTAAAAGCAATGCAGTGGTTTCGATAACGGATTGTGGAATTTAATTCACAGTGTAATGAATTAAGCAAGGACCAAAAATAGTAAGATAAGGAAAAGGAAAGATAATGCACAACTATGTATTGATATATAATTATTTTATAATATATTTAAAGTTATATATTACATAATATGACATAGCTGTAAATATTTTTACTAGACCGACACATATCTTATATCAGTAAAATTGTATTATCTTCTAAGTGGTTTATTTTGTGTTGGTGTTTTGACGCCTAAGACAATTTTGATGGCGCCTTAGACAGTTTTTTTGGGTCGTCTGATGACCAGTTATTAGTTGAGACTCTTCAATGCGATGTCGTATTGCGTATCATCTGTGACCAACTTGTCTTATTACTGTTTGTCATATTACCCAGTTTAACCTGTGACCATTGCGTTGTGACCACAGACAAAAAGTATACAATACAGATGTCAATCTGAGCAGTTTTTGAGTAACCGATAAATTTGGTGCTTGTGTTCGTCGGTCTTCAGTTCCTTCAAAAAAAAATTTCCATGGATGCCACCTGTTTCTTAATAAGCAAGCTCATTGAGAACATTTGAACTTCAAAAAACATTCAAGAAATTTAAACATGACTTATGAAATACTCAAAAATTGTCTTGTGATTGCTTATTAGTTTTGAACATAACATGATTTAATAAAACTTTGTTTAATAAATGAACTGATTGCTTTAAATAAACTAATCTTTCAGCAAACAGGGAATCACTGTCTTCCAATATACACCACCATCATAAGTGGTTTCTATTACCTGACACCCTTTTTTAGCATTATCCTTGGTTCACACTGCTGCGTCCTCACGGAAAAACGGCCATTTTCGCGTTCGTTTTTCATCCATTTTTTCGCAGCAACTTCATGTGTCATGGCGGTCCGAAAGCTGTGTCAAAATATTTCTACAGAGCTGTTCAAAAATGCTTGCGTTATTTGAATTAAAACTTTTTCTGTACTATACAATGGAAAACACCTGAGAAACTGAGCCTACTCATATTTTTCGGGAGTCTTCCGTTAATGTACGACAAAGGACATGATGGCCATTCAAGAAAAACATTTAATCTTCAGGCCCGGGGACAATCAGAGGGAAACGAACATTGAGAACAGGAATTATATTATTAATTAGACATAGCTAGCCTAGTCTAATGCATGCTAGTCTTTTGAATGTCCTTTCTTGGCTTCTAGACCATTATTTGGCCTGTTCCTATACTTTTTCAATATCTCTTGCTAGTTCTAACGCCTCAACAACCTCAATGAACCGTCCTTGTATGAACATTTTATGCGATTTGTCTGCGTCCATGCACCGTTTTGCCTGAAAAAAAAAAACTTGCATGAGTGTGAACCTAGAGCTACAGAATATGCTTGTCGGTCATGTGTATTATGTACCTTTTTTGTAGTTGACATTTATGGGGTCCACCTGCATTTTGGCGATGAAGGATCTAACTGACTCTTCAAGCAAGCACATATTTAAAAATATATAAGGAACATATTTGAGAAAAAAAGTTAGCAGCACAAATTACTGCTGTGATTTACTCGACGTTGGTCTTCAGCTTGGTTCGCTCCTCTCCCTCTAGAAAGCCAAAAATATTCAAAAGTATCAGTTTTTGTAACTTGGAGGGGGGCTGAGCTATTCAGCAAATTTTTTTAGGTTATGTTGAAGAAGCTGTGAGTTTCTAGATTTTTGATTTCAGAGCAATTACGTTGTGGCGTCTGATCATCTGCTATCATTAGAGAGTCCTCAGTACGACACCATATTGTGTTTGAGTGTGACCAAGTGGGTTCACCTGAATTGGGGCGATGAAGGAGTTAAGCGACTCTTTAAACGGGCATTCAAACAGTTGAAACCCGGAGGGAAATTGTATTTGGAGCCTCAAGACTGGCGATCCTACAAAAGCAAAAAAAAAAGTTAGATGTAAGTTCCTTCTTTTTCTTTTTTTTTATTTTTGTTTGCTTATTTGTGAGGTTTCGAAGTATATTTAGTATCAATTGTCACTTGAAGTCACTGAATTAGTTTTAATTTTGTATTTTTAACTATGCGGTCATCTGTAAATAACTAGTAATGCTGCTAATAACTCGTCTATGTGGCCAACACAGCTGAGCAACTACTCTACCCTAGCTACTACCCTAACTACTCTGTCCTAGCTCCTACTCTACTCGCAGTCCCACTCTTTTACCCCCAGAAAAAGAGTGGGAGTTTGAAGAGAAGGCAGGACCCCTGATATTCGGAATAATTTCTGTTAGTTTTAAGTTTTAATGTTGTTCTTTACTTTTATTTCAGAAAAATTCTTTTTTATTTTTTTTATTTTTTTTTTTTTTCGTATTTCATAGTATATCCAGGGTTACTCTAATTGCTTGGAGGTCTACCCTCAAACTCCTCTTTAAGTCAAAATTTAATTTTTGCATATCAATGCTTCAGGAAAAAAGAGCTCTTTTAGCGCCTTTGCTTTTCGAAATTAAGTATGATTATCCAAATTAGACTGTAAATATATATTAATTCATGTATATTCTTACACTTTGTAAGAAAAAGCAAGGATTTCATATTTTGCAGATTTTCATTGCATAGATTCAATGAGAATTTAAAGTCACCCACTGGCATCATACCTCACATAGCATACCTCATCCCATTTCATGGAGTTTATTTGTGGCTTCCAAAATTATGCCAATTTTCATGTGCAAATACCTTAAGTTTTTAAGTTGGAGTAAGTTTTAAATTGACACATTTTGTATATTTAGAATCAGTATAATAAATTATATTGCTGCTTATTTCGTAGTCGAAACCTTTTTATGCTTCAGATTTCTATTGATAAGGGTTGTCCTTTACTTACAATTTTTTGCTATGTGAGGTATGATGCCAGCGGGTGACTTTAAATTTAATGAATCTTATAGATTTGTAATCACCATAAAAAAAAAAAACAATTGCTTAAGTGTATATATTGTTTTCAGGACTCATTTTTTTTAGTTTTGATCACTAGCGCTAGTCGCACCTTACTTACAGTTCTTTGCCACCTACTGTCTAATATAAAAAAGAACAAATATAAAACCCGATATTTACGTTTAAAGCGTCGATGAAACGAAGTTTATTGTGTCACATATATCCTAGTACTGGTAAGTTTCCAGACTATGCTCATGAGCCCCCTCCCTCTCTCCATTTTTGCACTGGTAAGAATATGAGTGCAATCTTGTATGTTACCAAAAAAATATTTTTCTGAAATACGAAGCGTGTTATAACCCTACAGGCCCCTGTAGGATTCAAGCATAGTTCAATTAAGGGAGGTTAGAGATCAATGCATACCTTCACCCCCCCCCTCTCCCTCAGACTCTTCTATATTTATCGCAAGGTTCTGGAGAATTAGACAATTTGGCATTAAAATGCACTCTTTGAGGCATCTGGTACCCTCCCCTTGCACGATGGCCGACTGTTCCTAATCTATAATAGCTAATGCGTAATTAGGCATGATTGTGTTTAATTTTATGAAGCGTATATTAAATCAACTTAGTTAAATGAAGTTCTAAAATAAATGTGCATATTAACCATTGATCTTGGATGGACTACGTGACTTTTTAGAAATGTGTGCACTTACTTCCCCTGAAATTGGGATGCTCAATATATAGTATTTTGATACTTTTAAATTGACTGGCTCTCTCAGAGTTTTCAATCGATAGCTATTTGAACCTCTTTGGGGCAAAATCGTAGTTTGATGCCCTAAAATGGTGGAAAACGCCGTTTTACCGTGACAAAATCTTTTAACTACTTAAAAAGAACCCTAGAACTTTTAATTTCCGTTCAAATGAGCCCTCTCATTTTTATAGGGCTATTTGTTCGATACCGTCATCCCTAGGGAAAATACAAGCAAATAAACATGCATCCGTGACCTGTTTTTCTGGAAAAGAAAACAACAAAAATCCGCATTTTTGTAGATAGGAGTTTGAAACCTCTACAAAACGGTATTCTGATATGCTGAATTTGATAGTGTGATTGTGATCGAGATTATTCCCTTTTTCGGGGACTTCTCTTCTCCCCCTTTTTGAAAATATACGATTTTTCTAAGTCTTGTAGTTTTTGATGGATAACTTTAAACTTATCAAATTTCATATATTTGAAATTAGCTCCAAAAGCCAATCCTTTTGATGCATTAAATAAAAAAAAAACTAATTTTTTCAACTGAAAGTAAGGAGCAACATTAAAACATAAAACGAACAAAATTATTACTTATATGAGGGGGGTCGCCCTCTCCTGAATGCCTCGCTCTTTACGCTAAAGTTTGATTTTTGTTCCAGTTATTTAAGAATGATTCCTGAATTACAAAGGCCGTTTAACTAGGATAATAAGCTCTTTTTAAAGCTCTAAAATAAACTTTAGTGTAAAGAGCGAGGTATTGAGGAGAAGGCGACCCCCCATAAGTAATAATTTCTGTTGGTTTTAAGTTTTAATGTTGCACCTTACTTTCAGTTAAAAAAACTGTTTCTTTTATTCAATTCTGATCATTTTTTTAGATAGTGCTGAGAAATCCGGCTCCCCCTTCATGGAAAATTCCCTTCCCCTACGAAAAATACCTCCGTGGAGGACAAGTTCTCCAAGTCCAGAAAGATTGTTACATTAACCCCACCCATGACATAATGACATTTGGTAACATCATTTTATAATCATCATATTATCTTGTATTAAATAACTGTATTTACCAATTTGATACTCTCTTATGAGACAATGATTGCAAAATTTAATTTCATCATTAGACTATGCGCCCGAATCATAGGGATTCCAAATCCTTACATGATTCCGGCTCAAAAAGTTACTATCATGAAAGATGCTGGATTATGGTAAAGTTCTAGGCCTAGATGAGGGGCTTTTCGCTATCTTGGAAAGCAGTTTAGTTAAGTAGGCCTAGTATAAGTTAAAACTTTCAAGAATTAATTCGAGGCCCAGAATATGCCCTGAGATAATGTTATTGAGTTATAATCCCTAAGCTTAGGTTATTTCTTATTTTTAGGCCTCAAAAGATTGCATAGAAGACATGTCTATAGGCCCAGCTACCTAAATTTTGGCAAAAATATTTTTGTCTGCCTTAATGTTAGGTTTTTAGTTTTTTTTCTAAGTTCCAAGTTTTGAAAACAATTCCCAAAATCTCAGCAGGGTTTTAAGGTACAGAGGCTTTTTTTGGAATGCATCCTGAGTCTTAATGATCTCCTGAGAAGATACTTTGAAACCTACCTCTATTCCACATTGACCTTTGATGACCTTTAGCAATATTTGGGTTATAAAAGTGAAACCTTATAAAATGGATTTTCTGCTCAAATGAGGTACAAGAAAAGTGTTTTTCACCCCATCGCTTTGTT
This sequence comes from Artemia sinica, assembly GCA_027921565.1. Lineage (NCBI taxonomy): Eukaryota > Metazoa > Arthropoda > Branchiopoda > Anostraca > Artemiidae > Artemia > Artemia sinica. The sequence goes on from CM051259.1 coordinate 61,199,091, forward strand.
CAATCCCAATTTATTAGGTGTTAAAGATCTGTAAAGTTATTTCTTAAATTTTGGAAAGGACCCTTGATATGGTTTAAAATTTTACTGAAATAAAATAATATTTTCAAAAACTAAAGCCAATGAAAAGGAGATTGAAAACCCAAAATTAAGGTAAAACATTTTTATCAGAATTTGGATAGGTCATGTATGCAATCTTCTAAGCAATAGAAATCAGAAAAGCATAGACATAGTAGCTTGGGGATACCTTCCTACTGTATATTTTTGTCCCTGAATTCATTCCTTAAAGTTTCATTTGCCTAACTGGACTACTTTTCAAGATACCAAGTATCCCTAAACTAGAATTTGGTCCCTAAACATAAAATAAAGATTCTAATGGTACCATACTAATTTTTTTGTTTGGAGTGTTTCCTTCAGAAGTCCTCAACCACTACATAGTTATCCAAAGTTACTTTGGATACAGTTTTTTATAGGACAGAAATCAGATAGGAAAATAGAAATACATTATCAGGCATTTAATTCAATGTTCTTTGTCATGGGCGCCCATAAAATGAATTTTAGGGGGGGGGGGGGAGCTTACCTGGTCTAATCGGCACTTCCAATGCTGTATATTAGAAATCAAAAAACAAAAATATCATAGGCAGTGTAATAGCGCTGCCTAAGTAAAGAGCAATGTGGGCACAATGTATTATTTATTTATTTGTTGTTGTTTTTTTACCAGGGCACTTCTTATAGAAAGGAATGTCGTAGAAACTTCATAAAGAGCTCATTCGATTGGAAATTGAGGGGGCTAGTGCCCCTTTTAATAGTCAAAAGTGATTGAGGGCAACCAGTGCCAATCCCCCACGCCAATCATTTCCCCAAACACATCCAAACAAAATTTTTAGACAACCGTTTTGTTCAGCGTAGTTTAAAGGTCCGGAAATTATGACTTTGAGGATGGCAATCCCCTCCCTCAACCCTCGGGGCAAGGGTTGTTAGTTATACCCTGGGGGGATATAAGGTTTTTATAAAATTGTGTTCGTATAATCCTCGGAGGAGGTTCATTTGATTGGTAATCAGAAGTTCTAGTGGCCTTTTTAACAGTCAAAAGTAATTGGAGGTCAACCAGCCCCCCCCCCCTATTCTAATCATTTCCCCAAACACAACCTACATTTTGACATTTTGTTCAGCGTAGTTGAAAGGTCCAGAAATTATGTCTTTGAGGATGAAATCCCTCCCTCCATAGCCCTCAGGGCAAGGGTTTTAAGTTACGCCTTAGGGCATATAAGGTTTTTATAGAAAGGGTGGTTATATAAACTTCGGAGAGGGCTCATTGGATTAGTAATCAGAAGTTGTAGTGCTCTTTTTAAGAGTCAAAGTGATCAGACGGCAGATACCCCCCCCCCTCCCACACACACACGCACACACATTGTATTTTCCCGAAATGCATCTGATAGAAATTTTAAGATGGTCATTTGTTTGTCGTAGAAACTTCAAAAAGGCTCGTTCGGTTGGAAATTGAAAGAGCTAGTGCCCTTTTTAATAGTTAAAAGTGATTGAAGGGCAACCTGCCCCCCCCCCACACCCATCATTTCCCAAAACACTTCCAATCAAAATGTTGAGGTAGATATTTTTTTTGACGTAGCTTAAAAGTCCAGAAAATTATGTCTTTGAGGATGAGAGCCCCCAGGGCAAGGTTTGTAAGTTATACCCCGAGGGAATATAAGGCTTTTATGGAAAGTGTGGTTGCATATCGACCACACGGTCGCACTTCCAAGGGGGATCGTTGGATTGGAAATCGGAAGTTTAAGTGTCCTTTTAAGTAAAATTTATTGGAGGGCAACTATACCTCCACGTCATATTTTCCCCAAATGCATCCGATAGAAATTTTGAGATAGCCATTTGTTCAAAAAAAAAAGTCCAAAGATCACACAACAAGGCCTTTGGGGTTGACACCCCCCCCCCCGGGGTCAGGGGGTAAGGTTTGTAAGTCATGCCCCGGGGGCATGTAATGTTTTTATAGAAGGGTGGTCTTGTGAACTTTAGAGGAGGCTCATTTGATTGGAAATGTATAGTTCTAGTTCCGTTTGAAGAGTCAAACTTGATGGAGGGAAAATAGCCCACCCTCTCCCTGACATCCTCTTTTCCCCAAACACATACAATCGAAATTGCGAGACAGACATTTTGTAACCAATAGTCCAAAGAGCATATAACAATGTCTCCAGTAATCAAATATAAGTATTTTTAGGCAGACGTTGAACTCAATCAAAACAAACTATAAGCATGTGGACTTTCGAAAAGGTGACAAAGTAATATCTCAAGAACAACTTATATTATTGTGTTAGACCTCAAGAGTCTAACTTGTAGGGGATTTTGTACTAGCCAGAAGGCACTATGTGTATACTTTTATTACTACCACTACAGTTACTGTAACTAATTAAATTAAAAAAACAAGTTTTTTTAACTGAAAGTAAGGAGCGACATTAAAACTTAAAACGGACAGAAATTATTCCGTATATGAAAGGGGCTGTCCCCTCCTCAACGCATCGCTCTTTACGCTAAATTTTTTTATTGTTTTAAAAAATAGAGTTGTGAGAAAGAGTCTAACTTTAGCGTAAAGAGCGAGGCGTTGAGGAGGGGACAACCCCTTTCATATACGGAATAATTTCTGTTCGTTTTAAGTTTTAATGTCGCTCCTTACTTTCAGTTAAAAAAACTTGTTTTTTTTTAATTTAATTTCTGAACGTTTTTGAATTAATTCAGCTTTTATTTTGGCTCACCGTACATGAATAATTAGAATGAAATTTGTATATTAATTTTACTTGTTTTGGCTAAATGGCTTTTTCGAAATTTTGTTCTGACGTAACTTACGAATTAACTTACGTAACGAACCTCTATATTTGAATGTTTTTGTTACGTATATTAGGGAGTTTACCCCTAGTCATTACCTCGCTCTTTACGCTAAAGTCCGAATTTTATTCGAATCACAAACCCCTGAATCACAAAGGCCGGTTAATTAGAATAGATAGCTCTTTTGAAAGTACTAAAAAAAACTTTAGCGTAAAGGGCGAGGTATTGACTAGGGAGCGAACCCCCTCATATACGTAATAATTTCTGTTTGTCGTAAGTTTTAATGCTGCTCCTTACTTTCAGTTGAAAAAACTTGTTTTTTTTTTATTTGATTTCTAATCTTTTTTAAATAATGCTGGGAAATCCGGCGCCCCCTTCATAGAAATATCCCTTCCCCCAAGGAAACATCCTCCATGGAAAGATCCTCCCCCGTAACACCCTCCTCCGATCCCCCCCCCCCCACCAGAAATAAAATCCCTCCTGAAACGTCTGTATACTTCCCATTAACCAATACTATATGTAAACAATGGGCAAAGTTCATAACTTGCATCCCTTCCCCCGGGAACTGTGGGGGATTAAGTCATCCTCAAAGACATATTTATTAGATGTTCGACTATGCTGAACAAAATGGCTATCTCAAAATTTTGATTGGGTGACTTAGGGAAAAAAAATGATCGTGGGAGGGGGCCAAGTTATCCTCCAATTTTTGGTCACTTAAAAAGGTCACTAGAACTTTTAATTTCCATTCAGATAAGTCCTCTTACGATATTTTAGGACTACTGGATCGATACGATCACCCCTGGAAAAAAAAAAAAAAAAAAAAAAAAAAAAAAAAAAAAAAAAAAAAAAAAAAAAAAAAAAAAAAAAAAAACGCACCCGTGATCTTTCTTCTGGCAAAAAAATAAAAAATTCCACATTTTTGCAGATAGGAGCTTGAAACTTCTATAGTAGGGTACTCTGATACGCTGAATCTGATGGTATGATTTTCATTTAAGTTCTATGACTTTTAGGGTTGTTTCCCCCTTTTTTTTGAAAATAAGGCAAATTTTCTCAGGCGTTCAACTTTTGATGCGTAAGACAAAACTTAATGAAACATATATTTGAAATCAGCATAAAAATCTGATTCTATTGACGTATCTATTGGTATCAAAATTCCGGTTTTTAGAGTTTTGGTTACTATTGAGCCGTGTCGCTCCTTACTTACAGTTCGTTACCACGAACTGTTTGATGACGCTAAGAATGACTTGACTTGACTTATGTTCCATCCGTCCTTGAAGGTCGTTTTGGGGCCTCTTCTTTAACCAGTTCATTGATATGCCTCCTGTAGGTGCTTCTGTTGTCGGCCAGGCGGCAGAGTTGTGGCAGGTTGTAGGGTGAGAAGTTTTCTTTCCATCTCTTCGGAGGGTGACCTCTGGGGCGAGAACCGTGTACTCGCCCATCGAATGTTAGCTTCGGAAGACGAGTGCTAGCCATGCGTTGGGTATGTCCAAGCCATTTGATTTGTTGTAGTTTTATTTTGTCCAGTATTGTAAATTTGACTTACAGATTATGGAGAAGCTTGGAGTTGGAGATTCTGTCGTGGTAGGTTATACCAGCGATGAGTCGTAGGGATTTGGTTTCAAAGACAGCTAGGCGGCATTGGTCGTCTGTTTTAAGCGTCCAGGATTCACAGGCATAGATGGCGATTGGGATAATGAGGGAGTAGAAGAGTTTCGTTTTGAGAGTTGTTGTTAGGGATGGGCATCTGAGCTTTAAAACTGGAGTTCGCAAGTGTCAGGCGTCTCTTGATGTCTTTGAGTTGGTTGTTATCAGAAGTAAGTAAGCTCCCAAGGTAGGTGAAGCCTTCCACCCACTCAATGGTATCTCCACCAAGCTGAAGGCTGAGATTTACCTGTGAATCGAGATTGCGTGAGCAGCGCATGGCTTTCGTTTTTGAGGTGTTGATGGCCATCCCGAAGAGGTTGGTAGACGAGTGAACGCTGTTAGCCTGAGATTGTAGATCTTGAAGGGACTCGGCTATTAGGTCTATGTCATCAGCATATGCTAGTTTTTTCTATCACCACTCCTCCGACAAGGCGCCGGGTGGGTTGTCTGTGAGTGAAAGGGCTGCAGTTAGGAAGAGATTGAACAGCTCCGGTTATATTAGGCAACCTTGAAGCACCCCGGTAGAGGTTTTGAAGCTGGATGGGATGCCAAAGTGAAGAAGGATGTGCCATAGACCTTCTCTCTCTATATCCGATCGAAAGCTTGTTTAAAGTCTATGAAAAGGTGGTAGATGCTGCAGCCAATTTCGCTATACTCTTCCATGATCTACCGAACAGTGAATATCTGATCAATTGTTGATCTATTAGGTCGGAAGCTGGCTTGGTATTGCGGAATGACCATTGAGGAAATGGCTCGTATACGCCCGAGCATGGCTCTTGTGAGGATTTTTGCTGCGTGGCTGGTAAGACCTATTGAGCGGTAGTTGTCGCAGACAGCTTTAGAGCCTTTCTTATGCAGGGAGATTATCGTGGCTTCGCACCAGGGTGAGGGGAAGTGACATTTTTTCCAAGCAGCTGTGGCAATTTTGTGGTGAAGGTCAAGGAGTGGTTTGCAGTTTACTTTTAGTAGTTCGGGCTGGATTCCATCGGGGACGGCAGCTTTGTTTGTTCTCAAGTCTCTGATAGCTGCTTCTATTTCAGAGTGAAGAGGGGGAGGACTTGGGTCAGTAGAGGTAATGGGGAAAGTATCGAGAATTGTTGGGTCTGGGATGATGTCCAGATTCAGTTTATTTTCAAAATGGTTTTTTTCATCGAGAGTGGATTCCGTCTGTGGATTGTATTTGATTTCCATGTTCGTCGAGAAGGGAACACGCTTTGATGTCCTTCTTATTGGCCAATTCCCCCACTCTTCTATATATGTAGTGGGGGTCAATAAATAAAAGTTCAAATAGGGATAAAATCCTTTTAATAGACAGTGTTTTTTATAACAGTGATAGAAATTCACAAAAATACCAGATATTTCGGTCACATATACAGTGACCGTCATCAGTAGTATTATCTACGTAGAATTAGTATTATCAGTATTATCATCAGTAGAATTATCTACGTAGTGGGGGTCTCCTTTCTTGAAGGCCGATTCACATTGATCACACATTTCTTTAATAAAAGCACGATGAGCACGTCTTATGGTTTTCTCTACAGCTCGTTTGAGTTGCTTTTATCGGTCCCTACTTTCTTTATCTTGCTTGTTCGTGACTTGGCGCTTTTCGTCGCAGAGGGAGATGATCTCGTCTGTTATCCAAGGTTTCTGATTGTTTTTTTTGGGTACCCAGTGTGGAATGAGCGACATCACATATGATATTTGTGCTGCTAGTCACCAGGTTGTCAATATCTTCCTTAGACAGGATAGGTGGAGAGCTCGACGTGAGCTCCGAAATTTTTTCGGATAGAATGGTGATATAGGTCATACGTGTGTTCTCGTCTTTCAGTAGATCTACTCGAAATTTGGGGGTCTTCTTAGACAACTTTGATGCTGCTTTAAGTCTTGTTTTGAACCTACACATGACAAGAGAGTGGTCGTTGTCAAAGTCGCCCCCAGCTAGCGCGACCGTGTTTAGGACGGACGTTTTCCAACGTCTAGACACGAGGATGTAGTCTTAAGGGTTTAACTTTTCGATCCGGTGAGGTCCAGGATGTCTTACGGCGAGGTCTGTGCTTGAACAGTGTGTTTGTAATGACTAAATCGCTGTCTCTGCAGAATTCGATAAGGCGTTCTCCTCTTCTGTTCATTTTTCCATGTCCAAATTTGCCCATTACATCGTCGTGTCCTGTGTGGTTGTTTTCAACGATGGCGTTGAAGTCACCAATGACAAAGATTATGTCATTTTTAGGGACAGAATCAACTAGACTTTGAAGCTGGAGATAAAAGTTTTCAGACTCTTCGTCGTCTCTGCTGGAATCCGGAGCGTATACTTGGATAATTGTGAGGTTGGTGGGTGAACCTTTCAGGCGGATCATGATGATCCGTTCCGTGAGGGGGGTTACGGAGATTAAGGATTTTCTGGCTTTATTAGACAGTAGGAAACCTACACCTTGTCGATGTTTCCCATCATTACGTCCCGAAAGTAGAAGGGTAACATCTCCATGTTTCTCTTCACCAGTGACTGGAAGATGGGTTTCAGCGAGACCAATAACGTCCCAGCTGTACCGTTTTATCTCTCTTAGGAGTAGGTCTATTTTTCCTTGTTTATCGAGGGTTCTAGTGTTGAGGGTACCTATTGACATAGTTATTTTTGAGAAACAATAGCCTCCAGGGTTGGAGTTGTCAACGTAGATATATTCGCGCGATTCACGGTCGTCGGTTGGCTCGGACGCGGTAGCTCTTTTCGCATTATCGTCGGTTACCCCGGACGCGGTAGCACTGGTTCTCATATTTGATCTCTTATTCATATTCATCATTAAAATTAAAGAAGGGGTTTCTTGGCTGGCTTCGGGACAGCGGTAAGCTACTACTCTCTGTCCCTAGCAGGGGCCGACTGTATCTATTACCGATAGTGCACTCTTTTGGTGTCCTGCAACACCAGCAATTTAACCCATTGCTGGGGGAAGATTTGTGACTGACGGGACGTATCCATACGCCGATGGGCCCTGCCCAGTGCACATTAGAGGGGTCATCCTCCTCCTCCGTCTGAATTTAAGGCCCCCAGACGAGGGTGCTCCAGCTATGTTTCAAGACCCCCTGAGACTGGGTCCCCCCTTGGTCCGCGCCTCACTATCCATGAGGTACCCTACATATCTGCAGGGTGTTCCCCTATCCGCCACCTGGGGACGCGTTGAGTGGCCTGGGGGAGGCCCCTACTGACAACTCAGATTAAGGTGAAATTTAAGGTGAAACTTCTAGGAAGCGTTGAAAGTAAACGAAAAACTGTATGCATGCAGGTTTTCAAAAGGGCATATAAGCAATATGATTGGCAGCACCATTCTATTATAAACAGAAATATCATTGAAACATTTAAAAGAGCTAATTCGAAACAGAATTAAAAGTTCTAGTGTTCCTTTTAAGACTAAAAAGAGATTGGAGGACAATCAGTCCGTCTCTCAAGGTGATTTATTTCCAAACACATCCAGTCAAAATTTTGAGACAACCATTTTGTTCAGCATGCTAAAACGGTCCAGTAACTATGTCTGTGTCTTATTGGGCATGTCAGACACCACCACCCCCTCCCCCAATTATGCAATTGGCCCATTATGCTATAGAACAAAATGCTGCTTTAAAACTAAATCAAAAGGCATTGTGTTTACGGTTGCCAATAAGACACTCCATAAGTATATCGAGAACGACTGGGGGTATTTAGTTGCAGTTTTCGGGGCTACTACTATTACTACTTCTCCTCTTACACTTTAAATATATAAGTAGCGTGTAAGTGTATCCAGGTTGTCAAAGAGCATAGATAAAATCTTTTGGGAATGATATTAAGTTTTATTTTTCAGGTCAACTTGAGGCGGTATAAAATTAAATTAAGAAATACTATTTGTGTCAGGATTAAAAATAGTTGAAAAAGTTTCTCCCAACATACAAATAGCAAGCCAAACTGTGCATTCTTATAGAAAAAAAAAAACTGAAAAGAAATAAAATATTTTTAGAAAACTAACATTAGTAGGGCTGATAACCCTATGCCTTCTAAAGACCAGAACGCAGTTTGCGCTTTACTGAAAACAAAATACGTTATAAATGTTTTCAGTTTTTATACTTAAATAAATAAAAAATTTAAGACGTTAAGGAATAAATATCAGTATATGTATATTAAACTGACAATCCACGGTCATTTTTTCTTTTTTTTTTCAGAAAAGTCTAAATTATGTTCTGGTCTAGAGAAGGCATGGGGGTTGCAAGCCCGACTAATGTTAATTTTTGCTTGTTTTGAGTTTGACTTGACTATTTATTCTAATTTCTGTTTGTGTTGAGTTTCATTTATTTACTGATAGTGATTTGAGGGACTTTTACGCTTTGAAGATTATTTGACTTTATTTCTGCCCATTTTTGGCTTAATGGAGCTCTTTACTTTTCTTTGAAAACTATGTTTCGTGGGAAAAGCTTTTAAAATTAATACAAGTATAAGGCAGCGTCATTCAGCAGGGAGGGGGGGGGGGGCTGAAGCCCCCCCCCCTATGGGTGCCCATGCTCTTTGGTGTTGTTGCTGTTGTTGACAACAACAAACGGATCACATTAAAGCCCTGCATGCCCGATTTGTGCATAAGTTCGTTTAATCTCCATATAATAAGCCCACATTTTTGTGCGCAGAGTAGGGGGACAGAAGGGATCTCCCCAACTGAGATTGATAGGACACCCCCCTTGGAAATTTTGAAAAATACTGTGATAAAATTTGACTTCAGTATTTTAATATCCCACGCCAAGGGAAAAGCCTATGGCCCGTCACCCAACTCCTCCCCTAAGGATTGGGCCATTTATCACCTATATCAGTCTTTTACTGCTCCAGTTAATTTTCTTGGTCGACATTTTGCTGTCCCAGACAAAATATTGTGAATGAGCTCAGAGGGTATATTTTTCTTACTGAGCTGCATTAGAGCCTAAGTTGGCTCTAATTGACCAATGAAATACTGCTAAGTTGCCAAAAATCGCTTGCGAAATTATACAGAAGAGGCTAAGTAGGATGTTTTCTTTGCGTTTAATCCATTTTAAAACACTGTTTGTAAGTAAAGGGCGCGCACAGTAGAGTGTGTAGTGGGTCACATACGAAAGAAGTGCATTTATGGGCTATTAACTTAGTCTATTCCCGAATAGGCTGAGAAGAAGTCGTAACAGGGGATTTAAGGGAAATTTTAGCTTCTTGGGAGATTTGAAAGGGGAAACTTTAAATAGATTGAGATGGAGGAGCAGGGTGTGCAGCTGTGTTGGCCTCGGGATGTTTGTTGCTGCAGCGAATTGTAAGTAGTAGAATTAGTAGTATCTTAGATTTTATATTTTTTATAGAGAGACAGGGCATTTTGGACTAGTTTCAGGGGAGTCTCATCCTCTCTGTTAGTGCATGCACGTCTGTGTCTTCTTCATTTTTTTTTATTTTTTTTCTTTTCAGCCTAAGATAACGAGTAATTTTGAGTCTATTCAACTGAGGCCGCATATGTTTCCTGATTATTTGAAAAAAGAAGTTGGTTTTAGTCATTTTGAAATCATCCAGGTACCTGAGCACAAATCTCTCGGTTTCCAACGGCCTATCTACGTGTATCACAAAACTAATCCTGCTCACCATATCACTAAAGGTGCTAAATCTTTCCATGAACAATCAATCATTGAAGGAATACAAGATAAAGATAATCTGAATATTAAAATTGATGAAAACAATGGTGATGTTACTCTCGAGAGCAATGAAGTTGTCCATGACCAACTATCTGTTGAAGAAATACGAGATAAAGACGATTTGGATATTAAAATTGTTGACAATAATGATGATGTTACTATTGAGAACGGAAAAGGTTTGCGTTGTGTTAAAGTAGCAGACGAAGTACTTGAAAATATGGAAAACGAATTAATAGTGGATGTTGAAGAATTGAACGTAACATAATTTGGTATAAAGACAGTTATGTATTGAAGGCTATTGCGGTTTCGGGGTTACTATGCGTTTTTTTATGCAAAATAGGTTTTATCAATTCATACCGCAGAGAAATGTGACGGATAGTATTAAATTTCATTTTTGTTTTCACTGTCGTCTGGTGGGATAAATTCTAAAAAATTTGTTGTATGTGCTTATGCTTTTAAATATGTAGAATGTCATTGAATACAGATGAGCTTAGAGTTAGACTTCAAAAATGATTTATCATTGATTGGTCAATTGTCTTTCTTCTTAATCTTTATTGTAGTTTTTTTTGTAACATACGAAGCTAAAGACATAAGAAACTAGAAAAAAAATAGTGTAAAGTGGTTTAAGGTACTGTAAATAGTGTAATAGTGTAAAGTAGTGGAACTATGCCAACGATAATACACGAAGAAGTCGTATTTGAGAAAATGAAACTTGTCAACTACTCCCTCTATCCTCTTTGTTTTATCGGCCGAAAGTAATCGAACTAATGGTGGTTGAAAATTTGTGGTATGGGCTGCAAGACATTGTTACCGAGTTCCCTCTTCCCCAGTTGGTGACGGATATCCTTGATATGCATTGATCTATTAAGAGAATTAAAATATATTAATAATATCCTTATTATATCATATTTTTTAATTTAAAGAAAAATGGACAAAACCTTTATTGATCAATTGTGTTGTCACATTTACAAAGAACAGAAAGGCAAACAAAGCCGAAATATATTCAATCACTTCAGTATTAGATTTGAAATTATCACATTTTTTGAAATTGGGCACAAACTTTGTTTCCCTCGCAGAGAGAGGGAGTTTAGGTCTGAGGGAATGAAAAAAGAGGAAAAATGTTTCTGTAAATAGGGGTGCTCAAGGGATATTATCCAAAGTAATTATGTAATGTACTAACGACATTAAATAATATCACTATTTTAGAAAAGTTGTAGTTATGAAGGTTCTTTAAACTTGTTTAAAGAACCTTCTCGTTCAAAGAACGTTTAAAGCTGTATACCCACAGAAGTCAAATGTTGCTTCCGTGCTTTAAACTCGTTTAAAGAACGTTTAAGGCTGTATATCCACAGAAGTCAAATGTTGCTTCCGTGCTTTAAATTCGTTTAAAGAATGTTTAAAGCTGTATATCCACAGAAGTCAAATGTTGCTTCCATGCTTTAAACTCGTTTAAAGAAAGTTAAAGCTGTATACCCACAGAAGTCAAAATGTTGCTTCCGTGCTTTAAACTCGTTTAAGAAAGTTTAAAGCTGTATACCCACAGAAGTCAAATGTTGCTTCCGTGCTTTAAACTCGTTTAAAGAACGTCTAAAGCTGTATACCCACAGAAGTCAAATGTTGCTTCCGCAGCTGGATTTCATATTGTCTTGTTGAAAAAAAATCTTTCACGCTTGTTCGTTCCCGTATTGAATTTGACTTCGGTAGTCGAGTTTCGGATCTCCCAGTGCAAAAAGGTCTTATATTAGCAGATATTCGGTTTGCTCGTGTTTAAAATTGTAACTGAAAGATTTTATTTATCAGTCTTGCAATGGTGACTGCTAACCATTTTAAGCTGTGTTCAGATAGGAGTTGACTTTGCTTAGACAGAGGAATTTAATATTGTGTTTTAAAGAAAAAACGTTTGTCACGTTATTTCGCTTCTTTTTTAAACTTTGCTTCGGGGGTTGAATTTCCCGAAAATAATAAAGTTTTTTATATATTTTAGGCTAGAACTGAAAAAAAACCCTTTCTCAGTCTTTTGCTATTTTGTTTCGAATTAAGACTTGTATTTTTGTCGTCAAAAACTATAATATTGGCTTTGTTTGTCAATTGGCATTCAAAGGATCTTTTTTTTTTGAGAAATCTTATAGGAACTTATAATACCAAACAGCGCTTGAAAACTCAAATCTTTACTATTTCAAATCATGTACTCGCGACATGTAGGTATTATTCAAATTAACTATTTAACACAGAATCTTCTTATTTTTTGATTCTAAGAAACAATGGCACTTATCGGATAAAGAAAAAAAAATACAAATCTAACAGAGTAAACTAAGGGAAAATAAAAGGCTTGCGGACAATGCTTTTCATCGTTTTGAAGTCTTATCCGTTTTTGTGTTGTACAATTAACGCTGTATACTGCTGCTGTAAGAGGCTGCAGTTACTGTTAGAAGATACAGCTTGTCTAAGTCAATTCTAAGAGTACTGTAGACTTATTTTATCTCAAAGAGAGGAGAAATAAATATTAAGCCAAAAAGTTAAGGAACTGATAGGCTTGTGTGCCGTTTCTCAACCCAAGGATCACGACTACCAAGGGTTCCAAGATTCTTTAGACCAGTTGTCTCAGTTGCTCAAAAAAAGTATCGCCTCTAATTAGACAAAAAAAAAACTTTTATTTATGATTTAATATATTTCAATCAGATTTGTATGCAAAAATAAAAACATTGGATAGTTCAGCATTAGCCTCAATACTTTCATTTTTTGACTGCAGCATTTTCGATAAAATTTATTGGTAAAAAAAATGTTTCAACTTTACGCACAACACAAATATTCAACACCTTAGAGAGACTATCGTTCCAAAATTTGTGGGTTCCATGTCACCTGTTTGGAGTGGAGGGGGGGGGGGGGGGGTGAATATATTCACTGCCCATTTTTCCAGGTCTGTTGATATGGTACTGTTGTGCAATACTTCGATGAGAGAATAACAGATTTCTATTATTTTCATATTACTAATCCATGAAGGGGCTGGGGGCTCTTTAAAGCTTAGAAACCGTCGCATAATTGGTTAAAGGATTCCTCTGAGTGTGGTTCCATTGTGGGAAGGGGCATGGCCTTCCTGTGGCTTTTGTACACCTTCAAACAAAGGCTTCCTCAAAATTTTTGCATGGCCTTCCTGTGCTTTTGTACACCTTCAGAACACAAAGCACCTTCCATCAAAATTTTTGGTGGAATGAAGGCAGACGTCTACGTTGAGATTCGTCTGGGGGAGGGGGAGGGGGAGGGGGGAAAACAGCTGAATTACATTGAAAATGTAAGAATAATCGTATATAATTGATTTTCTTTGTTTGTCCAAGAGTCAATTTATTTTTCTATTGTCATTTCACCATAATCTTATTTTGCATTGTATTCACACTTTGATTTTTTTTATTATATTGTTCATTATTATTCTGTGAAATGGTTCGTGACTTGCTCGTCTATGAATACATAGGTTTATTCATTCTCCATTGCAAAATTGGTAATTCGTTAGAATTGTTATGTTTATCAGGTCAGTCGGTTTCGTTTATTCATGTGAATTGAATAATAAAGTGACTGCTTAATAGTGCGTTTGAGACCGACACAAGAATAGGTGCAACCCGAAGAAACGTAAGAAATGTAGCCGCGATGAATGTATTTAAAAAAAAAAAACGAGAGATGTAAAATGTATTTGGAAGAGTATGTTAAGGGTGTGTAATGCGTAGATGCGTTGCTGATATTCTGTTGATATTTTGTAACTATGTAATTAACTTTTTCTTCTTTATTACTATCATTACTAGTGATTTAATCGTAATGAAGTTGACTTTGTTACTAAGTTCGGAGTTTTCGATAGAGCTTTGTTCGTGTACCCTTTGGATCTACCTATAAGCTATGTGATTCCTGTGTCTTCTTAATGCCGTGAGAAGCTTATAGCCAGCATCCTCCATGAATGAGTTAAATTACAGTTTGGACGCTATCCTGCGACGAAATTAACCTAAAACTCAAAACAAAGAGGACGAAATCTAATTTTGTATGTTGTAATATTGGTAAGTTTCAATGACAGAATTTAGATATGCTTCTTCTAAAAATGTACATGGTGATCATTCTAATTTTTAGTTTTTCTTATAATGTCTGTTTTCTTTTTGAAATGGCGCTTTGTGCAATTTTATGCGCCGACTAAATTTGTTTTTCAGAATTATCTAGACCATTAGAGCATAGCCAGAGCCATATCTAGGGTTGGTGGTGCCCTGGGAAAAATTGATACAGCATCCCCCTTTCGGCTCAAATATAAGTAAAAAAAACTCGAATCAAAGTGAAAATTTTGATCAAAGTTGGCAACACCTCAGTTACGGCACCCGGGGCCGCTTCCCCAGGTGCCCCTCCGTTTGAACGACTCTGAGCATTGCTACATATGTGTTTGGCATGTTTTTAAATTTCTTGTCTAAAATCAGATTGGCTTTAATCTTTTGAGATATTTCTATTGGGAGTGGTGAGTTTTCTTGGGGCAACGGTGTCGCTTTCCCACCCGTGCTGTCCCTTGCCCAGAATCTAGATATTTACCTATGATCTGTATTTTAAAACTTGCATTTGGATTTGGTGGTAGACTTCGAAGAGAAGTGATAGTATATTGACTATATTAATAATATAGTAACATCGTAAGGGAAAGCTACTTAAATTTTATTTATGATTAATTTATTTACATTAATTAATGCTTATAATTAAAGCTACTTACATTTAATTTAAAAGATGAAAAAATATACTCTGAAATTCATTATAAGCAGTATAATGTATAAAGAAAATTAACACTATTGGTCGACGAAATTCTTTGGCGATAAGAAAGGCAATATTGAGATTTACAAATTTTTGCCCCTTTGCTCCTCTATAGATATTTTTAGAACTATAATTTCTAGTTAATATCTCTATAACTGATGCAAAAAGTCTGTTCATGACAAAAGCCGCGTAGTATCCCTCTGTGTTTATTCATTTTCGTTATGCTTAAGTACAGGGGCGTAGCTTCAGCATTTTCATTGGGGGAGGGGGGCAAGAGGAATCTACATCCAGAGAATCAAGGGGCATGGGCTATATAATAAATTTTTTCTCCAAATTATTTGGGGGGCAACTTCCCCCCTTGCCCCTCCCAAACGACGCCACTGCTTGAGTATGTTGTGTATGTAAATAACATGAAAATATAGAAGTAAGAGCTAAAACTTTTGATCCAGACAGAGAATAAAATGAATGAAGAGAAAGCTTGAATGTTTTGGCTTCGCATCCGAAAAAAAAGAAATGAAGAACTAAACTTAGCGTAAAAAAGATAAAACACTCGTTTTTTCTTAAAGGCTAGTAAGTGTTTAAGAGATTGCTTGTAATCAGTAGGTTTCATTAAAAGGTGAGGAATCTTATAGGTAGTTTGGTAAGTATATTTTTGTTGGTCTTGTAGCTTGGGGATCAAATTGGAAACCCCTGGAAGTCTCATTTAGAAGGGGGGGGGGGGGGGGGGGGGGGGGGTAAGGGGAGCTTGGATTTTGGGAGAAGGGTGAGAAATTTTTTTTTCGGTTCTCATAAAACGGTATACAATACGGTTTTATTTTCTAATTTATGGATTTCGTCCAGAAGGCTCTTTGGCTAGTATATGCCTAATTCCAATCAAGGTGAAGCAGTAATACCGCACAGGTCCAACGGAATGTACAAGTAGTTTACCCCCTTACTTATATTTTTCTGTGTTATCATTTTATTTAAAATATGGGAACGCTGGATCGTCTTTAGTTGTGCATACTAGTATGTATCTAATATGAAAAGGCGAGTATTGCCCAGTGGCGTCAATTGGACGGGGACAGGGGGTCCTATGCCCCCCTAAACCCCCTTTCTCCTAGATTTTTAAAAATACATTTTCCCCACTCTAATATTTTTTGGAATCGAAGCTACTAATATTGCTCCTCGTTATTCATGGGTTTTTATTTATGTTTATTGAATCAGCAAATGATATTTATATTTTTTCTCAGCGCATATAAAGGATTTTTAAATGTTTAGCATGTGGTTAGCTTTCATAGAGTACTTGAACTGATTTTCGACCTGGTTTTTACTTACGACCTGGTTTTGTTTGCTTTTGTATCTACTTTATATTTGTTTAAATTAAAGGTTTGAATAAGACGATTTAGAACTGTACATAGGGATAGAAACAGCTTCAAATGTGTGCTTTCTTTTTGCCCTAAGATAAAGCCTCTAAATCTACCCTTTTTTGAAGAGTGGTGAGAGATTTAGCCCCCTCCCCTATTTTCTGGAAGCCAAATACGCTACCTCCAGAGAAGCTATTTTTGTATATATGCAATTTATATCACTTATTACAAATTTATGCATTTTAACAACAAATCAAAGCCTATAGATCTTTAAAAGGGAAAATATGGCAAAGGACTAATTTTGTATTACAAAGAAGAATGTTTTTTGTTTTTTTTATTCTTTTTATTTGTCTTAATTTTCTTTTGGCTGCTCAATTTCACATATAGGGATACATTTGTAGTGAGGTAGTGCGGGGAGTTTTATTTTGGGAGAATACGCTTTCCAGGGGCAATGCGAGAAGGATTTCTTTCGCGGGGGGAATACGCCATACCCCTTTGAGAATTCTAAGTCTCTCAAAGCTGTACAAAAAATGCTGTTTAATCCAGCTGTATTGAATGAAAGAAAGGCTAAGATTTTTAAGACATGTTTTGCTGGATAAAGGGTGACGGGTTGCCGAAAATCTCCAGCTGGGCCAAATGAAATGTAGGACATTCGTGAATGGAAGTGTGAAGGGCTCACTGGAATTTATTTGAAAGACGGAGGAAGTTCATGGTAGGGATTGAAACAAGAAGCTCATAAGTGGACTTGACGAGTGTTTATAGCAGTCTTATCCTTAGCTGGCTTCATACCGTGATACCTTCTGTAGCAATAGTAGTAGTAGCGTAAAAATACAAACTAAACAAACATCAAAAGAAAAAATACAACAAGACACTACTATTTTGTATAAAAATACAATTTTCTAAATAAAATGTTTTTTGAAAGAGCTCCTGTCAAAGGATTTAAACTTTGGAAATGAAAAATTTGAGGTGCTTCTGAATATGTTTCGCAGTTTCCTTCAAAACATTTTAAAAATCATAAATACTTAAATTGGTATTAATTTAAAACAATATTTAAAGCAATCTATTTAGTTTTCAGTAAAGTATAAACGAGAAGAATCTCTAGGTAAAAATGTGTTTTCAATAAAAATACATTTATGGCAGCCGGGTACGTACGCAGGAATTTGTTTCGGGGGGGGGGGGCAAATCCTTCAAACCCATTATTCTGTGAGAAAAATCAGAAAATTATGGGAAAATGAAAAAAAATCGTAAGATTTCGGAGGGGGCCGGAGGCCCCTCCCCCTGCGTACGTCCCTGATGGCAGCTTAATAAAACTAAAATTGCTAATATATTTTTGGTTCCGCAATTGTGTTCTCACAGATGTATTAAAAAACTGATAGCTGCATAAAGTTGTAAAATATATCAGCTTGTAGTTTTGGAAGCAAAAATTTGGTTTCCAGTAAAGTGCAATTGACACTTTTGCCTTTAAAGGGGAATAGCCATCCAATTATACATGTCCTAATGACAAGGATTTAGGCGTCGTACTATGTCTCGTCACCCAAATGGCACAATTAGAATACTAGTTATTTCTTTGTGTCACGCTCAGTTAAAATCTAACAATACCCTGGTTGGTATGTCAAAGAAAAGACTCGGAAAGTCTGTTCCCCCCCCATTTGAGTCGATAAAAGGCACCCATGACTATATTTTATTTAAGAAAAAACGTAAGGACGCACCACTTTCGTAGCTGCTTATCATTTTTTTTTTTTCTAGAATTGCTCAAATTTAATTTCAGTCTCCAACTTTTGACAGATCCCTGTAAATTACTTCAAGAATTTAAAAAGAATTCCGATTGAAATTTCTTTTATAATTTCAGAGTACCATATGGGAGTCATATCCTTCAGTGTTGAGTATTATTTCATCAATTCCAATGAACCAAATTACCGGTTGTTTTCCTGCGACAGTAGTAATTTAAATCTCAGTAGAAATAAGAAAAATCTTCAATTCACGTGCTTTAGTAGTGGAAACTTTATTAGAAAAGTTAGCAACAGCTCCTGAAAAATGAACAGGTTATTGGTTTTAGTTTGGCATGAACTATTTGCATTTCCTTGAAAATACGGAAGGTCGGTACAAAATTATAAAGCGCAAAAATTACATATTGAGCATGATTATAGATGGCGTTCCTGACGAATTAACGTTTTCCTCCTTTCAGCTAATAAACTTGAAACAACCTTCAAAAAATTTTCATTCAACATGTCTACACCAAGGAATTTCTTTGTCGGCGGAAACTGGAAGTTAAATGGAAATAAGCAGGAAATTGGAAACATAATAAACTTCCTAACTGCTGGAAATCTTGACCCAAACACAGGTAGGCCCAGGGCCTTGGCTAGGCCAGTTTAATTTTGCTTCCTATTTTTAAAAGCAGGTCAGCCTAGGCACTGATAACCAATTGCTGGTATACCTGCTTTCTGGAAAAATATTTTTGGTTAGGATAGAATCATTATAGGGCTGAAATCTGGAAGGAAAACAAAGGCTAGGCCTAGGCTCTTAACCTATTAGCTTAAACTAGTTGCAGCTGTTGCATTTGCATCCCAGCCTGATAAAGGGTAGAGGCATATTATAGTATAGAAATAAGGTTAAATTCTAGTTTAGTTACTTTTTGTGGTAAAGTCAAAAGTGAATACACCATTCAATGCCTTTTTTTATGCTAATTACAAATATAATAGCCTAAGCATTTCTATTGGAAATGAATTTCAGCCCCCCCCCTATATATGCCAATTCAGGGTTAGGTTAGGTTAGGTGTAGCCTATATAGGGGGGGGGCTGAAATTCATTTCCAATAGAAATGCTTATTAGGCTATATTTGTAATCAGCATAAAAAAAGGCATCAAATGGTGTATTCACTTTATTCCTAACTCAATAATATGATTTTGTAGAACTTTACCCTTTTTGCTTTCTTGGAAAATGGTTAGGTTTGGAAAATGAAACTTCCAGTAGGCTAATAAAACCGGGGCCAAAAGATAATCTTGGAAGGTATTACCAAGCTTTTATGTAAATCCTCTTCTGATTTCTAAGTCTTAGAAATTTGACTAGCCTAGGCTACTTGACAGACAAAAACACACCAAAAATGTGAAAAATAATTTTGAGCTAAAATTTTGTAAAATTTCTAATAGGCTAGCCTAGGCTAAGTCTTATAATTTAGCTAAGGTGTAAGTGAAAATTTCATTTGATGCTTTTTTATGCTCTTTCATAATTCCATAATTGCTTCTGAGGCTAATTGCATCTTGAGCCCTTAAAGGGGGCCCCAAAGATATTTCATTTTTGTAACCACACAAAGAAGTTATCGATGCTAGTCTAGTTAAGTTATTGAAAAGAGGTTAAAAACATATCACTAGTTTATAAATAGGTTTTCAAGAGTTGTTATTCCAAAAATACTTATTTATAACAGTTCAAACCTCATTTGTTAGGCAACTCAAATATAAACATTTTCCTGTTTCAAGTTTTTCAAATGCTGTCAACAAAAACAGCACTGAATTTTGCAATTTGAAACTTTGCTGTTGACACTTCAAGGTAGGCTATATTCCATTCAGAGTATATATTTGCACATTAGAGGGGTAGGGTGGGTAAATTTCATGGTAAATTTGCAGTAGGTCATATAATTTAGCTAGGATGAAAATGAAAACATCATTTGATGTTTTTTATGCTCTTTCATAATTCATATAAAATACCTTTGGGGCCCCTTTAAGGGCTCAATATGCAATTAGTTGCAGAGGCAATTATTGAATTATGAAAGAGCATAAAAAAAAGGCATCAAATAAAGTTTTCACTTTCATCTTAGCTAAATTATAAGGCCCACTAGAAATTTACCAAAATTTTGGGAAGGGGTGGATAAAGGGGGATTGGGCCCAATCACTCCCTGTGCTTGAAGGGGCCCTATGCTGCCATCAAAATGAACAATTGATTTTTGAAATTGTGAAATGTTCTTAACAATTCCTGTAAGTGTTGCTTCTGGAGAGATCATTCTCCAGGCTAAAACCAATAAAAATAATATCTGATATCAGCAATAATCAGGATAGACAAAATAGGGTCAAGGGCTAGGGACACATAGCTTATTTCAGCAAGGGTGTATTCCATGTCAAGTGATTCTAAATAATGATGCTAAGAGGTGGGGCTTAGTAATGGTTTTTTTGGTGATTAATCATCATTAATTACGTTCTAGACAAGGAATGTGCTAGGGCTTTAGAGCTTTAAGCATGTAATTCATTGTATTTAATGATTATCATAAATTAATCATAATTAATGATGGTTAATCACCAAAAAAAACATCACTAAGCCCACCTCTTAGCATCATTAATTATAATCACTTGACATGGAATATACCCTTGCTGAAATTGGTTCCTGAAATCAGCTATGTGTGCCTAGCCCTTTAGGTTAGAGAAATAAAACTTTAAGGGGTGGGTCTACAGGCTAAAATATGTCCTGGGAAGGTATTTTGAAATACCTATCTCCAGTCCTTCTTCCTCTAGATGGTCCTGAAATTTGCCTACATGACAGGTCTATTACCTATTGATATTTTGACAAAACAACATCTTACCTTAGTTTTCAGTTATCATTTTTGTTTTCTCTGGCTTTACTTCTGAAAATACAATTCCTGTTATTTGAATAGAATTTTAAGCCATATTATTTTTTTTCCAAAATTTAGGAAATGTATTTACATATATTTAAAACCTTATAGATTGGAATTGAGGAAAGTTGTGGAACTGAAAACAATTTTGTTATACTTCATTTAAGCCGAAGATCTATTTTGCAAGGTTTCACTTTTATAACATACATATTTTTAAGGGTCATCAAAGGTCATGACCCTCTCCAGGGAGAGGGAATGGAGGTAGGTACTTCAAAACACCTTCCTGGGACATACTTTAGCCTGTAGACCCATCCCTGAAAGTTTCATTTTTCTATCCTAGCCCCTTTCTAATATAGCCAAAAGTAGCTAAAGTAGAATTTTACCCAAAATAGTTAAGCAATTATGTTGATTAAAAGTGAAGACACTAGGAAAATAGATTTTAAAACCACTTTAGAAGCATTTGCAGATCAAAAATTAAGAAATATGTATATTTCATGTGCCCATTTTTGTTGATGTAAATTTTGAAAGACATTCTCATAGTATCTAGGTTACTAGACATATAACAATTGCTTTATTTGGCATTGTGAACCAACTATTAATGAGAAATAATAATAGAAGAAAACAATAAACCAACAAAATCAGCGAACTTTTGTATATAAGGCAATTTTCTGTATCTGACAATAAAATTTGTGAAATCACTTTATTATGATTAACATTACAACTTTGAGAGATAGCAGTGATACAATGTCTGTTTGCATTTCATAGAGTCATGTAATTATTTACATGCTTTGTCACTTTGAAAGAAATCTGAAAGTTAAAATCCTTTTATCATTTAACATATGCTCTATATGATTCCAATTCATCAGAACTAAGTATTATTTCACCCTGAAGAACAAAATTATAAATTACTTTAGTTTGAAAATATCAACCTAAAACCCAGGAAGAAGCAGACAAAATTTTTAAATTTGTGTGAAAATTTAACAAAAATAAAAAATTTAACAAGAAACTTAAAAATAACTAATATAATGCATAAGATGATCCTAGTAATTTGGCATGAACTGGGTGCATTTTCCTGAAAATACAGAAAGTAGGTATAAAGGGTCCTTTAATGTGTGGTTATACCTAATAAATTATTATTTTCCTCTATTTAACAGATAAACTTTAAATAACCTTAAAACAATTTTCATTGAACATGTCTACATCCAGAAATTTCTTTGTTGGTGGTAACTGGAAGTTAAATGGAATTAAGCAGGATATTGGACACATAATAACTTCCTAACAGGTAGAAATCTTTACCAAGGCTAGGCTATGATAAGCAGTTGTTGGTATACCTGCTTTCCAGACAAATTTCCAACAACTTTACCAGTCCTTTAGTTCCTGCATCCTCTCAGGGAATGAGGCTCCTTAGCTCCAGTGTTGATAGCCTTCCTAATAAGCTTTCTGAACTTTCCTTTCATATGGAATCTGAAGAAGTAAACATTGCAGCAATTACAGAAGTTTCACCAAAAAATACCTTGTCAGTCTTAACTCCTGATGAAATCAAAATCAATGGTTACCAACTATTTTCTAATCTGAGTTCCCATGCTGCCACAGAGGAGTGTGCCTTTATATTAGAGATGAGCTGAATGTTAGTCTCATTCAATTCAGTTCTCTGAATACTGATGGAATTGAGTCTATGTGGATTAAAATACACAGTCAAATAATTTCAATCATAGTGGGTGTTGTTTATAGAAGCCCCAGTGCTCCATATGTTTTGGACTCTGAATCTAATATGGCTGCTATGTTATCTCATGTGATGTCCAAATATGCCAGCTATGATCTTGTCCTTATGGGGGACTTCAACCATCCTGAAATCCAATGAATTGATGGATCTGGCTTTTGTAATAGAAATTCTCCTTTTTTTGTCTGCCCTCTCTGATAATTCCCTCAGTCAAACAATCTCACAACCAACTTGTTACAGGGAAGGTCAAGTCTCCAACACTCTTGATCTGGTTATACTCAGTAACCCTGACCTACTTATCAAGACATGGTGCTATTACCTGTTGGTAATAGCAACCATGTAGTAATTATTTCAGAGCTATTTCTGCCTACCAAACAACCTTCCTCTAAGCAACAAAAATATGTAAACTACAAAATAGTCTCTGATAAACTTGCCAAAGTCAACTGGAAAATGCTCATTACTGATGATATTGAGGAGAGTTGGTCAAATATAAAAATGGTAATTCTAAATGTTGAAAAAGTCATGCACCAGAATTTTTCAGGTAAAACAGGCAAAAAGTTTACCATTTTTAACCACTAAAGTAAGCAAGCTAATCAATCAAAGACATGGAATTGCTATAGAAAAAATAAGACTACAGAAAATTATCTAGCCTTCAAATCCTTTCATAATCAAACAACAAACCAAATAAAGGAGTTGAAGAGAAAGTTTGAGGAAAAACTGGCAGAGGAAGTTAAGGATAACCCTAAATCTTTCTGGTGTTATGCCACTCAAAAATGTAGCAGCAGATGCACAATCCCAGATATCCTGCATGATAGTAAATCAGTTGTTGATCCTGAACTGAAAGTTGAAATTTTCAACCAATGTTTCTCTTTTTTTTTGTCCAACTCTAGTATTGTATATCCTACACCTCCTTTATATAATGTATCACATAATATGGAACCAATTCTGATTACAGATACTTTGGTTTCTAAAGGAATTGACATCCCTCAAACTGAATAAATCTGCTGGCCAGATGGCATTCACCCACATATCCTACATGAATGTCATACAGTTTTGTGTCAACTTCTTTCCCTGCTGTTCAATTTATCATTAAATCTTTCTAGATTACCTCAGGACTGGAAAACTGCACATATCATTCCTATTTTTAAAAAAAAGTAGAAAAGACCTTGTCAAAAATTATCAACCCATCAGCAGTTGTTGCTGTAGTTGTTAAACACCTTGAAACAAACACTGTTTTACACAGTTCACAACATGGCTTTCATTCTGGAAAATCTGTTGATACCAATCTCCTGATATTGGTATTTGGTGTGCCTGCTGACATGATTCTGCTTGACTTCTCTAAAGCTTTTGACAAAGTGTGTCACAATCTACTTGCAATTAAATTATGTGCAGTAAAGCTTAAAGAGAAATCCCTGCTCTGGATCCCTGATTTTCTTTATTTACATAATCAATTTGTTCAGTTATTTGATGAGTCTGGTAATCATATTCTTTCTTCCTCAATGCATGTTCTGAGTGGAGTTCTTCAGGGAAGTGTCTTGGGTCCTACACTATTTAATATCTACATCATTGATGCTCTTCCATTATCAGCAGTAAATCAACTCCTTATGCAGATGACCTGAAGCTTTTTGGACCAGCTTTGTCCTGTGTAGATCATTCCCTGCTACAAAATAATCTTCAACTGCTGGGTCAATGGGCTGAGGCCTGGCTTCTTGAATTCAATGTTGCCAAGTGCCATACCATTCACTTTGGCAAACTGAATCCTTGCTGCTCTTATTTTTTCTTAGGCCGCCCACTCTCCTCTGTAAATAATGAGCAAGATTGTGGTGTCACTATTGACAATGAACTAAAATTCAGCAGTCATGCTAAGATGTCTGCTCCTGGGGCTAGTTTGACCTTGGGATTGATTAAGCATGCTATTTCCTCTCATTCCCCTAAAGTCATCAGTCTTATTTATAAGGGACTTGTGTGTCCTAAGCTTGAAGTTGGAATGTCTCTTGCCTCTCCGTATTTTAAAAAAGACATAAAAGTTCTTGAAGATGTGCAGAGACATTCTACTAAAGTGATATCTGGCATGCAAGAGCTTTCCTACCCTGTAAGACTGTCAAAGCTGAATCTCCTACACTTGTTTACAGGAGAAATAGAGGGGATGCCATTTCAACCTTTAAGTTATTGAGGGCTAATGTTCTCCCAGCATTATTCCCTACTGTTGGTACCAATTCAAGAACTAGAGGGCATCATCTGAAACTTGTCAAGCAGTATACAATTTCTAGAGTCAGTACTCAATTCTTCTCAACATGTATTGTCAATAATTGGAACAAAACTATCTAATGAAACAGTTACTGCTGAATCCATTGATGTTTTTAAACAAAGGCTAGATGCTGGGTGGTCCTCCAGAGAGTGTAAACTCAATTGGGATGCTACCAAAGATTGAACAGCACCTGGTCACCAGTGAACCTGCATGCAACTAGTCATCATTCCAGAGCTCTACAAGGAGAAATCCTTAAATTGCTCTTAGTTGCAATTTAAGGTAAATCTGATGTTCCAAAAAACAATTCCAGGCTACTCTCATTATCCCTTATTTATAAGCCTTGCAGGATTGCATAGAAAACAGTTCTGTAAGTCTAGATATCTAATTTCTGGCAAAAATGCTTTAAAATACCATAGTTTGATGTCTTAAGTCTTTTTTAAGGTCCAAATTTTGAAAACACAATTCCTGTAATTTCAGCAGGATTTTAGACCTATAGGCTATGAAGGTTTTTTTTTCCCCAAATTTAAGAAATATTTACACAAAATGGAGGTAAATACTTCAATAGTCTTCCCAGGACATTATGACAGCTCTTGATTCATTCCTGAAAGTTTCATTCACCTAACTGAACTGCTCTCTAAGGTAGCAAGATACCCTTTATCTAGAATATTGCTTTACCTTTTTTCCCAGTTGGCTTTACTTGGTATTAATTTTAAAAAAAAAAACTTTCCAAAAAATAAATTTTTCAAAGAAAAGTAAAGGCCATTTTAAACTTAAGCTCAGCAGATATGAATACCTGTTAAAATTCAAACTCAAAACAACCAGAAATTACTATTAAAGAATTAATGAAACCCAAAACAAACAGAAATTAAATAAACAATCATAGGAAAAAACATGCAAGAAGTAATAATATAAATGAATAAATAGATCTTAAAGCAAATAATGCATAGATTGAATATGAGAATCAAGCTTAAAACAAAAAAAATATTTTGCTATTGAAGTATAAATGAAACTTAAAACAAACAGAAATTAAATAAACAACCAATGCAAACAAACATACAATAGATATTAATGTAAATGAAGAAATAAATCTTAAAACGAGTGAAACTTAAATTGAATATGCAAATCAAGCTTGAAACAAACAAAAATCTCTATACAAACAAGAGTTTGGGTATTGCCTCCTTCTTTCACTGTAAAAGTCTAAAACCTACTGTGTCATTGGCGCTTTACTGAAAACTATATGCATCTTGACAATTTTTGGAAATTATAAACAACAGCAAATTTTGATATATAATGATATTAGTCATTGAAAGAGCCACCAGTTCAATAATTTATTTTACTCTAATTTTATTTTACTTTCAATGCTGAAAGAACTGGAAAAGAAAATATTTGTAATATAATATGTTTTCAGTGAAGCGCCAATGATGCAGTAGGCTTTTGATTTTTATTTACAGTTAAGGAAGGGGGCAGTATCCAAATTCTTGTTTGTATTGAAACTATATTTGTCTTGAACAACCTTAGAAAGAACTAAAAAATTGAACTGAATATTTGATGTATAATGATATTAATTGCTGAAAGCTCATAAGTTCAAAATTGTACTATAATTTTAATATTTATTTTCAATATTAAGTACAAAAGAAAATATTTGTAATAAAATTGGTTTTCAGTAAAGCACCAATGATGCAGTAGGTTTCAGACTTTTACAGTGATAGAAGGAGGTGATACCCAAACTCTTGTTTGTAGTGATTTTTGTTTGTCTCAAGCTTGATTTACATATTCAATTTAAGTTTCACTCGTTTTAAGATTTATTTATTCATTTCCATTAATATCTATTGTATGTTTGTTTGCATTGATTGTTTATTTAATTTCTGTTTGTTTTAAGTTTCATTTATACTTCAATAGCACAATATTTTTTTTTCGTTTTTAGCTTGATTCTCATATTCAATCTAAGCATTACTCGCTTTAAGATCTATTTATTCGTTTATATTATTACTTCTTGTATGTTTTTTCCTATGATTGTTTATTTAATTTCTGTTTGTTTTTGGGTTTCATTTATTCTTTAATAGAAATTTCTGGTCATTTTGAGTTTGAATTTTAACAGGTATTTGTATCTGTTGAGCTTAAGTTTAAAATGGCCTTTACTTTTCTTTGAAAAACTTATTTTTCAGAAAGTTTTCTTTAATTAATTTTTGTTTGTTTTTGATTGCAAAAAGTTTTAATATCTGTTGGTTGAACTCTTTGTAACAAAAATGGTCACCTCAAATTTTTATTGGAAGGGTTTATCCATCCAATAAACCCAAAGGCATGGAGGGCAGGAGGGGCTAGTTGCCCTCCCATCTTTTTTCACTCTGAGAAAATGAACTACAACTTTTAATTAACATTCAAATGCACCCTCTCTGAAGTTTATACAAGCACCCCTTTCATAAGAAGAACCACTTGCAGCCCCAGGACATAGCTTACAATGCCTGCCCCCTGGCCCTGGGGGGGTGTTTTGACACCAGTGTTTTTGTTATCTGACCTTTGGATTATTTTGAAAAAAATGGATCTCAAAGTTCTTATCGGATGGGTTTGAGGAAAATAGGGCGTGGAGAGGGGGGCTAGTTGCCTTCCAATCTCTTTTGACTCTTAGAAATTGAATGAGAACTTTCAATTTCCAATCATACGAGCCCTCACCAAAGTTTATACAAGCATACCTTCCATAAGAACCATATATGCCCCCAGAGCAATGCTTACAACGCCTGCCCCGGGCCCTTGGGGGGGTTGTATAGATAAAGGAGTTTTTCTTATCTGACATTTGAACTATTTTTAACGAAATGGCCAAATGTAAAGGAGTTTTTGTTATATGATCTTTGAACTATTTTTAACAAAATGGCCACCTCAAATTTGTATCAGATGTATTTGGGGAAAAAGGGCTTGGGGGGCTATTTGCCCTTCGATCACTTTTGACTCTTAAAGAGGACACTAGAACTCTCAATTTTCAATCAAATGAGCCCCCTTTGAAGTTTAACAATGACCCCTTCTATATGAAGTGCCTCTGGGGAAAAAAAATAAATGGAATGTGGGGAGGCTAGTTGCCCTCCAATCACTTTTGACTCTTAAAAAAGTGAATTACAACTTTCAGTTTTCAATCAAATGAGCCCTCTATGAAGTTTATACAAACATCCCTTTCATAACAACCATATATACCCCCAGGGCATAACTTACAACACCTATCCCTGGGCCCTGGGGGCTCTGTTGACACCAGAGTTTTTTGTTATCTGAACCTTTAACTATTTTTAACAAAATGTTTATCTCAAAATTTTTATCTGATGTATTTAGGGCATGGAGTGGGGGGGGGGGGCTAGTTGCCCTCCAATCTCTTTTGACACTCAAAAAGTGAACAAGAACTTTCAATATCCAATCAAATAAGCCCTCTCAAGTTTATACAAGCATCTCTTCCATAAGAACTATATGTGCCCCTAGAGCATTACTCATAACGCCTGCCTCCAGGCCCTGGGGGGTTGTGTTGACACAGGAATGTTACTTATCTGACCTTTGAACTATTTTTAATGAAAATAGCTATTATAAAAAATTTTATTGGATGGGCTTGGGGAAAAAAGGGCATGTGAGAGGGAGGGGCTAGTTGCCCTCAGATATCTTTTGACTCTTAAAAATTGAACAAGAACTTTC
Organism: Artemia sinica; assembly: GCA_027921565.1. NCBI lineage: Eukaryota > Metazoa > Arthropoda > Branchiopoda > Anostraca > Artemiidae > Artemia > Artemia sinica. Next base: position 61,227,553 of record CM051259.1, read on the forward strand.
AATTTTCAATCAAATGAGCCCTCTCTGAAGTTTATACAATCATTCCTTTCATAAGAACCATATACGCCCCCAGGACAACACTTACAACGCCTATCCCCTGGGGGGTGTTTTTGTTATCTAATTTTTGAACAATTTCCAAAAATCTGGCTATCTCAAAATTTGCAGCAGATGGATTTGGGGAAAAAGGGCAAGGGGGGCTAGTTGCCTTTAACTCTCTTGAATCTTAAAAAGTGAAGTAGAGCTTTCAATTTCCAATCAAATGAGCCCTTTATGAAGTTGATACAAGCATCTCTTTCATAAGAATCATACATGCCCTTAGGGCATAACTCAGAAACACCTTCCCCTGGGCCCTGGGGGGTTGTATTGACACCAGAGTTTTTCTTATCCAACCTTTGAACTATTTTTAACAAAATTTCTATCTCAAAATATTCAGCAGATGGGGTTGGAAAAAGAAGGCGTGGGGGGGGGGGAGGGGCTGCCCTCGGATCTCTTTTGACTATTAAAAAGTGAGCTCGAACTTTCAATTTCCAATCAAATGAGCCCTCTCTGAAGTTTATACAAGTATCCCTTTCATAAGAACCATATATGCCCCAGGGCATAACTTACAACGCCTGCCCCTGGGCCCTGGGGGTTTGTGATGACACCTGAGTTTTTGTTATCTGACTTTTGAGCAATTTTTAACTTAATGGCTATCTCAAAATTTATTGGATGCATTTGGGGAAAAAGGGGTGTGGGGGGGCTAGTTGCCCTCCAATCTCTTTTGACTCTAAAAAAACTGAACTAGAACTTTCAATTTCCAATCAAATGAGCCCCTTCTGAAGTTTTTACAAGCATCCATTCAATAAGAACCATATATTCCTCCAGGGCATAACTTACCATGCCTGCCCTGGGCCCTAGGGGGTCATGTTGACACCAGAAGTTTTTGTTATATGATCTTTGAACTATTTGTAACAAAACAGCTATCTCAAAATGCTTATCTGATGCATTTGGGAAAAAAGGGTTTGGAGGGGGGAGCTGGTTACCTTCTGATATCTTTTGACACTTAAAAAGTGAACTAGAACTTTCAATTTCCAATTCCCTAGTTGCCCTCCAATCACTTTTGACTCTTAAAAAGGATACTAGAAGTCTTGATTTCCAATCAAATGAGCCGTCTCGGAAGTTTATACGATCATTCCTTCCATAAGAACCATATATGCCCCCAGGGCATAAATTATAACCCTTGCCCTGAAGACTGTGGGGGAGTGTCCTGCTCAAACATATAATTTCCAGAACTTTCAACTACATTGAACAAAATGGCTATATCAAAATTTTGATTGGATGTGTTTGGGGAAATGGTGGGCATGGAAGGGGTGTTAGTTGCCTTCCAATCCCTTTGACTATTAAAAAGAGAACTAGCCATTTAAATTTCATATCGAATGAGCCCTTTCTGAAGTTTCCATGACAACACTTTCTATAAAAACTTTATATGCCCCCAGGGCATAACTTACAACCCTTGCCCTGAGGGCTGTGGGGGGTTGTTATCACTCAAAGACCTAATTTCCTGAATTTTCAAGTACGTTGAACAAAATGGCTATCTAAAAATTTTGATTGGATGTGTTTGGGGAAAAGGTGGGCGGGAGAGGGGGATTAGTTGCTTCCAATCACTTTCAACCTTTGAATTTCTAATCAAATGAGTCCTTTTTGAAGTTTCTACAAAAAAGCTTTCTATAAAAACCTTATATGCCCCCAGGGCATAACTTACAACCCTTGCCCTGAGGGCTGTGGGGGAGTGTCCTCCTCAAAAACATAATTTCTATCTGGAAATTAACTATGCTGAACAAAATGGCTATCTCAATATTTTGATTGGATGTGCTTGGGAAACTGGTTGGCGTGGAAGGGGTGTTAGTTGCCTTTAAATCACTTTTGACCCTTAAAAAGGGCACTAGAACTCTCGATTTCCAATCGAAAGAGCCCCCTTTGAAGTTTCTACAACGACCCCTTCCATATGAAGTGCTTCTGGGAAAAAAAATAATAATGAATAATAATAACACATTGAAGCCGTATGGCCTTTACTATAGGCAACGCTATAGTGTTGCCTCTGATTATGAAGCAACTACTAGTGAGAGATAAAGGGAACAGATAATGATCAACCTAAAAGAACACATGACAGGCTTTGACAAAGTCAAGAAGACAAAGTTAATTGGAATCTCCCAGTTGATCAAATCAGTTATAAGCTCATAAACATTCATGAGATGAGTAGCATTTGAATGAATAAGTCAGAAGTCAAACTGACATGGGCCCAAAAGACATTGTGGTTAGGTGTAATTTTTGCACCATTAAAAGTAGCTTCCCTACTGCTGAGGTAGGGCGTACAAGTCTCTAATTTGCAGTGTCATTCTTGCTCCCTCTTTTATATAGGGGTTATATGAGCCAGTTTTCAGTAAACTGGGACCACTTCAGGGTCTAGTGATTTCTTGAACAACTTTGTAAGAGGGGCTGCAGATATGCAGTGAGCCTCTTTTAACACCTTGGGACAAGCACCATCAGAATCTTTCAGTTTATTTGGGTCTAGTTTTCTATCTGGTTCTGAAAGACCCAACTGGTCAATTACAATGGCTGATATTGGAGTCTTGATGTCACACTTAGACAACTCAAGGAGAGGACTGTCACCTGGTGGTTTGAAGAAGGCCATGAAACTAATCAACTAGCTAGAGCATTAGCAATATGCTGTGGGTCCAGGTTATTTTGGCTCTGTAGCCCTAGGTTTGTTATTATTTGAAAAAAACTACGCTTTCTAAAGAGTTAAAGAGGCTGAGTCACAAGTTCGAACCTTAAAACGTACAGGGATTAGGAGGTACAGTGGGGGGCTGGGGCGCCCGCCCCCCAAACCCCCCCGCTTTTGCAGTCTCTTTTGTTAAGGTTTTTAAGTCCTGTAGCCTGCAATCAGTTGGTCGTACCAAGTTCATCACATTATAGCTTATTATCAGTTAGGGAAAATCTCCTGTAAAAAATCCAGCAAACAGGCTCAGTACTGTTTCTAATCAAAGAGATGCAATAGGATGTTCTTACGGTAAAAAATTCAAGCAGACTTCGTTCGTGTTGCAAAGTATTTCTTTGCAAGGGAAAAATAGGGGGTTGAGGGGGCGGTAGACCCCCAAAGCAAAAATCTTAACAAAAGAGGCTGCAAAAGCGGGGTTTGGGGGGGGGGGGCAGCAGCCCCCAACTGCACCTCCTAATCCCTGTACGTTTTAAGGTTCGAACTTGTGACTCAGCCTCTTTAACTCTTTAGAAAAACGTAGTTTTTTTTTCAAATAATTTCTGCACGTTTTTGTACAATTTATTACTTATTATTGCTTGACTAACTGTTAGCTGATCGTGTCAGAAGTTAAAGTTGGGGGGCTTCCGCCCCCCAAACCCCCCGCTTTTGAAGATTCTTGTGTTAAGGCTTTTAATTCCTGAATACTCAAATCAATCAAATGCATAGCAATTTCTTTTTCAACTTTTCTTCAAGCGTGCGGGTATACGGCATGTTATCAAAGCAGTGGAGACGAGACTTACCTGTAAGCTGAAAGCTGACTTTGATATTCTTCTGGAGACGCCTGTTGAGCCGAAGGATTTAATAGATTGGATTTAAAAAAGAAACTGAATTTCTTTTTTAAACTTTAAATTTAAGAGATACTACTTTAAATTCAATATATAAAAAATTTACTCTGATGGGGAATCGAACCCGGGTCTTCCCGGGGAACCCGGGACAGACATGAATAGTGACCACTGTACCATCAGAGTACTCTTCTGGAATTATTTTTAGTCTCTGCAATCTATTTTCGACGCAAGCAAATAACAAAGTAAGATTTTCGTTTTTTGACAAAAAAAACTTCTGGGAAAGAGCTGGAATTTTTGGAAGCTTGCAGTTGGTCTTTTCAGGTTAAGAGGACTATATTGATCTAATTTAATAATGAAATGCTATGCTTTTAGGAATTTCAAAAATTAACATGGGCTCTTATAGGAAAACGAGGTTTTTTCGTAAATGTAAATTTCGGGGGATAATTTTTTCGGTCTGAAAATAGCAAAAGGCCGTAACAGGTCGAATTCCGCTTCGAATGAGTTCTCATTCACCCGGATCCGTTGCCAACTGTGGCCTGTAGGCGTGGCTAACAAAAAAAATTTGATGAACATTAAGTGGCTATATTTTGTTTTTGGAAAAACAGGGAAGGAGTGATCGGATTGAGCTAAAATTTTGAGGATAAGCTCCCAGGCCCTAGTAAAGCTTATCCTCTAAATTTCAGCCCGATCGGACAACTTCAAAGGGGGGCTGTGATGGGAGGGGTCGAAACTTCTGGCCCACTTTCCCCCATGAAGATAAAGTCGGAGGGGGTGAAATTTTGCATGTTTCTTAGTTTGAGCTTAGGGGGTGAAATTTTGCATGTTTCTTAGTTTGAGCTTAGGCTACAAAATGCGATCACCGCCGTCTCTCTGCGACCGCTAGGACCGGAAATCGCTTAACATTGTGGTGGGTCGCCTCTTTAAAGCAGTAGAGACTTACCTGTAAGCTGAATTCTGACTGTGATATTCTTCTGGAGACGCCTGTTGAGCCGAAGGACTTAATAGATTGGATTTAAAAAACTGAGTTTCTTTTTTAAACTTTAAATTTAAGAGATACTGCTTTAAATTCAATATATAAAAAATTTACTCTGACGGGGAATCGAAACCGGGTCTTCCGCATGACAGACAGGAATAGTGACCACTGTACCATCAGAGTACTCTTCTTGAATTATTTTTAGTCTCTGCAATCTATTTTCGACGTAAGCCTCCTTGATCAAATGGGTCCTGGCTTTTGGGATAAGGCATACTTTCAAAATGCTTTGGGGGTTAATTTTGGATTTTTTTTTATACTGTAGCTATAGTCAGTTCATGCTCTGGTCTTATTTTCTCATTTGATTCCTAGCCACTATGTACTTCTAATAATAATTAGCATAGCATATATTTCGTTTCTTCAGCCCTGCATACTTTTTCTTTGAGTTTTTAGCTTTCTTTAGCTTTTTTGTAATAAATGGTAAAATGTCAAGTTTTTGCACCCACCTCAACTCAGTGAACCTGTTAACTGTCTTGAGTATGGTTTCATTAATTAATGACCAAAATTATGAACATCTATTTGGTTCAGAAAAGACTAATCAAAAGCAATTAGCTCTCTAATCAGACTTTAATCAGCTATGCATGTCTAAAAAATCAATTTATTTTGGGACACAGCCTAAATTGACGATCAGTTGAAATGTGGTTACTTCAGCTAAAGGGAGGGTGGGATGTAGCTTTTACTATAAATTCTGGATCATGGTCAGTATGTAGTAGCCTAATGTAGCTTATTGTTTGCTAATTAGGAACTAATAATCTTCAATTCAAACCTTATATAGTCTTTTTGTGTGCCCTCTGTCAGGTAACCACCTCCAATATTTTCTTCTAGATGTGCCAGTGGAAGTAGTCCTAGCCAGGGTCTCCAAGATCCTCAAGTATAGTCTTTCTTCTCACTCACTGAGGATTGGCGCTACACAAAGGAAGTTCTACAGGCACATAGTTATGGGAGATCAGACAGCTTTTTACCTTTTATTTTAGACCTAGTTATAAGGGCATAGATACAAAAGTAAAGGGAGGATCTTAACTTTCATTCCAAAATAGCATAGAATCGCAAGCACTTAAACCTGGCTTATATGCACTGCTGGCAGATTTTCCTAATCTTTAGTTTTTTTGTCTATATATACCCTTTTCTTTATTATGGATTATTTTTTTTTTGCAGAGGTTGTGTGTGCTCCTCCTACATCTATTTGGAACATGTTAGAAAAACTTTACCATCATCAATTGGTGTGGCTGCACAAAATAGCTACAAGGTTCCTAAAGGAGCATTTACTGGTAAGTTCTTTTTTTCATCTTTCACATCACCATTATTTAAGTACTTACGGTATTATAAAATAATTTTTTTTTTACCCATCATAGATAGATCCCATCTGTGATTACAACCATTTTTTAATTGCCTCTCTTGCCTTGTCATCTTTGAATTTTTTGCCATCTAATAAATCATTTCATTGGTAAAAAAAAGTGAAAATCTAGCTAGTATATATATACCGTATATATATCTAAACTCAAGTTTATGTCTTTATATAAAAGGCCAAGTAAATTGATCTAAAAAAAATATACAAAATCACATTTATTTGTGTCAAGAATGTTCATTTATTTAGCCTACTAGTGAGTTTGCAGCTAAACTATTGAACTTTGCAGCTAAACTTTTTTCAAATTTTGGAACATGAGAATGTAATAAGCTATAAAAGTTTAAAAAGGAAAAAAAAATCATGACAATGAGGATGCAAGGCTCAATAAAAAACAGAGCTGCAAACTGTTGCAAGCAAAGTAAGTGGAGGGAGGTAAAGTCAGGCTTGAATTGCAAGAATCGTTGCATACAGCTGAAGGCCCAAGCAACAGAAGTGATTCAACAAAAGCCTTTTTTCTCCTTCTCAATAAAATGAAAACATATAAGCAAAAAAATCCAAATATTTTTGTTTCACATCAGAAATCCTTTGTTAACAGAAAAAGGAAAAAAAAAAGAACAGATTAAGCAGACAAAACATACAAGAAAACAATATACAAAGACAAAAAAGTATTTAATAAGGGGAGGAAATAAGAATTTAGGGGAATAATTTAATAAGAGAGAAGGGGAAGAAAACTCATATGTCAGAAACTGCTTCAGTTGTTTATCCCAAGTGTTTGATAACTCCTCCAAACGATGGTCTACTCTGTGCAGATACCACTCAAAATGATACCCAAACTTGCTGAACCAATAATAATGCAGATGTCCTATCACAGTAGAGGTATCTAGACAGTACAATCATCCTAGAAAATATCTGTCACCTAGAGTCTCGGCGCATATAAAAGCTCATCCCATTTCCTTTGTTTAAGCAATTCATTGTGTATTTCCCAGTTGCTTGATCAACTTTAAAAAGTGGTGCAGACCTGTATTATTTATGATTGCGAAAGCAGAAAGAAAGGGGGTGAGCTGGCGAAGGTTTGCTACTGTCCAATCTCACAGGTATGGCTTGTGACTTGACAGAGTAAAAGATCCAGGATTTCTAAAAGAGGGGTTAGGGATAAATTTTATGAAAATACAGAAATTTACAGTGCTAACTTCTGATCAACGCTGCAACGGGGAAATAGCCGGAATTTCATAAATAGTGGGAGAGGGATCCATGAAGTAGTGGTTCATAAAAAATGTCCTTCGAAATTTGATTGTCCTTCGAACCTTTGTTTTTCTTCTAATAACTGGTGGAATAGCCCTATCCAAGAAAATACCAAAGGTCTGTTAAGAACTGTTTGTCATGAAATTCTTAGTGAGTTTTCAAAAATTGAAGCACATCAGAAGAATTGTATGTGTATTATAAGAAAAATATTAATTATAAGAAGGTATTAATAATAGAATACTAATTGCTCATTTTATGACTAAATAGTTCAGGGTATCAGTTATAGTAGTATACGCCCATGTAGAACCGACTGACAGAGATACTAGTGACTCAGATGAATTTTGCTTACAGTTGCAGGAGCAAATAGACAGGGTCCCAGGTATAAATATGATGTTATTACTGGGAGATTTTAACGCCCAGGTCGGTAGAAATAGGGATAGATGGTATTCTAGCCTAGGTAAATTTGGTGTAGGAAAAGAAAACAGTAATGGATACAGACTTTTGCAATTATATAGGTATAACAATCTAGTTATAACCAATACGGTGTTTGGTCATAAAATGGCTCATAAGTGGTATTCACGTGATGGTAAGACAGCAAACCTTATTGATTATGTTATAGTAAACCAAAGACTGGCAGGATAAATACAAGATACTAGGGTATATAGGAGTGCCTTTATTGATGTTTAAAGTAAAGATTACCATCTAGTAGTGTCAAGGGTTAATTTAAAGCTGAAATATCGGAAGGGTAACTACCTCCCGGGTAGTTATGATTTTGGTAGACTCCAGGATGAGAATTTAAGAGAAACTTTCCAGGAACAGTTGAATGCTAAACTTGAGAGTTTAAAATTTGATAATGTGGAAGATGGTTGGAATAATTTTAGAAAAATAATTTGTGAAGTTGCTGAAGGTGTCTTAGGGGAGAAAGCTAGAACTGCAGCTAAGAATATTAGTGTAAAAGCTTTATGTTTAATAGAAAGGAGAAAGGAATTGTACAAGAATTATCTGAGTGATAGAGCATATGAAAACAAAAGGAATGTAAAGAAAGTGGAGAAAGCATTAAAATATGAACTAAGGAGGTGTGAAGTGGAGGCCATGGATAAAATTACCGAGGATCTGGAAGATGCAGCTAGACGGCATAATAGTAAAATACTGTACTGGCATGTTAACAAATTGAGAGGGAGTAGTCAATCCGGACTTGGCCAGTTAAAGATAGGAATGGGGCCGCAATTAGCGATAAGGAAAAAACTAAAGAGAGATGGGCCGAACATTTTGAGAATTTGCTTAACCGAGATAGAGTTGCAGGAAACAACATAGAGGAAAATGATAAAGTTTGTGATACCTTGGATGTGAAGGAAGATTTGTTTTTGTGAGGAGGAATTAGCGACAGTACTAAAAGGATTAAAAAATAATAAGGCTCCAGGTGCTGATAGGGTGGTAAATGAGTTTCTTAAATATGGTGGCTCGGAGGTTAGAAATAAATTGCTGAAGTTTATGAATATGATTTTTGAAAAAGGGGAAGTACCTAACGATTTTATGAAAACCTTAATTAAGCCACTTTATAAGAAAGGTGATAAAAGTGAGTGTGGTAAATTATCGAGGCATTAGTCTGGTCTTTGTAGGTAGTAAATTACTTAGTAATATGATACTTTTTAGACTGAGAGATGCCGTTGACAAATTTTTAAGAGAAGAACAGTGCGGTTTTAGAAAAGGCAGAGGATGTGTCGACCAAATTTTCACTCTTAGGCTAATAATTGCGAACTGCCTGAGTTTTCAAACACCTTGTTCCTCAGTTCCTCAGTTTTATAGATTATAAGCAAGTGTTCGATTCTGTTGATAGAAAGCTTTAGTAAAGGTTTTATCCTTGTCTGGCATACCAGACAAATACATTAAAGGGAGTAGTGCTATGTACGAGAATAAAACTGCTGCGGTTAAGGTAGGAAATGAGGTTAGCAGCTGGTTTTGTATTAAATCAGGAGTTAAGCAGGGTTGTGTTCTATCCCCCTTTATATGGATTATTTTGATGGACTTTGTCTTAAGGAGCACAGGAAAGGGAATGGGAGACCACGGAATCAAATGGGGAGGAAAAAGTCTCCAGGACTTAGATTATGCTGATGATTTGAGCATCCTAGATGAAAGTGTGTGAGCAAGATGAATGAAGTTTTAGAGGTTTTTGCGAGTACAGGGTGCTAGAATAGGTTTGAAAATTAATGTTAAGAAGACTAAATCACTAAGGCTAGGAATAAGTGAAGATGAAAAGGTGACGTTGGGTAATGAAAAGATTGATCAGGTGGGCAGCTTCACTTACCTTGGTAGTATTATTAGTAAGGATGGTGGGAGCAGTGAAGATGTTAAAAGTAGAGTAGCCAAGGCTCAGAGTATTTTTTCACAGTTAAAAAAGTTTGGAAGAATAGGAAGATAAGTCTGCAAACCAAGATTAGAATATTAGAAGCTACAGTGATGACAGTGGTCAAATATGGCTCTGAAGCATGGACGCTCCGAAAAGCGGATGAAGATTTGCTAGAGGTTTCCCAGAGAAATTACTTAAGGATTGTTCTGGGTACCCGGCTGACTGACCGTATGTCAAACAATAGGCTATACGAAAAATATGGTTTAATACCTTTCTCTAGGGCTATAATGTAAGAAAGGTTGAGGTAGCTAGGGCACGTTGTGCGGATGAAGGATGACAGGTTGCCGAAGATTGTTCTTTTCGGCCAACCGTCTAGGGCTAAACAGAAAGCAGGTCGTCCTGGTCTGGGGTGGGAGGGCCTCATAAAGAAATTTAATGGAAATGGGAACTTCGTGGGCGGGTGTAAAAAGGGAGGCTTTGAATAGATTGGGGTGGAGGAGAAGCGTGCGTAGCTGTGTTGGCCTCAGGTGGCTTGGTGCTGCGGTGAGTTGTTAGTAGTAGTAGTATGCTTGTTGTTATTATTGTTGTAAATATTCTACCATGAACTTGCAAATTACGTAAAACTTCTCAGCAGAAAGCATTTTTTTATGACTCGTTAAGTTACCCCTTGCGACTCTTTTCATTATCTTTCCAGTTATGGGTTACGTGCAAGTTTGTACAAAACCTGGAAAGTAGTATCTATATAGGGAATATGAAGCGTACAAGAATATGCTCAAAAGTGTAATAAATACGAACCGTACATTCAAGCGTACATTCACGCCTACAAGAATATGCATGTTCCTTCCCACGTGGACATTGCAAAAAAAGCTGACAAGCTATAAAGTGATTAAACATGTTTTGAGAGTATGGTCATGGTTGTATAAGACAACTAGACTAGGTTTTTGTTATTGATATCAAGTGTACAAGAATGTGCAGATAAATTCCACATGTCCATAACAGCTGTTTCGATTAGAAAGTTAATGAGACGGTCATTTTATGTACGCGTGTGCATTTACTAAAGGGGGTAATTGTTGTAGAGAAAAAAAGAGGAGTTGGATGGAAGGGGGTGCCCCCCCCCCCTTATTAATATTCGGAATAAATTTCAAGTGTAGGTAATAGTTTAAACTTTATAAAATAATGGATATTTCACATCGAAAATAAGCCCATTTTTTTACCATTTCAAGCCTCAGAAGAAAAATACGACAAAAGAAACCCGGTAAACACGTGACTTGAAATGCTTCATTAGAAACAGGTTATTGCTAATGATACCTCCTCGACAGATATTTTTTTTTATTTTTTTATAGCTATTAGCCAAACGTTGCTCTGTGTCTGTCACACCAACTAGTAAATATTTATCGGGGTTATATTTTTTCTGTTCAATTATTTTCAGTGTAAGCCAATATAATTACCTCATTCTTTTATTCTAACTTAACTTGTAGGAATAGGACTTCTAGAATAAGGATTCATTCCCTCGACTAAATCAGTTTTATTCATGTATAATGGTGAACAAAAGACTATTAATTGTCCGTATTCTTCTTCTTCTTCTTATCTAGCTAAACGTTGCGCTGTGTTTGTCAGACCAACTAGTAAATATTTATCGGGCTTTTATTTTTTCCGTTCAATTATTTTCAGTGTAAGCCAATATAATGCTAGGGGGTAAATTAAGTTTTGAGGGGGGTAAAAATGGTAGTTATTTAGTACCCGGTAAACATGTGACTTGAAATGCTTCATTAGAAATAGGTTATTGCTAATGATACCTCCTCGACAGATATTTTTTTTTATAGCTATTAGCCAAACGTTGCTCTGTGTCTGTCACACCAACTAGTAAATATTTATCGGGATTTTATTTTTTCTGTTCAATTATTTTCAGTGTAAGCCAATATAATTACCTCTCATTCTTTTATTCTAACTTAACTTGTAGGAATAGGACTTCTAGAATAAGGATTCATTCCCTTGACTAAATCAGTTTATTCATGTATAATGGTGAACAAAAGACTATTAATTGCCCGTATTCTTCTTCTTCTTCTTATCTAGCTAAACGTTGCGCTGTGTTTGTCACACCAACTAGTAAATATTTATCGGGCTTTTATTTTTTCCGTTCTATTATTTTCAGTGTAAGCCAATATAATGCTAGGGGGTAAATTAAGTTTTGAGGGGGGGTAAAAATGGTAGTTATTTAGTACCCGGTAAACATGTGACTTGAAATGCTTCATTATAAATAGGTTATTGCTAATGATACCTCCTCGACAGATATTTTTATGGCTCTAACAATTGTACTCTATTCTTGCCCAAAGACACGATGCGGCTTTCCCCCTATTACTCTATGGCCGGTTATCGACACTACCTAGTTTATTGCATGTATTAAATCAGTATTTTCTACACAGTAGAACGATAAACACATAACTAATATCTCTAAAAAGTGAAGATGAAGCATTTTAAGAAAGTGTGTTCACATGATAGTGTTATTGTAGCATTGAATGCTGACGAGGAGAAGTATTTAAACTATGAAATAAGTACAAGTGGTAGCACTATCGGAAACGTATGCGTGCATTGTCATGACAGTAAGGAATTGAATTTCTTTGGAGTACCAAAAAAATTCAACTCTTATGATGGTGGATATGCGAGATTGAGATCTTCGGAGATGATTGCACTCAAAGAGAATGTCAACATAAAAATAATAGTTGATAAAGAGGGGCATCTTCTTGCTAGTGCTTGTGGTAACATGTTACCCAGTGTTAAACCATATCGTCAGCTTTCGGGTATTAGCATTCAAATGAAAGCAAAGACGAAAAGAAAGGCCTACTCTTCTACTAATATCATAAACCATATCTTGTTTACGTGCCGGAACTGTTACCTGTGTAAAAATAGTGTGATAATAGACAGTGAAATTGCTAGAAAAATAAAAAGGGCATTGGCAGAAAATATCACTAAGGAATATAAGGATGAATCGATGAAAAGCAAAGTACCAGCAAACGTTACCGCCATTGATCAAACAGTCAATGAATCAAATAATACCAAAGATGAAAAGCATATTGAGCCTGTCGATGACACACCTATAAAAATTGTGTATGAGTGAAAATGGAATAATGATTATTCTACTGATTACGAACTAAGAGAAGACAATAGCTATAGTATCAAGAGAGAACATGGTGAAGCATTTTATGGAACAGATTCAAAATGTCCGAGGTTGTTCATTGATATTAATAATGTATGATAATATATATATTTTTTTTTTATTAATATTCTACATGACATTATTTCATTAAAATATATTATGCATTACATTGTTATGTGTTCATTATTTTTAGAGTAAGCTAGCATATCGAACGTTGACAAAATCTATCTATTAGAATGAATAAATTCTCTATCATCATCCATTGTCGGATTTGTCATTATGAAAAAAATTGTAAGTAAGTAAGTAGCAAACTCTTTCTTGAATTCAACTCTTGGAAACACAATACAGATATTATAAAAAAATTGTAATTTCCAGACTTCATTTGCATGCAATAGATACCGAGAGTTTCTATGAATCCTCCCCGCAATGACTTCTAAGGGTTTTATGACTCCTCCCCACAATGAATTCAGATAGTTTTAGGACTCATCCCCCTAGCCATAACTCCATTCAACCTTGAGCGAAGGTATAAAAGTTTGATGAAGTATTTCTCTACTTAACAACTACATTAATAGCTTCCAAGATGATAGGACTGTATGACACAGAATTTAGCGGTTTGAAAAAATCATCTTGTGGTGTTATGTTTGAATGTGCATTTTTATTATTGTCTATGGAACTCGAAGAAATTGATTGTTATCATTGGATAGTGAACTATGATATGTTTGAGTATGATAAAAGCTTGTGGAGTACTACAATACGTCATATAAACAGACTGGGATTCTACAATAGAGTGATTACACCGCTTAATAATACAGGTCAGGAACTGAGAAATGTTCAGGAGGCAAATATCAATAAAAAATATGTGAAAAAAGGAAGTGACTAAATTTAATTTAGGTGCGTGTCTGCATTCATACCGACCACATAATTTCGCTTTGAGGAAGAATTGATCAAACTATGGAACTGAAATGTCAGTGCAAAGTGCCAAACTTCCTAATCAAATGTTCATCACATTATGGCATTATTCAAATAAAAATTATTTTTATCATGATGATCCTTATAGATTTATTCTTTGTTTTTCTTTCCATTCTGAAACCAATGTTACATTTACCTTTTGCATTATTACAACCATACCAATTATTTTCCTTTTTCTTTTTTATCTCTTCAGCGTATTGCATTCTTCCATATCCCCTAGACGCTCGATTCTTCTTATTTCTTTTCCTGTTCTCCAGGCTATGAATACCGATGCCACACGCGTGCCTAACCATGAAAGAATCTAATTTCGCTTATGTTCCTCTTGGTTTATAAGTTCTCTGGAGGAGCTGCATCCCGGTCCGGCTTTGTCTAATGGTTGATATAGGCGATGATCGTACTGTTTAGATATCTCTACTGTGGTTCCTATAGACCGAATAATGTCTTCCAATATGTAATTCTAAAAGAAATGAAATAATCTTTTCATATAAAAATTTATGAAGCACTCTGGCTAATCAGTACACTTAAAGTTAGTAACAAATAATAGCAGGCTCAATACTTATTAATATAATCAAGTAAAAAAAATGAATAATTTTTTGATTTCGCATCCTGGTGGCTTCTTAAGTTAGTATTGACAGCTTATTCATTAACTCAATCATATTGAGCTTTATTTGGTAAATTTAAACTGGTTTTGTATTGGCTTATTGAATTTGTATGTATCCACTTGAACATACTATTTCTACTGAACATAGATAGGACAGGTCAGAACCTCAAATACTTCAAGTAATGGCATTTCAAATAATCAGCCCCAAACTAGATTAGGAAATGAAAAGATTCATTCAGTTAAATCAAACACAGTAAAGTTTCCCTTGATGTGTATTTAGTTTTAATTGACATAACCTATACTACAGTATGTTTTTTTTAGGTAAATTGACTGTCTCATCTTTCTTGATTACACTATCAGATATACGATTTTTTTTGCTGCCTTGTGCATTGTGATATAAAGTTAAAATACCCTACTTGACATTAGTAAGATCGTGATGTTTTGTTTTCTGTTTTTTGTATTTGTTCCCCTTTTCCTAATTTGTTTCGTTTAGTTTTTATTTTATACTGTTAATAAAGGCTTCCTGACATAAGTCTAAGGCAAAAGTTAGTTTTTGTTATTTTTCCATTGTTTTATTGAAAAATTATGCCTATTTTTCTGTATTTTCGTTTTATTTTAATTGGAAATGAGATTAATCTGTATGTCCCTGTCTTTTTTCTTACTTCCCCAGAGTTTTACATCATGTACACGAAACATTCTGTACCAGGGCATGCAAAGAATGGAGAAGAAAGATTTTTCAGCAGATTCTGTAGAGGTTAATTCCCAAAATTTAACCAAATCTATGTTTTGTTCTGTTAAATCTCATTAATTCAAGGTCATAATGGAAACTATTTCCTTTTTTTAGGGGAGACTAGTCCTGCAATGATCAAAGATGTTGGAGTTGAGTGGGTCATATTAGGTCATTCTGAGAGAAGAAATGTGTTTGGGGAGTCTGATGAGGTACTTGTAGATCTTAATCCCTGTTTTGTAAGCTATAAGAAATTGTCTTGCTTCGAAATTAGACCCTTTTCTTTTGCTTTATTTAACGTGTCTTATTCCTTGGTTGACTTGATGTGGTCCTGGATAGTTTATTTTGTGTTGGTAATCAGGTATATACTTAGGAAGAAGAATCTTCCCCTAAAAGAAACTCAAGAATTTCCATAGTTGCCCACAATATCCAAGTGTTTCACCTTATGTCTGATTTTTTTACACACCCTCCCCTCTCCCAGCATATATCCCTTTTAGGGTAGTTCTCTAAAAAAAAAAAAAATTCAAGAATTTTTATAATTGGCTACGATTTCAAAGTAGTTGACCTTCTGTTTTGTTACTATTTTGTTTTGACACTCCCTCCCCCATCTCCCACTAAAAAACTTAAGCTTGTGCCTTTTGATAAGCCGGTACCAGTTCGGCATATGTGCTACGCAAGTAGTTTTGTTCCCTCGTTCGTCAAGATTTTTAATACTGCACTCAGTCGTCAATAATTGTACATATTTGTTCGGTTTAGTTCATTATTCTTTTTATTCTTTTCTTTTTAAAAGTTTGTTTTCTTTAATAGTTGGATATTTCAATGTCTTAGGTTTTAGCTTGACTCTATGATATTTCGAATCAACGTATAAAATTGTATGACGATGGCTATGGCTGTTTTTATATGTTTAGTGCTTTATATTTTATTATGACAAGAACTCCCGCTGATCAGCATGACCGTGTAAGGTGTTTGATGATAAAATCGTTTATTATTAATGTCAATTTTAGTTCAAACCTCGGGTATATATTTTTTTGCTTCTTAACAGTTCAGTTTTGTCAGATTCTGAGTATTGAGGGTAAGTATATAATACTTGAACGAGTTGCATACTTAATATTTCTTTTTCAGTAACTACCTCAAGCCCTGTCTTAATTGGTAGAGTCAGTGGTCATAAGGACCTTAGATAGTTACTGCACAAATTGTAAAGATCCATGTCCTGTTTGGCAGTTCGCTCTGACAAAAAAGCTAGTAATAAGATTGAACTGGTTCAGAATCACCAGATCACCATCTATGGAGGTTCCCCGTTACCTTACTCTTTATCTAAAATTGTTTGAACTTGGCCCCCCTTTTGTACATTGAAAGTAAATATGCCTGAAATTTTGCTCACACCTTCCTCCCCTATCCCATCTACAGGAATTTCCTCCCGCCTCCCTTTGTCCCTCTCAAATGCCGACTCCAGAGAAGTGGCTGCGAAATTCCTTCTTACTTCAGTTTATTCCTGGTCATAGCGTTATTCTCGAAACTTTACGTCGAGTTTTGTTCGTGCCTTTAAGAATTGGAAACTTGTGAATTCTGACAATTGTCCTCGTAGAGTTTGTGCTTGTTGACAAATTTTGTTTTGGTGACTTTATTCTACTTATTATTAAATTTTTTATTGTATAACTAATTGATTGACCAAAGATTCCATGTTTGGGCCATGCCAGTGAGAGTGGACCTTGTCTACTATAGATAATTTGATTTGAGAGTGGGTCATGCATCTCTGGATTGGTATGACTACAGTTGTACATCTACTATGACATTCTTCTTCCCTACCAAGACAATTTGGCAACTAAATAGCATTCTAGACTAACTAGGGAGAATGTTGGTAGACCTTTACTTCAGGAGAGTTCTTCTTTTACAATAGGAAGATATCGTATTTCTTTTGTGAAGTATTTTGTCTTTTCATTTTAACCATGATTTTATTGCTAGGCGTTTTCCATATATCTTATTCTGTTGACCTTGAAATGGTACTTCGTAATTTAGTATTTTTTTGTTACTGTAATTTGTATTAACTTTACATGTATTACTTTATATTACATGTATTAATTTAGTTTGATTTTTTTTTGTATGTTCTTTTAAGCTTAAAGCTATTGTAATGAATAAACAAACTCAATAAACCTTAAATGAATAAAGTCTTTGAAAATCTTATACAAATAAATGTACGATGCACATCAATGGTTTTTGCTCTTAGATCCATTCTATATACAATTATAGACAATCACACAACTAAGCTCAAATGATACCAGTTTTTTAAGGCGGGGGGGGGGTGAGCAGAAGAAAAACAACACTTGTATAGCGAAAATTCCTTAACAGTTAATGTAGTTTTACTGTTTTAAAAAACTCTTGTTTTCGTTACTGTTTTTTCCTGTTAATGAATTTCTTTCAAATATGTAGAAAAATAGTGGACTAAAAACAAGTTCAATCTAAGCAATCTATTTAGTTGTCAGTAAAGCGCAAATCGCTCCAGCCTCTCAGGAATAGTAGCACACCTTATGTGTGATGACTTATGTTTGTTCTAAGTTTTGCTCTAATATTCATTATAGTTCCGGCTCTTTGGGGTGGACTTTGTTTTAAGGAGCACAGGAAAGGCAATGGGAGACCACGGAATCAAATGGGGAGGAAAAAGTCTCTTGGACTTGGATTATGCTGATGATTTAAGCATCCTAGATGAAAGTGTGAGCAAAATGAATGAAGTTTTAGAGGTTTTGCGAGTTCAGGGTGCTAGAATTGGTTTGAAAATTAATGTTAGGAAGACGTTGTACGGATGAAGGATGACAGATTGCCGAAGATTGTTCTTTTCGGCCAACCATCTAGGGCTAAACGGAAAGCAGGTCGTCCCCGTCTGGGGTGGGAGGACGTCATAAAGAAAGATACTGTGATATATATATATATATATATATATATATATATATATATATATATATATATATATATATATATATATATATATATATATATATATATATATATATATATATATATATATATATATATCACAATATAAAGATATAGCAGCAAGTTTACCTCAGATAATTTCTGGCTCGTCATTCTCGGTGCGAATAAACAGCTCCTCCCACTTATTCTTGCTTTAGCGCATACAAACAGCTCCTCTCATGTGATTTGTCATCAGCAGTCCAATTATCCTGGAACACGTATTTTGGCAGAAACTTTCTCAAAATGCCTTTGAAACCTACTTTTAATTCCTAAAAACATATAATAATAACATTCCACTACTATTTACCGATTTTCATAAATGTATTTGAATAAATTAATTTAAAATTAGTTTCTTCAAAATTAGTGTTCCAACGTTGAAGCTAAGTTTCGCCTTCAAGAGAAATCTGACTTGTCTACCCGTGAAAAGATCTAATGTCGCTTATGTTTCTACGTTCTCTGGAGCACTCGCACCTCGGTCCGGGTTTTTAAAATGGTTGCGATAGGGAAAGATCATACTGCCTATAATTTATATACTGTGGTATATATATATATATATATATATATATATATATATATATATATATATATATATATATATATATATATATATATATATATATATATATATATCACAGTATATAAATTATAGGCAGTATGATATATATATATATATATATATATATATATATATATATATATATATATATATATATATATATATATATATATATATATATATATATATATATATATATATATATATATATATATATATATATTATAAGTTATGTTGCAGATTTCGTCTTACAGACGATAGGCATAGACATATACGCTTTGTGAGGATCAAAAGTCTGGAGACTGCATAATGAGAGATACTTGCGTAATATGATACGCTCAGATACCCTCTGTATAACGCTACACTATTATTCTCAGTGCTGATAGTTACAGGTATTAGCCAATAATGTATCCAGATTACCAGTGATTAAGTCTCCCCGCTCTGTTTCCAGTACGGAAAGCTACGCAAGAGTTCTTCAGGTCTATAATTAAAGATTTTTCGCCAAATTTTTTCCTCCTCCCTGTGTTGAGAGATCAGTTATAGCTTACATGCGCACATTTTGAGATCGGCTTGAAGGTCCCCCCCCCCCCCTTCCTGAGAAATTTTAAAATGATGCCTCTGAATTGCATTCTGTATCTTGACCCCTCCCCGTATGAGTTTTGCATGTATGTTTTATAAATAATATTGATTCATTTATAGCTAATTGGGGCCAAGGTCGGGCATGCCCTTGAAGCTGGTTTGAAGGTGATCCCATGCATTGGTGAAAAACTCGAAGAGAGGGAAAGTGGAAAGACAGAGGAAGTTGTTTTCCGTCAGTTGAAAGCAATTGCTGATAATATCAAGCCTGATCAATGGCAAAATGTGGTCATTGCCTATGAGCCGGTTTGGGCAATCGGCACTGGCAAGACCGCCTCTCCAGCTCAGGTAAAACGGTTATTTTATCTTAATCTCCTGTTTTATCTTTATTTTGTTATTGTTATCATTTTTTTTTTTGTTATTGTATTTTTTACTGTTTTATTCTTTATATTTTGTTGAATCTTTAGCATATTCAGTTTAAATTCATATTAGGAGTAAATGGATTAATTTCTGTAATGTCCCTAAAAATGACTTGACTGTTTGCGCGCAGACTACTGATAATCAGATAATCCATTTCCTACTAACCATAGAATAACTACTTAACATACGACTAAAAAGGTCAGTTTTCAACAATATATTTTAAAGGTTAGTTTCTTAAAATATATTTTTTTGTCAGGTTTTTAAGGTATAATCATCTGGTAAGATGATGCTAGTCCTGGCATTTGTCTTTTTTTCATTTTATACATTGATGGTGTTTCTCTCAAGGCAGCTGGGAGGCATTGAAAGAGCACAATCAATGCTGGCAGCATTGATTGTGCTCTTTTGCAATAACTTGTGCTGGTGTGTCATTCCGTAGGGCGACGGTACATCAAAGCAGAGGTATGCTTGGTTAATCGAATAATTACGTAGCTCCAAGCCTTTCCTCAGTTTCCAATTAACCTGTAATTGAATCCTAAGAGGTTTTCTCAAATTAAAAATAATTAATTATAATCGTAATGGAATCATAACTGTCTGTTTCTTGAAAACAATCTTTCAATTAGTTGGGACGAAAACAGTTAACCATAAGACGTTGTTGGCCTAGGCCTCGCTTTGACATTGGTGTCCTTGCGACCTCAGTTATCAATCAATCAATCAAACAAACCTTTTATTTTTAAATAAATGAACAAACGGAACAATTAACATGAACATTGCGACTCAAAGCAGTGCTTGTGCGAGTCACACCTGATATTGGTAAACAAATTTATATCACACTCTGAAATGAAAAGAGGAGAGCTGATAACATAAGAGAGGGATAAAGAATTAGAAAGGAAAGAATTGAGAAGATATGGAGTCGAAGAAGGAGAGTGAGAGGATAAGATACAAAAGAAAAAATAAGAATCAAATACTGTGTAAGAGAGGTAACGTTTTTTGTAATGTGCCAAATGTTTTCATGGATTTAATAGATTCATTAATTGAGTTCCATACAGAAATACTCATATAAACTGGAGAGTGTTGAGACCTTGCAAGCCTTCTTCTCGGTAGCCCAAAATTGTACTGGTTGCAGCGGAGAGCTCTTCCTCGATGGATTGTGCCAGCAAGGACTGTTCAGTTAAGAAAGAAAAATCATTCATCGTCGAGATCACCGATGTTTTTTATTTTCATCAATTAGACGAAATAATGATAGTGGAGGAAAATAATAATAACAGGAGTGTTCCGGTGTTGTAGTGTTTCGTGATGATGTGTGCTGATGATGACTTGTACCGCCGAAAACGGGCAGCCCACATATGAAAAAATCCCTGTTCCTCCTCCCTTTTTTTAAGAGTTCGTTCGAGCATCCCTTATCCGCTTAATATTGACTTCCCGGGATGTAGTCCGTAACAGACAGCAACAAATACTTATTGGGTAACTTAGTCAACTGAAACGCTATAGGCAACTAGGCGAATAACAACATTAATCACATTTGCTCCACTGTAAGCATAGCTTAACACCACTGGCTGTTAATTGGGCTCGTTTTCTTCCTTTCTTCGCGATTTTATGTAAGCATAGTTTATTTAAAGACCCTTGAGTGTGTGCCACATTTTACAATTACTGTCCCTTTTTGTTCTCTGAATATAATTTCATATTTTTTCCATTTTTGAAAAGATCGAACATTGTTTATATGACATCGCTTGTCCTCATTTATCCTGCATTTTCCAGGGTTAGCAAGTGTAACTTGTGCGACAACTAACCCAGACCCGTTTTAAGTAGTAATCCTACTAGTCTATGACGTCATTTACGTCTCGTAAAACGCTAAGGATAAGTAATCTGGCTGTTCGGATAAGTAATCTCGATAAATAATCTCGGATAAGTAAATGCTCGAACCCACAATAAGAGTATGTACTCTACTATTCTAAAAGGTCCCAGGTCCAGGGGTATCGCAGAATACAGATTCGTTTAAGTCAAACTTAAAACGAACAGAAGAGAAACAGGAATTTCACCAGCCTCACTACTCTTTTATTCAACACTCTTTCCAGATATAGTAGACACCAGGTAACATGACAGTTGATTTTGCATAGCAAGAACATAGATTATTTCTATAAAGAACCCTTTGGGTCTTATTTCTTATAATAACCCTTAGGGTCTTATTTCTTATAATAACCCTTAGAGTCCAAGATTCAAAGGTCTCTAAATGTCAAAATTGTCAAAAGTGATGTCAGACATCACTGATGTTTGGTAGCTATGTCTGAGTGTGTTTTTGGGATGTCCTCTCTGTTGTAACTTCGTGGCTGCCACTGAAGAACGATCTTGGGAATTCGGTTTTCGGGCTTGAGAATCACGTGCCCAAGATACTTCCGTCTCCTGTGCTTGGTGACTTCGGTTATTAGAGTCTGATACGTCTTTTGCCGTATATAAGCAATTGTTACTTTTTACGATGATACATATCTTCAGTACATATTTTTGAACCTTCTTTTGGAGTTTTTGGTTTAAATGCCATAACAGAGTGTGGAAAGGACTTTGCTAGCGGAGAGTCTCAGCTTTTGTCAAGTTCTTAACGTTACAAATTCTTGTTTTTTTTTTTTTTTGACAATTCAATCTATACGTATTCTAATCTCTATTCAAGATAGAGATCGTATTCAATCTCTCGTATTCTAAGCGTTTCAGAAAACGTCAATAACGTCGGAGGTTAGAAAGATTACTACTTATAACAGCCTGGATGAGTTATCAAATAGTCCTACTAAACCCAGAAATGCAGGATAAATGACGTTGTATGGGACAAAAAATTTAATCTTTTCTATATTAGAACAAATAATTTAAACTACGTACAAAGAATAGAAAGAGAGAATAATTGTGAGATATGGCACATATTTATGGATTTGTAAATAAGCTGTGATTACAGTTGAGTGCGTTTGATTAATGTTATTATTCATCTAGTTCTGATCTATCCACAGCGTTTTAGTTAACAAGTAGCCGGATCAGTATTCGTTGTTAACTTTACAGATTACACGGGGGAAGTTAGTGTTAAGCTGACAAGTCGGATAAGGGATGATTGAACGCACCATCTGTCAGATTATAGGGAAAATGATTTGTTTTTTGGCGGTAAGTGGGTAGAACAATGTCATTTGTTCAATAACTTTTTATGAGGGGAGTTCAGATTTGATAAAATAATAACTTTTTCTAAGTGAAGGGTTCGACAGAAAAATAGAAAAAGGAAACTGAAACAGATGTAGGATGAAGCGGCTAAGAGCCTGACAAACTGAAACCCCATAATTTTATAACCTTTATTCGCTCTTTCTTATCTTTCATTTCCTCGTACATTCTTATCTGAGGATATTGAGAGGAACGTTGATATCTCAAGATGTTTCTCAGCAGGATGAGACCCCTACACATTTTATTTCAGCTTGCTAAGTTTCTTTTTTCTTGGCTGTTTTCGATAAAGAGGGTCAGGGTAAGTTTGTGTATTAGACCTTTCCCCCTCTCGACTTCTTTTTCTTGGGTATGCGAAGGAAAAATTTTTACTTGATGAAGATTACAGATTTAAACCACCCGAGGGAACGCATTATCAGTCAGTTTACTGAACTTGAAGTGAATACAGACATAGCATTGAGTTCACTTGAATTTTCAAAGCGTATTAAGTTATACGTTGAAATGATGGAAGTCATGTTGAAGTTAAGTCAGGAAGTCACATTTGAATCGAATTTGAATTTATTCTGTGAAACGTAAATACAGTGACAAACGATTATAAAATAAAGAAGGGAAAACAATAAAACAAAAGTAGAATTCGTAATGTAAACCAAGCGCAACAATAACACGCAGATGCTTCATTCTGCTTGATGGAAGCATTAGGGTAGATACTTCGCATATTTTGCATAGTTATCGTAAATTTAGTCAAAATTAATTATCTTACACGGATTATAAAAGTTATAATCTTACGCTTTTGATTTCTGTCTTCGACACACTCTTATTTGAAAGCATTTTATCGTCTTTGAACCATGCTCTTAGATTTGTCATAGGCCGTAATAAATGTTCCAGCACTTGCCCAGTACCATCCAGGCTGACCTTTTTTTGCCTGTTTTCACAGTTTTATTAGTAGACCTTTTTTAGGCTCAAGAGATTCACGTCAAGCTTCGCAAATGGCTCAACGATAACGTCTCTGCGGATGTGGCTCAGAAAACACGAATTATTTATGGTGGATCAGTAACTGCTGATAACTGTCGTGAGCTTGCCAGAGAGGGAGATATTGATGGATTTCTCGTCGGCGGCGCGTCCCTCAAGCCAGATTTTGTTCAAATCATCAATGCCCGTCAGTAAATTATAGAGGATTTTGTTTAGTTTTTTTTTTAATCTGATTGCTTGTGATACTTTTGTTTTGTTATGAAATACTGGCTGTGCTGGCTAAACGAAAGGCGGAACTGCATTATAAATGCAACCCGCAAATGTCAGTGTAAAAGATTGGTTGAAATAAAGTAAGTTGTGCATGTAATAATTTGTTTTCATTTAATAGGTCAAGTAGCTTAATCTACCTAAATTACCATCTCAATGCAGCATAAAGATAATTTCTTAAACCACATTGGCATGCCATATTATAAAGACAGAAAACGATAAAAAACGGGGGTTTTAAGGCCAAACGAAAAAAACACACAAAGAGAATATTTCGAAAGGAAAACTGCCTCTCTTCTTCAGCGCGAACAAAAATAACATGTTCAAGGAAAATGCCGAAGAAAAAACCAACAAAAACAAACGCGGAGAGTCAATGTGAAAAAAAAAACAATGAAAACCCAAAAATTAAAAGATAAATAAAATTCAATAAAAGCCGAAAAATTATAAGAATAAATGTTAGGTATTTGGTTTTTAATTCTTATAATTTTTTGGCTTTTATTGAATTTTATTTATATTTTTTTTTTTTTGTCTTTTCATTGGTTTTTTGTTTTTTTTTTACATCGACTTTCTACCCTCTCATTTTACTCTTAAAAAAGATAGAATAGAATTCAATTTAAAAATTTCTTTCACAGCATGGTTGCCGAATTTGAATTTTACGTCAAAAATAGCATTAGTATATGTACATATCATATCGAAAGAATTTGAAATTCACGTCAAACAAAATCCATTAACCTTCACGTCAAACATAATCCAAACAAAATAATTAAAAAAAGATGAGTCAAAACTTAGTTAAAAGACAAAAGAAAAAATAAATAGATAACAATAAAATTAATGACTAGTTTTCCTGGATATTGTATAACTCAACAAAACTCTTGCGATATCTTTCACGTTTAGTGGGGATGGGAGTCAGTTTGGGGACTTTTCGGGATTTTTTACGGGATGGTCTGTTGCGGGCGGTAAGGTAGGGTTCGGGGGTGATGGAACGTAATCGGGGAACAGACAGGGTCTTGAAAGATCTTTTCATGGTAGCAGAATTTGTCTTTTTTGTGCATTTGGAGGTTAAGAATGTTCTATTTATTTTTATCTTTTAAAATTAACCTCTATTTAAAAAAAAAATTCTGTCTTAGGGTAGTGGCTATGCTTCATTTGTGAATAAAATTGACAGGGATGGATTGTTTTACAGAAAAAGACGAATAGCCCTAATAACGCTAACAAAAGCGCTGTTCACTTTTCTTCCTCATCTCAGTAATGAAGTAATATTCGGTTTCATGTTCGGAATGGCAATTGAAATAGAAGAAGAAGATATGGCCTCTTTTAACCGTATCATATCTGCTACTATAGAGACTAATAAAGGGGGAAAGGCGTGTTCAGTTCTAATTGCTTTATGCATTAATTAAGACAAGACAAAATTTCATGACATTAATTGGTAAATTTTCTGATTAACTGAATATTGAGAAAGCTAAGAAACATACGCTCCTTTAAAATCAGTGTTTCATCATGAATCCAAATATAACGTTTGTTTGCACCGGAAAACCACCCGTGCCCCCACGCCTAATGGTAAATTTATGCTTTTGGAATTGTATACATACACTGAATTTTCGCTTCTTTTGATAAACCGCAAAAAAAATTGAAAAAAAAAACGTATGGAAAATTCATTGCATATATACAACTCAGGCTATATATTTGACCATTAGGGGGGGGGGGGGAAGGGGTAAAGCGCATTTGGGACGCAAATAAATGCCATATTTAGATTCAGGATGAAATGGGGCTCAGGATTATATGGGACTTCAAGTAAAAGCTATTAACGTGACCTTTAAATAGGGTCTTAAAATTAAATTATAAATATTATTTTAAGTTCAACTCACAGTTGACACTGAATCAGTTTTTAAAAAGGGGGGGGGGAGGGAAGCAGAAAATTTTTTTGTTTCAATGATAATGCATATTTCATTTTTGAAAAAGTGTGTCCCAACATAATGCTCCCATTTGTTTTAAGTTTCAATATTTACTTCAAAATCCTAAAATTCAAACGATGGATATAATTTTAGTCTGAAAGGTTAATCCTAGAATCGATCTAGTTGATTTAGAATTAATATTCACGATTTGACCAAAGGATCGTATAAACAAGTAGAGAACTCCACTTAGATCAGGCAGCTTTTCCTTAAAGGTTCACTGATGGTGTTTTGGGTCTCTATGTAAGTAGGGAAAGTTGTTTCCCGACGCATTGTGAAAGCTTCCCCTCGTTTATACCGTAGCTATTCCCTCTAGAACATTTTTTACGGACAATTTGCGGCTCATTAATGTGCACTATGTACAACTTATATCACGTGTGTATAGTATATTGCAGGTAATTACTTGGTCAAAAAAAAAAACGTCTTCCTAATTTAGTAACTGAGATAAATAAACACTTGAACAAGGTCAAGACCTTACTCATCCATCCAATCACCTAGGACAAAACAGTAAATCCAAACCAATAATCCAAAAATCATGTCAAAAATAGAGCAAATTCAACATTAGTAAATGTAAATCATTGTCCCAAAACCAAGCCAAAGCACATTTACATGCGCCTGAAATTATTAGGGAGGAAGCTCGGGCTTACTCCTTAATAATTCATAGCTCGAATACGCTAATAACTCCATATTCATAGCTCGGGCTTATAATTCCATTTTGTATGATATAATTAAGTTTGTGTGTTCACTTTTAAACATTATATTTGTCCCTGGAATAGTTTACGCTTCTAAGCAAAGAGTATAGGTGACCTAAAAGAGTGGAAACTGGCGATACTGTCTTCCAAAAAAATAATCACCAATGCTGTCTTGCGTTTGGTGTTTATTGGCATCTTTACAGTATTATAATAAAAGGCCAAGTTAATTTTGTTAATTTGCTTGGAAAAATCAGTGTAATTAATTTAATTGGAAAAAAACTAGGTTTTAATTATTTAATTGGCAAAATTTGTCTAGTTAAAAGTGTCTGATCTGAATTCCTGAAAAAAAATATATAAGCCCTAAAAAATTAGCGTAGAACTCCAAACGTTTGATGGCGTCGGCGATTTTTTTTTGTCGGCGCCTACGCTCTGTCCACTCTTGTAAGTTACCTATACTCTTTGGTTCAAAATTTACGCTCATTTTCGCTACTTTAATATTTTCACACTGTTTTAATAAATATGATTACTTCCAATGGAGGAAATGGTGCTGCTTTGCCCAAAAGCTTAATAGTTTTGCAATTTTTGATTGACCGAAAGATTAAGGGATACGTTCATAGTTGCAGCATCAAATAGCTTCTCACTACGATAAGACGTGAAGAGCCTTCAGTGAGCTATTAGATTTATAAAAGTAAGGTTTAGAAAAAAAAGCAAAATATTATTCTCGAAACATGTCCTTATTTTCGGGTCTTGTTCTTTTCTTTTCCTGAGGAAACATATTCGAGGTTTTAGTGTTTAAGCACTAGCTTGGCTGCGATAAATTCAGACACTGGTAAAACGGTCACCAAAAATGGAGAGCGGAAAACGGTGTAATGGTGAAATACTGGCGGATGGGCAAAAAAGAGGTAGGTGAAACCCAATTGAAGTAAGCATAAGTAAATAAACTTATTTCCTTCACGCACCTACCAACTTGGATTAGAAACCTTCTTTAGACCAGAGACCACCTGTGGCGCACTTTAGGTAAGTTTACTCATCCCTACATCGTTATTTATCTTTCAAATTGTAAAAATTCAATAGAAAAGTTTACTTGATAATTCCAGCTTTCAATGTGAAGTCATGTTCATATGGTGCAACAAATGAAGCAAACGTGGGACCAGGTATGCGCCAGCTCAACCAGATAGGCTGAGAGCGCTTCTCCAACAAGCCAAATGGCCTCTGCATTGAATTTGCCAGGATTGAGGAGAGTTGGTTGACTACCCCCCTCTCCCTATACAAGTAATTTATGTATAATGTATTACTTTTAAATTGTAATTTTCGAAATATTGGAAAAAGTAAAACACATGGGATGCTGACTTCCTTTTATAGAGGAGGAAGGGGTGTAAGGTAATCTAAGTGGAGTAATTAAAATCCAAAATCAAAGGAAAGAAAACCACTCGCTTCGTTTCAAATAGGGTATGATTTTGGTTATAGTTGCTCAGTTGAATTTTTCAAATTGCTGTCCTGGGTTTAACTTGGTTCCATTTTATAACTATATATTGCCTGCTAATGGGAAAGGTATTTTAAGATGATTTCATTTGGCTGTTTTTTCAGCTGCTTGTACCAGCTGTGAACAATATTACTGATATTGCTGCTTGTAACAATAGTTTATCGTTTGCTACGTTGGCCTCGGGTCACAATTCTTCATGCAGTTGTTAGGAAGAGAAGATGATTATTAGTTTGGGGCTTGGTGACTATTTTCTAATTTTAGTTAGGGAAATTTTTTTCTAATCTTAGGTCGCCGAATTTGAGACTTAAGTATTTATTTTGCACTTTAGAGGCAAACACACATTAAAGTAGGTCTACAAATTTGTCTTATTATTCGAAATATTCTGAATAGTTGGTATTTGCGCTTGTAATATTCGAATAGGTGAACTTTTCCATATTTTTTAGTTTATTCAGCACATAGTGCAATTTTAACAAGTAACAACATAAAAGTGTCATATATAATATAATTTGTCCTCAAGCTGTAAAGTTAGGCTCTTGAAGTCGTTCCAATGCTGTAAAAGAAAAAAATTAATTAGTAATGTCTTAATTAATTAATGAATAAAACATCAATAAAAATCCAGGGGGGGGGGGGGGTACGGGGCTTGACCCCCCCCCCCCGAAATGTTTGTCTGACTCGTAAAAATTTAACAAAAATGGACATAAAACCTCAAAATGGACATCTTTTTTTAGGTTTATTTGTGTAACCCCCCTCCCTCCCCCCCAAAAAAAAAAATTGAGTAAAACCCCCTCCAAAAAAACTTGGTAGGGCCTTGAAAAATAAGATTTAATAATACTAATAAAATATTTAAATGAAATTTAATTGATCATATTTTAGTATTAATAAATCAAATAGTAAATAAGTAAATTAACTAAATTAAATAAATACTACTACTACTAACAACTGACTGCCGCTCCAAGCCCGCTGAGGCAAACACGCGTACTTACGCTTCTCCCTTATACGAATCTATTTAAAGTCTCTCTCTTTACGCCCTCCTAGGAAGTTAAAATTTCTCTTCAATCCCCTCTGACGACCTCTTCCTCCCCATTTGGGGACGGCCTGACTTCGTTTGGCCCTGTCGTCCTAAAAGGACGATCTTTGGCAATCTATTATTCGCAGAACGTGCAGAAATGTTCCAAACGCTTGTTTATAATCTATAAAATAGAGTACTGAAGGGGTTTGATGACTTCGGCAATTCTCGGTTATGAATATAAGAGTGAAATTTAGGTTGACACATCCTCTGCCTTTTCTAAAACCATAATTTTCTTGCCTTAAAACTTTTTCTACAACATTTCTAAATCTAAAAAGTGTCATCATGCTAATTTTCTTTTTTCTACAGAAACCAAGCTAATACCTTTGTTGTTACCACACTCACTCCTATCACCTTTTTTATAGAGTGATTTAATTAAAATTTTCGTTTTTTTATTCACAAATATCCTCTTTTGTTTTGCATTTCAGATAAAATATGGATAACAATTTTCGTGTATGGATTTCGATTATGGATAAGAAAACGAAATATTTTGTGCAAAAGTGACCAGGCAAAAAATCTGTTGTTAATATTGATTTTATTGTTATGTGTAGTTAATTATTTTATATTAGTTAGTTATGTATCAGTCCATTAATTAATTATATTAATTTTCAAGTTTCAATTATCGTTCAAATTAATAGTTGCAGTTTAATTTTTGCTGAACAATGTTTCGACGAAAAAAAGCACATTTAGTATACTTGGTTTTCGAAATAAGGTTTTTCGGAATATTTCTTATAAATAAGAAAATAATAAATACTCCCCATTGAATTTTGCTGAAGACAAAGGTCCTGGTAGCACCTGCTACCCTTCCCTTCCTGAGAAATTTCCTGGTGGCACTCACGACCCCCCCCCCTTCACATCTTCAACATCTTGGCTGGTAAGCACACTGATGCAATGTTTTATGTTGAACAATTTCTTCCCACCTACAAGAGGGGAGCTAACATCACAGCATCCATATCTTCCAAAAATTTTCTTATCATTGAAAGGAGAATATAAACTAGTTTCAACCCTCCTCCCCTCTAAACCTCCTTCTATATTTAACTGAAGGGCTCCCTGGAAAGCAAGAAAACATCCCCTTTCCTTCCTTAAAAATTTCCTGGTGGCACTCACGACCCCCTCCACATCTCCAACATCTTGGCTTGTAAGCACACTGATGCAATGTTTTATGTTGAACAATTTTTTCTCACCTACAAGAGGGGAGCTAACATCACAGCATCCATATCTTCCAAAAATTTTTTTATCATTGAAAGGAGAATAGAAACTAGTTTCAACCCTCCTCCCCTCTAAACCTCCTTCTATATTTAACTAAAGGGCTCCCGGAAAAAAAGAAAACATCGAAAATGTGTATAAAAAAAGGAAGAGAGAAATATCCCCATTTGAACCTTGGTAAAATAATTGCAGATTTCTACCCCTCCCCCCTTTTTACTCTTTAAATACTTCTATATTTATCCGAAAGCTAACAGAGGGATAAATTTGGGCATAAAACGCACTTTTTAACGGCTCAGGCACAGCCCCCTCCCCCTCACCTACACAAAGATCAACCAGTCCTCCTCCATAATTGAAGCGGAATCATGCACTTCTGTCCATAAATTTATCAATCCTCACGTCACTCAAAATGAAGCCTTGATTTAAAAGTTTATGTTAACAGTTCATTTTGTATGGACTATTTACATCTTACGGACTGAATTTGCCATCGAGCGACAGTATTGTCACTGAAACTATGGAGCTCTTTATATAACTTTTCGATAATTTTAAATCGATTAGCTCTCTCAGAATTTTCTGTCGATAGCTTTTTCTACCTCTTTGAGGCTTAAATTTTGTTTTGCACCGTAAAATGGCAGAAAACGCCACTAGGCTATAGTTCAGTCTGTTTCCGTTTGAATTAGCATTCTCCCCATGTTCTAGGACCACTGGCTCGGTACGATAAAAATAAACAAAACAAACAATTAACACACATCTGTGATATTTCTCCCTCAAGAATGCAAAGCTTCGCATTTTCCTACATAAAGAGGCTGAAATTTCTGCATTGGAATTCTCTAATACGCTGAATTTGATGTTGTAATTTTGATCAAAATGACTTACCCTTTTGAGGGTGTTTTCCCCCTATATCGAAAACGGGACAAATTTTCTCAGGCTTGTATTTTTAGTAGATAGCTTTAAACTTAATCAATAACATGTTTAGAAAAATCATAAAAGGCAAATATTTTAATATATATATTGCTAAAAAAAACTTTTTTTCTTTAGAGTTTTGATTACTATTTGAACGAAAACTTGTGCGTTTGTGGTTTTTTATCGCAAACTATTTAAAAAGCTCATATTTCAAACGTATGTGCTTACTAGACATGGGATGACCTTGACAAAGCCCTCACAAACTCAAGGGCGGATCCAGGATTTTTTTTAGGGGGGGTTGCGTTAGGAGCAAGTTTAATTAACGCAAACTTGCGTTAATTAAGTAAATTACACCAATTTAGACTACGTTCGGGGGGAGGGCACGCGCCCCCCTTGCCTCCTGGATCCGCCACTGCACAAAGTAAGCAAATGAATTCTCAAATAGGGATAAATCTATTTATTTAGGCAGTAAAAAAAAAAAAAAAAAAAAAAAAAAAAAAAAAAAAAAAAAAAAAAAAAAAAAAAAAAAAAAAAAAAAAAAAAAAAAAAAACAGGTAAAAAAGTCCAGATACTTCGATACATATACAGCGACCGTCATCAGTAGAATTCCTAAAATAATATAATTGAAACTAGCATATTCACGCACAAAGAAATAAATGACTTTTCGGGTCATTCACAAAATAGGGGTGTACAAAAAAACAGGTATCTGGATATCACCCGCCCACGAAGTTCCCATTTCCTTTTAATCTTTCTTTATGATGTCCTACCACACCCAGGCAAGGACGACCTGCTTCCGTTTAGCCCTAGACGGTTGGCCGAAAAGAACAATCTTCGGCAACCTGTCATCCCTAGAGAGCGATATTGAACCATATTTTTCGTATAGCCTGTTGTTTGAAATACGGTCAGCCGGGTACCCAGAAACAATCCTTAAGCAATTTCTCTGGAAAACATCTAGCAAATCTTCATCCGCTTTTCAGAGTGCCCATGCTTCAGAACCATATTTGACCACTGTCATCACTGTAGCTTCTAATATTCTATTCATGGTTTGCAGAATTATGTTCCTATTCTTCCAAACTTTTTTTAACTGTGAAAAAACACCCTGAGCCTTGGCTATTCTACTTTTAACATCTTCACTGCTCCCACCATCTTTACTAATAATACTACCGAGGTAAGTGAAGCTGCCCACCTGATCAATCTTTCATTGCCCAACGTCACCTTTTCATCTTCACTTATTCCTAGTCTTAGTGACTTAGTCTTCTTAACATTAATTTTCAAACCTATTCTAGCACCCTGAACTCGCAAAACCTCTAAAACGTCATTCATTTTGCTCACACTTCCATCTAGGATGCTTAAATCATCAGCATAATCTAAGACTTTTTCCTCCCTATTTGATTCCGTAGTCTCCCATTGCCTTTCCTGTGCTCCTTAAGACAAAGTCCACCTTCACTGGAAATTTAGTTTTTGCTTTTGGGCAAGATTAAAGAAGAAAATCTACATCAAGACCCAAATTGTGACTGACCCAAAAAGTTATTTATTTCTTGTTTATAAATATGCTAGTTTCAATTATATTATTTTAGTAATTCTACTGATGATGGTCGCTATATATGTGATCGAAATATCTGGACTTTTGTACCTGTTTTTTCACTGTGTAAATAAATGGATTTATCCCATTTGAGAATTTATTTGTTCGTCATAGAACGGCAATGTGGTCTAAGAAAACTATACCAATTTGAGGTGTTACGTCAAAATACCTCACAAAGTCAGAGAGAAAGTTCCTTTAAATGGAAGTGGTCTGAGGCTTGAGGAAAGATTATAAATTTTGTAACAAGAGAAGACATGTCAGGCGACTTAGAATCGTATTCTAAGCAAGAAACAAAATTGTTAAACAAGGTCAAACATTAAAATTTCTGAATAATTTACACGTTTTCACTGAAATTTTGATCTTCCTGGACCGACCAATGAATTGAACTAGACCGGAAAGAAAGAGTGGAACTAAAGTCAGATTAGAGTTGTCACGGTCAGATTTTTAAGGTTGGAGAAAGAAAATAGACTTGAGCCATTATTACCTTTTTGCAAATTGAAGGTATTTAGCTCCGAATTTCTTATTCTCGCCAATTCCCTCTTAAAATTCATCGCAAGTGCCTTCCGTTGAAAATCTGCCTCTATTTCATGCTTCGTCCGCGGAATGCGGAATTTAACGAAACTGCATATAAGGATTGCTGAAAGAATTGAATATGCAGTTATTAACTCTGTTTGTCTATGCTGTTCTCCTTCGGGTGGCAATATCAACATCAGACTTAGGCTAAGCCGCATGTGACCAACCACTTCTAAAGAGAAAAAAAACTTGTGTTAAAGACATGCAATATCCCGAAAATGTCAACTAACTGAGCAACAATAAAAAATGCACTAAATATTTATCTGCTCGTCATTTTTGCAACTGAGGCGGATTATCGTTTTTTTTTTTGTTTTTGCAATTGAATTAACTTTTCCATTCAAAAATTCCAATATTTAATTTTAACCATTTTTTTTTTTGCAAACATATTTATTGTCAGGAAACACAGGCAACACCATTGATGCGTTAACCTTTACTGCTTTGACAAATTTGATAACATGATGTCAGCTGCCATGGAAAATGTTTAAAATGAATTAAATAAAAAGATGAAAACGTTTTTACAAACAAATTAAAGAGTGACATTATAAATCAAACAGAGAGTAATGGCCTAATCAATCCCTTGCTCTTTATGCTTAAGTGTAATAAAATAAATACTCCTCTAAATTAAGGGAGGTCATAGGTTAAAGTCTCTTAGAGGAATTTCGATGATTTAAGGCTAAAAATACAAATTTTAAAACCTTAGTTCCCCCGCACAAATAGTACCACTGATTCCACCTCTCTAGAGCTGTTATGCAATGCCGTGTAACTGTTAGTATTACTGGAAAAACGATTTATTAAAAATATAATTCAATATTCACTTTGCATGGATCGTATATATACTTAGGAACAAACGCATCCCCTCCCAGCAGTATGGGAAAAATAGCTTTTGGATAGTCCCAAACCAATTGGCTATCAACAAATTCTCGTAATTGTATTTTTACCTTACAAGGATCAAAACGTTTGTTGTCAAAATATGGAATCTTCTTTGTCGCTTTATTTCTTAACGAATGTAACTGATGTCTTGTTTGAATAGGATTGTCAGTAACGACATTGTTAAAACTTTACATTAAAACATAAATGTTAGCCTGGAAACCATGACACGAGGCTGCTAAAATTTCTTGAAATCTCAACGTAGTCAAGCAAGTTTTTATACAGCTTACCTTTTCTTTTCTGGAAATTGCTATTGCCAAACACAAATTGCCAAAATTCAATTGCTATTGAATTAGCTATCATAGGCAGCGGGCTAGATTTGCACTTTACGCAACAAAATTTGCACTTTACTGAAAAAATACAAATGAATGTTCATTGTCAGTTTAAAATACATATACTGATATTTAGTAATCAAAATGTTAATATTATTGATTTATTAAAGTTATAAAAGTAGAAACATTTATATTTTTTTCAGTAAAGTGCAAATTATGTTCTGGCCTTGGGAAGGCATAGGGGTTTTTGCGCCAAACTTATGTTAATTTCTGCTCGTTTTTAGTTTGACTCGGTTTTTATTGTAATTTCTGTTCGTTTTGGGTTTCATTTATTTATCGATGCTGATTTGTGGTAGTTTCTAGCTTGGTAGATTATTTGATTTTATTTTTGCTCATTTTTGTTTAATGGAGTTCTTTACTTTTCTTTGAAAAAATTATTTTGTGGAAAAAGTTTTTATAATTAATCTACAAAAGACTGGCGCTGGGACAATATTAAGGCCGTTCAGAGCTAGCATTAGCCTTTACCCTTTTTTCTTACATTTGAGAATTAATTTCATTAATCTGGCAGTGGTTTTGGCTCTCCTTATTCCATGTTTGCACTGCAACAAAGTCGCAATCGTTAGCTGCACAAGACAGTTGAAGTGGTAAGGTTTAACGTTTTTAAAATCACTAAATAGTCTCGGCCACATCATTAGTATAGTCTCGGCAAAGGCAATGACTAAAGGCAGTGCCTTTGCATTACTGTTATCTATGACAGAAATTGGAGACATCTCCTCTTGTCTTGATCCTTGTGATGCACGCTGCTGCGACCTCTCATTTTGAGCTAGTGCTTTTGAGTTTCTGCTCCTACTAATAGCAGTGCCTCTTCTAAATGAAATATCTTCTAAGGTAAGCGTGCCTGACTGACTGATTTTAGGCTTATGCAGTTGAGTGGGAGACATGATGGAAGAACTGTTGTGTTCTGAATTAAGGCAAATTTTGCTTTTCGCAAGCTATTAATGAGGTGTTAAAGAATGTATCTAATGTGTCATCTTCTAATTCTAATTCAAGTGTATGAGTATTTTTGACAAGCTGAATGTGATTATTGAAATATAGACCAATGATACATACGTCTTTGAAGAGTCAAACACCCCTACCCCCCCCCCCACCCCAATACCCTTTACCTCCGTTCAGAATACAAAAAATATCACTACAGATGTCAATTATGCCTGGAAAATCCTGTATCCCTTTTCCACAAAACAAGTTTTTCAATGAAAGGTAAAGAGCTCCATTAAAACAAAAGTGCGCAAAAATAAAGTCTAAAAATCTTCTAAGCGTGAAACTACCTCAAATCACCTTCAATAAACGAAGTCAAACTCAAAACGAATAAAAGTTAACACGAGTAGGAATGACAACCCACATGCCTTCTCAAGACCAGTATAAAATTTGCACTTTACTGAAAACAAAATACATTTTAAATGTTTTCACATTTTTGACTTTAATAAATGAAAAATAATTAAAACTCTAAGGAATAAATATAAATATATGTAGCCTATATTAAACTGACAATCCACGATCATTTGTTGTTGTTTTTTTTTTCAGTAAAGCCCAACTTATGTTCTGGTCTTGAGAAGGCATGCGGGTTGTCAGCCCTACTCATGTTAATTTTTGCTCGTTTTGAGTTTGAATCGGTTGTTTATTGTAATTTCTGCTCGTTTCGGGTTTCATTTATTTACTGATTGATTTGTGGTAGTTTTACGCCTGGAAGATTTTTTCTCATTTTTGGTTTAATGGAGCTCTTTACTTTTCTTTGAAAAACTTGTTTTATGGAAAAAGTTTTAAAATTATTTTTTGTTCGTTTTTCATTGACATAGTCTTTTTTGTGGGAAAAATAAATGTTTTATATCTTTTCGTTTTATAAGAATCCATAGTTTGGCTTGCTATTTGTATGTTGTACGAACTTTTTCACCAATGTTTTATCCTGATACAAGTAGTATTGTTTAAATTAATCTTATGCCTCCTCAAGTTGACCTGAAAAAAAAAACACAATATCCTTCTCAAACCAATTTCTGTCTGTGCATACACAGTGAATTTTGATTTAGTTTTAAAGCAGCATTATTTTTAAAGCATGATGGGTCAATTACATAATTGTGGGGGGTTGACATACACAATATCCGTAGAGACATAGTTATCGGACCATTCTACAATGCTGAATGAAATGGCTGTCTCAAAATTTTGACATTACGTGTTTGGGAAATGAATGAGCTTGGAAGGAGGGCTGCTTGCCCTCCTGCCTCTTTTGGCTCTTAAAATTGTAGCAGTATTAGTAGCAGTATGCGCAGCAGCACTAGTAGTAGTACCAGTAGAATTAATAATATTAGTATTAGCTTTGGTGGCATTAGTAGCAGCAGTAGAAGTAGTAGTAATAACAGTAGCAGTAGTAGCCGTATGAGTAGGAGCAGTAGCATTAGGATGCAAATATTTTCGTTTGGTTAGTTCAACATTCCCAAAAACAAGCCCTGGCAGTTTCAAATTCAGACCCCGAGCTGTTCCTAAGATATTGCTGTTACGCCCCTTTGACAACCTGAATACAGACGGCATCTTTTGATTAAGTTCACCTTCCCCCAAAAAAATTTCTTGAAAATTTCACCTTCATACCCTTAGGCATAGTTGTAATAGTAGTCACAGTAGCAGTATTGGTATTAACAAAAAGTAGTATTAATAGAAATAGCGGTAGTACTAGTAGCAGCAGTGGTATTAACGTATTGCCTTTCCAAGTAGTTGTAATAGAGGTATTAGTTTAATTAGTTATAGTAGTAGTAAATGTAGCAGTGATTGTAGTATTAGTAGTGGCGTCCACATATTGCTTTTGGTCAGATGATCTTCCCCTTTTAGCATTCTTTGAAAGTTCAAATCAATTCTTGAGATACGCTCTTTTGACAATGTACATGCACATATCGTCTTTTGATTTAGTTCAAATTTCCCTTTATATTGTAAATATAGTAGTGTGTTAGTAGTATTAGTGGTAGCGGCAGTAGCAGTAGCGGTAATGGTAGTAATAGTGGTAGCATGCAAATGTTGCCTTTTTGATCTTGTCTCTTATCATTTCTCAAAGTTCAAAAGGGTTATACGCAGTCATTCCTGAGTTACACCTTTTTAACAATCCGTATACACATAATGTATTTGATTTGGTTCAACACTCCCCTCAACATTTTCTGAAAGAGCCACCTGAATACCCTTCCTCTTGTTGAAAAGTAAAGGTCAAAAATGCATGCCTTTCTCAATAACATGTACTATATGAAATCAGTGAACGAATTGCCTAACTTAGAGTCATTGCCCTAAGGACGTAACGACACCCAAAAACATAACTACTGGACATTTCAACAATGCTGAACAAAATAGCTCTTTTAAAATTTTGATCTGATATGTGTTTTGAGGGATGATGCGCTTGTGGGGGAGAAGATGGTTGCCCTGCATTCACTTTCGACTCTTAAAAATGGCACTAGAACTTTCGACTTCAAATCACATGAGCACCATCCGACTCGAAGTCTATACGACCAACCGTTCCATAAAAACCATATATACCCCGGGGCATAGCTTATTACGCTTGCCCCTGAGGTCTGGGGGTTGTGTCGACCATGAAGGCATTGTTATATGCTCTTTGGACTATCGTGAGCAAAATGGCTATCTCACAAATTCAATCGGATACTTTTGGGGGAAAGAGGGAGCCAGGGAAGGGGGAGGGGGGGGTTGCTAGCACCTCAATCACTTTTGACTATTAAAAAGCCATAAGAACTTTAAATTTGCAATCAAATGAGCCTCCTCTAAAGTTCACACAACCACACTTTCCATAAAAACCTTGTGTCCCCGGGGCATAACATACAACCCTTGCCCAGACTCTGGGGGGTTTCTTAGTCCTAAAGCCCATGTTTTGTGATCTTTTAACTGTTTTTGAACAAATGAGTATCTCAAAATTTTCATTGGATGTATTTGAGGAAAATAAGACGCTGAGGGAAGGGGGAATAGTTGCCCTTCGATCATTTTGACTCTAGAACCTCTGAAAAAGGGACTCTGATTTCCAATCCGACGAGCCCTTTCCAAAGTTTACATGACCACCATTTCCATAAAAACCTTATATGCCCCCGGGTATGTCTTACAACCCTTGCCCTGAGGGCTATGGGGGAGGGTAGAGTTTCATCCTCAAAGACGTAATTACTAGAACTTTCAACTACGCTGAACAAAACTCTATCCCAAAATTTTGATTGCATGTGTTTGGGGAAATGATGGGCGTGGGAGGGCTGGTTGTACTTCAATCACTTCCGACTATTAAAACGAGCACTAAAACTTTAAATTTCTAATCCAATGAGCTCATTTCGAAGTTTCTACGACAACTCCTTCTATACGAAGTGCCCTAAGTAAAAAAAAAACTGTGCCCTAATTGCTCTTTAGTTAGGCAGCGCAAAAAGTCCCACACAATGCCTAGAAAACCCTTGAAGTGTAAGTACTGATCGGAAATTCCTCTTTAATTCTAGCATACTGATAGATTACGGTAAACTTGATCTACAATATGAGTCAAGTTTTGATAGAAAAGGGTGAGGTCTGCCAAAGGGTAATTGCTTATAATGATGATGATGATTTATTTATAACCGAAGTACAATGGAAAATAGTGGAATAATAAAAAGAATAAAGAAACAAAAAATTCACTACAAAAATACAAATAAATAACAAATAAACAAATATGATAAATAAACAAAAATATCAAACAGCACTAAGCAACCGAATGAGGCAATGATGAGGGCCCAGCCTTAAGCACATATCAGAACTAATTACATGTTGATGATGGTGCAGAGTACGCATAATATCAGTAGCACCAAACCGAGCGATTATTTTTGTATTAGGATAGGAACGTGGCAAATAAAGAGGATACTTGCAGTACCGGAAATAAGAAATGCGGATTAGATTCAAATCGCTTTCTCGAAACAGAGGGTAATATCCAGACCTAAGAAGTACAGCATGATCACAAAAAGTCGAGTAAAATTTCGCGAGACCGCCCCTATTATAACGACCACGATTAGCAACTATCTTAGCATAACCCGTTTTTAATTTACCTTTAATATCAGATACAGTTTTCGCTGTAGAGTTGAAACTGAATCACAAACCGAAATCCCAAGCCACCTGAGACTAGAAACACGGGGAATTACAAAAAGACGGTAATTTAGATCACCCGTACCAAACATCATTGAACGAAAAATATTCCATTTGACAATATATAGGGATAAACCAATTTATTCAAGAGCAGAACGGACATTATTAACACTCTGTGCTAACCCAACTTTCGACCGACTAATATGCAGCAGATCGTCGGCGTATTAAAGGTAAGACACGTCCAAAAACCCAGTAAATTAGGTAGAGGGTATCTTCGAAAGAACACTAGATAAACAAGCACTGAAAATATATGGAGAAAGCACCCCTCCCTGTCTAACTCTACGACAAACAGGTAAATTATCGAAAATCTGACCATTTGATTTATATCTTACAAAAGAATTAAGATACCAAAATTTTAAAACCAAAAGAATAAAGGCGTTTGTCCCTAGCTCATATAAAGAGTAAAGGGCCTGTGAATGAACAATACTGTCGAACGTTTTGGACACATCAAGTGCACCTATATGCAGAACTTGTCCCTTAACGTTAGCAACTCTTAAAAGAACTGAAATGGCTCGATGCGCATGCTGGCAGCCAATTTGTGTTTTAAACCCCAAACTGATTAGCATCATAATCAACTAAATCGATAACATGAGGTAATGAAATATACTAAAAAAAA
Source organism: Artemia sinica (assembly GCA_027921565.1). Taxonomy (NCBI): domain Eukaryota; kingdom Metazoa; phylum Arthropoda; class Branchiopoda; order Anostraca; family Artemiidae; genus Artemia; species Artemia sinica. Next base: position 61,267,935 of record CM051259.1, read on the forward strand.
AACTTGCTAATATTGCATGCGACAGTTGAAGCCTATACGAATCACACTTATTAGGATCTACCTCGCTTCAAAATCGAAATAACCGTGCCACCAAGGAAACTATCAGGAACAACAGAATTACAAAGGAACATTTGAAACAAAGGCTGTAAATGAGATAGCAACTCTTTTGAATGCGGATTCAAATGAAAAGCGCAAATACCATCTATATCAGAGGACTGAGATTTCAGTCGTTTAATCGACGCCATAATGGCGCCAACAGAAACGGGAATGACATTTTGCTGTGACACTTTATGGGGTAAACAACGAGACAAAAGAATTGAAAACCGAGCATGAACAGCATAATTTACTACGGAAAATAAACCCGAATAATGCTGAATCCAGGATCGTTGCGGTATATTGCCATCATGTGAACCTTTAAGTCTCGAAGAATTAACAACACGCTTTGATTCATTGGAACTTTTCGGAAATTCGGTACCAGATTCCCGAACGGATCGTATTCGACGCTTGAAAGCAATCTTAGTTTCCCATTTTATATCAAAAACATTACCACTAGACGGACGTCCGCAGGCAATCCAAATTCGGAGCCACAATTTTGCTTGATTTTAAATTTTCTTTAACTCAGGGTCAAGATTCCACATAGGTTTATGAGAACGACAACGAATCATTTCACTAGGAACAGCGACTTCTTCAGTCTTCTTCATGCAATCTACAATGCCATAATAATACGTGTTTAATTGGGCTCGAGCATTTGATAAAAAAAAAAAAACTGCAACATAACAGGTTAGACGGTACTTTAACACTATGCAATAGGGAGGTTAGAGTAGCCAGATATAAAGGCGATTCGTACGATTCCAATTACGATTTTTAAATGACTTGGAATTATTTGCACGAGGAAAGTTAATCACCAAATTAGCAGGAATAGAAACTTGTAACGATAAAGGCAAGTGGTCATAGTCCCTCTCTTCTTCGTCAACGTGAACGCTAGATATCGATATATCGGCTGAGCATACACAATGGTCAAGGTTTGAGCGAGAACCAGTATTATGAATATATGTATATGGCAGATCTTTATTTATAATCCGAAGCCGGGAGGAAGGATATATATTAGACTTTTATTTATTTTTAATTTATTTTAGATTTTAGGTTTAGGGAGGAAGGTATATTTAAGAGGGTTTTGGATCAGGAAAACGTCGAATTTATATCACAATTCAAATAACCTATTAATAACCAATCATATCCATTCGCACAGATCCCAGCGATTAAATTATTCAGCTTGACACAGGTCTTAGTAAATGCAGTAAAAGAAACCATATTGTTCTTGTTATGTGGCTGGTAAACGTTAATTAAAACAAAATTGCCAAATCTGATCGCGAGATAAAGATCACCAGGACCATAACACTTAGGGCGATAATGTCAGAGTTGACGATTGAAGGTAGACTAGACCTCCTGAAAATTGACCACTTGTATGCCGTGCATTCATGGTAAGTACGATATGATCTGGATTTCTATGCAAAAAATTTAACGCTGGTACCGGTCAATAAATGTTCTTGAAGTAAGATACATCAAAAGAGATCATAGCTCTGAATTCAACAACACTTAGAAAATCATAATCAATTTTCAAGCCAATTCTAAGCGCATATTTAAGTGCAGCATTGTCCCAAAAAAGTGAGCTTAACCGGCTTAGAATTGCCAACTCTAGTGGCATCAGTGACTCCATTACAATCCAATATATTCGATAAATCATAAACATGCTTAATTCCTCTAAGGAGACCATAAAACATTTTTTTCAATCAAGTTTGCCTTCGAATTACTAAAAACAGACGGAAAGGATTTGCAGGATTCTTTTGCAGCCAGATCTTCAATTTTCACAACTAGTTTATCACCCAAAGATGTCCATCTTTCCTTGAATTTTATCGTTCAATTCTTTACGTTTAGCTGGATTATTCACGTTTGGAGTCACACTTGAGATAATAACGGTGGCGAAACATCAGGGGCGCCAATAGCCGGAATAATTTGTGGGAAATTTAGCTCATAAAGTGTTAACTTTCCATTTATAAAATCAAGAGTTTGTTGAATTTTATTTACCTTAGTAGCTAAACGAGAATAAACTACTGCTACTATAACAGGAACTTCAGTAGGGATGCGAATCATGTAAGCAGGAGCTTGAAATCCATCAGAGTCACATTTTCAGAAAAGCTCAATAATATCCTTGAGATGGCTAACTAAAGTTTTTTGGCCTGTACGCTTCGGGCAGGACTAGATGGGGAAACAGAGGCATAGAGAGATTTTCTTAGCAGCACACACACTGGAAATGTCGAAAAAGTCAGCAACATGCTTTATAACTATTTCATCCTCAATGTTTACTTGAATAAAGTTCAAAACATACTTCAACGCTTACTTGAATAAAGTTCAAAACAGGTAAATATATATATTGCTTTTCATCAGACGAGAGCTCGCTCGATATATCAAACATAATTTCAGATATGGTCAGGTTAATCTTTTAATAGCATGACATCACACATAAACAAACGAGTCAAGAATCCGATCTTAGGTTAACTCTGGTAGTCATGATCCGCTTGGCATTTCACTCGGAATCATAATCCTTTACAAATTAAATAAAAAAAATAAGTTTTTTTTAACTGAAAGTAAGGAGCGACATTAAAACTTGAAACGAACAGAAATTATTCCGTATATGAAAGGGGCTGTCCCCTCCTCAACGCCTTGCTCTTTACGCTAAAGTTTTTCATTGTTTAAAAAAAAAGAGTTGTGAGAAAGTCAAACTTTAGCTTAAAAAGCGAGGCGTTGAGGAAGGGACAGCCCCTTTCATATACGGAATAATTTCTGTTCGTTTTAAGTTTTAATGTCGCTCCTTACTTTCAGTTAAAAAACTTGTTTTTTTATTTAATTTTTGAACGTTTTTGAATAAATAAAGATTTTGATCTTGGCTCACCGTACATGAATAATTAAAACAAAATTTTCATATTAATTTACTTTTATTTGGTTAAATGGCTTTCTTGAAACTTGTTTAATTTTATTTACGAACGTTTTTATTAGTAATAAATATTTGTAACTTATGAATTAACTTACGTAACGAACTTCTATATTTTCATATATTTTTAATACATATATTAGGGGGTTCGCCCCCTAGTCAATACCTTGCTCTTTAAGCGAAAGTTCGAATTTTGTTCCAATTCTTTAAAAATGACCGCTTAATCACAAAGGCCGTTAATTAGAATAAATAGCTCTTATGAAAGTACTAAAAAATCTTTGGCTTAAAGAGCGAGGTATTGACTAGGGGGTGAACCCAATCATATATGTAATATTTTCTGTTCGTTTATAGTTTTGTTGTTGCTGCTGTTGCAGTTGAAAAACTTGTTTTTTTTATATTTAATTTCTGATCTTTTTTTAAATAATGCTGGGAAGTCCGGCGTCCCCTTCATAGCAATGTCCCTTCCCCCATGAAAGCTTCCTACATGGAAAGGTCCTCCCACATAACCCCCCCCCCCCCCCCCCCCACTACCAGGAAAAATCTCCCCTGAAAACGTCTGTATACTTCCCAATAACCAATACTATATGTTAGGGTAAAGTTCATAACTTTCAGCCCTCCCCCCGGGAACTTCGGGGGATTAAGTCATCCTAAAAGACATACTTACAATATTTTCGAACATGCTGAACAAAATGGCCATCTCAAAATTTTGATCAGGTGACTTTGGGGAAAAAAATGAGCGGGGGAGGGGGCCTAGTTGCCCTCCATTTTTTTGGTCACTTAAAAAGGGCCTAGAACTTTTAATTTCCATTCCAATGAGCCCTCCCACGATATTCTAGGACCACTGGGTCGATACGATCACCCCTGAAAAAAAAAAAAATAAATAAAAAAAAAAAATAAATAAAAAAATAAAAAATATAAACACGCACCCGTGATCTTTCTTCTGGCAAAAAATGCAAAATTCCACATTTTTGTAGATAGGAGCTTGAAACCTCCACAGTGGGGTTCTCTGTTACGTGGAATATGATGGTGTGATTTTCATTAAGGTTCTATAACGTTTAGGAGGTCTTTCCCCTTTTTTCGAAAATCAGCCAAATTTTCTCAGGCGCGTAACTTTTGATGGGTAGGATTAAACTTGATGAAACTTATATATTTGGAATCAGCATTAACTTCTAATGAAACTTCTAATTTCCCTTCAAATGAGCCCTCTCTGGATATTCTAGGACCACTAGGTCAATACCATCACCCCTGGGAAAAAAAAAACGAATAAACACACATCCGTGATCTTTCTTATGGCAAAAAATACTAAGTTCCACATTTTTACAGATAGGAGCTTGAAACCTGTACAGTAGGGTTTTCTGATACGCTGAAGCTGATGGTGTAATTTTAATTGAAATCACTCGACCTTTAGGGGCTATTTTCCCCCTTATTTTGAAAATCAGGAAAATTTTCTCGGGCTCGTAACCTTTGATGGTTAAGACTAAACTTAATGAAACTTATATATCTGAAATTAGCATAAACATTCGATTCTCTTAATATATCTACTGGTATGAAAATTCCGGTTTTTAGAGTTTCGGTTACTATTGAGCCAAGCCGCTCCTTACTTACAGTTCGTTACCACGAACTGTTTGATAATCCAACTTTTCATCAGCATCTTAAGTGAATAGGTATAGATTTTCAGGTTCTTATGAAAACTATGAATATAAAAATAAATAAATAATAAATAAATAGAGATATACAAATAATAGACATAAAAATGCAATTAAAATAGAAGAAATATAAATTTATAAATTAAAACTTTATGCCTTTTTCTAAATAATATCTATATGGAAATATATCTGTATATATTTCCATATGGATATATAATATCTACATGAAAATATTCTATCTAATTGAAATTCCATTGTGTAAGGACTGTGTCTATCCCTCCCCCCTCCCCCTATGCAAATGGTAATACGCGGAGTCAGTCCAAGAGGGAGTTCTAACCCCTTTCATCCTTTCTGTCGTGGCTCTAATCTCCTTTTACTCAATGCTCTTCTTTCTTATTATTATTTGTTTTAAAACCTGTCATACAAAAAAGAAAGACAGAGCATTAACAAAAAAAAACCTAAACAGAAGAAAACTTAGAACACACCTAACACTTCCATAAATCATTGTGATAGCATAAGAGACCAAGGATGGTTATGCGTCGTACCTAGAAACGCAATGTGTATAATGAATGCAGCAAACCAAAGCAATTGCAGACAACTATAGACACTAATTAGTTAAAATACTTACTAACTCCCAAGAGACCTAGAAGAATTAGGCATATCCAGTGCCAAATTCTAAGACCACCAAAATTGTTTTCTATCCAAGGGATGTCTTCACTCTCCATTCCTAAGGGAGAATATGGCATTATTTTCTAAGGGAGTCATAACTTAGCATACGCCTTGATTTTATCGGCATTTAATTAGCAGGTAAGCAATTAATCTTCCCTGAGTTTAACGTAGCATTTCTATTTCTAAATATTTTTTCCATACATATACGGAATTTGATGATTGTCTAAGGACAAAAAAAAAAATGCAGTTACAGAAACTACGGAATACCTAAGAAAAAACCGGAATCTGTACATAAAAACCCTACTGTACAGGTTTCAAGCTCCTATCTGTAAAAATGTGGAACTTTGTATTTTTGCCATAAGAAAGATCACGGATGTGTGTTTATTCGTTTTTTTTCCCAGGGGTGATGGTATTGACCTAGTGGTCCTGGAATATAAAGATAGGGCTTATTTGAAGGGAATTAGAAGTTTTAGTTCCCTTTTTAAGTAACGAAAAAAATTGGTGGGCAACTAGGCCCCCTCCCCGCCCCTTTTTTCCCAAAATCGTCATATCGAAATTTAAGATAGCAATTTTGTTCATCATAGTTGAAAGTCCCCAAAACTATGCCTTTGGGTATAACATAACCCCCAGCGCCCCAGGGGAATAGTATTTAAGTTATAAAATTTGCCCATTGTTTGCGCATGGTATTTGTTATTGGGATGTAGGCATACATTTTTGGATGGGAGGGGGGCAAATTTTCTACTGGGGGTTTTTCCAAGGGGGAATTTTCCATGGGGAGGAAAGTTTCCAGGGAGTGAACTTGTCAGGGGAAATTATACACAGGGGGAATTTGCCAGAATTCTTATACAAAATTCTTTTTATATGTCTTGCTTTCTCTTTTCCGTCTCAGAATTTTCACCGGGATTGAATTGTCTAGAGGATATTTCTGCGGAGAGGAAGTTTCTCCGTGGACGGGGTGCCAGACTTCATAGCATTATTTAAAAAAGATCAGAAATTAAATTTAAAAAAAAGTTTTTTCAACTGAAAGTAAGGAACAACATTAAAACTTAAAATGAATAGAAATTATTACGTATATACAAATGTTTGTCCAACTCGTAAAAACGTAACAAAAATGGATATAAAAAAATTTTGTATGCGTTTTTGAGTTTTTTTGTGAAACCACCACCCCCCCCCCCCCCCCCGAAAAAAAATCTTTGAGTAGAACCCCCTTCGAAAAAAAAAATCCTGGGTATGGCCTTGCGTGTATAAAAGGGGTTGCCCCTTCCTCAACACCTCGCTTTTACGCTAAAGTTTGAATTTTTTCCCGATTCTTTCATAATGACTCCTGAAAACACAACTGGGCCGTTTAGTATGAACAATAAGACGCTTTTTTAAAAGTACTAAAAAACTTTAGCGTAAAGAGCGAGGTATATGTGCAATAATTTATACACATAATAATTTCTGTTCGTTTTAAGTTTTAATGTTGCTCCTTACTTTCAGTTGAAAAAACTTAATTAATTCCCTTATAGAGCAATGACAAACCCCTGTCTTCAAATAGTTTTCTCAATTATAAACAATAAAACAAGATAACTAATTCATCTTCATCCAGTCAAGGTAAAGCAAGTACTTAAGCTTACATAAGCTCACATTTTGAGAATTGATTTAGAGTTCAAAGTGAACGCACCTGTCTTAAATTGGATAGTTTATTAACCAGCAAGCTTTTCAGTCAATTTTAATTCCGGTGAAACCAGTTTAGATTTCGCAATATTTGTTAAAGGATTATGATTCCGAGTGAAATGCCAAGCGGGTCATGACTACCAGAAGGCCCGTTTTTTCAGCACTGAGATCTTATATCTAAGATCTTACATCTTTATGCAAAGATTATCGTTTTTTTAACTCATCTTTCTTCTAAGAGCTTACAGCTCGCTGATGTTGGCAAAATACGGGAAAGACGCCATCTTTCTGCCATATAGAACAATGATGAGAGAACTTTGATGATCTACTCATCATTGTTCTCATACCGCTGATCAGAGCAGAATGATGACAGACGTTTGCACAAAAACGACCAAAGATGTAAGATCTTTGTTCAAAGATTTCACTTTTAAGCGTTTTCTGACAAAAGATGTAAGATCTTAGCACATTGATGAGTGAAAAAACAGGCCTAGAGTTAACCTAAGACCGGATTCTTGACTCGTTTGTTTATGTGTGATGTCATGCTATTAAAAGATTAACCTGGCCATATCTGAAATTATGTCTGATATATCGAGCGAGCTCTCGTCTGATGAAAAGCAATATATATATTTACCTGTTTTGAACTTTATTCAAGTAAACGTTGAAGTATGTTTTGAACTTTATTCAAGTAAACATTGAGGATGAAATAGTTATAAAGCATGTTGCTGACTTTTTCGACATTTCCAGTGTGTGTGCTGCTAAAAAAATCTCTATGCCTCTGTTTCCCCATCTAGTCCTGCCCGAAGCGTACAGGCCAAAAAACTTTAGTTAGCCATCTCAAGGATATTATTGAGCTTTTCTGAAAATGTGACTCTGATGGATTTCAAGCTCCTGCTTACATGATTCGCATCCCTACTGAAGTTTCTGTTATAGTAGCAGTAGTTTATTCTCGTTTTAGCTACTAAGGTAAATAAAATTCAACAAACTCTTGATTTTATAAATGGAAAGTTAACACTTTATGAGCTAAATTTCCCACAAATTATTCCAGCTAGTGGCGCCCCTGATGGTTTCGCCACCGTTATTATCTCAAGTGTGACTCCAAACGTGAATAATCCAGCTAAACGTAAAGAATTGAACGATAAAATTCAAGGAAAGATGGACATCTTTGGGTGATAAACTAGTTGTGAAAATTGAAGATCTGGCTGCAAAAGACTCCTGCAAATCCTTTCCGTCTGTTTTTAGTAATTCGAAGGCAAACTTGATTGAAAAAAATGTTCTATGGTCTCCTTAGAGGAATTAAGCATGTTTATATGATTTATCGAATATATTGGATTGTAATGGAGTCACTGATGCCACTAGAGTTGGCAATTCTAAGCCGGTTAAGCTCACTTTTTGGGACAATGCTGCACTTAAATATGCGCTTAGAATTCGCTTGAAAATTGATTATGATTTTCTAAGTGTTGTTGAATCCAAAGCTATGAGCTCTTTTGATGTATCTTACTTCAAGAACATTTATTGACCAGTACCAGCGTTAAATTTTTGCATAGAAATCCAGATCATATCGTACTTACCATGAATGCACGGCATACAAGTGGTCAATTTTCAGGAGGTCTAGTCTACCTTCAATCGTCAACTCTGACATTATCGCCCTAAGTGTTATGGTCCTGGTGATCTTTATCTCGCGATCAGATTTGGCAATTTTGTTTTAATAACGTTTACCAGCCACATAACAAGAACAATATGGTTTCTTTTACTGCATTTACTAAGACCTGTGTCAAGCTGAATAGTTTAATCTCTGGGATCTGTGTGAATGGATACGATTGGTTATTAATAGGTTATTTGAATTGTGATATAAATTCGTCGTTTTCCTGATCCAAAACCCTCTTAAATAGCCTTCCTCCCGGTTTTCGGATTATAAATAAAGATCTGCCATATACATATATTCATAATACTAGTTCTCGCTCAAACCTTGATCATTGTGTATGCTCAGCCGATATATCGACATCTAGAGTTCACGTTGACGAAGAAGAGAGGGACTATGACCACTTGCCCTTATCGTTATAACTTTCTATTCCTGCTAATTTGGTGATTAACTTTCCTTGTGTAAATAATTCCAAGTCATTTAAAAATCGTAATTGGAATCGTACGAATCGGCCTTATATCTGGCTACTCTAACCTCCTCATAGGCCATCTGGCTACCTCCCTCCCTGTTGCATAGTGTTAAAGTACCGTATAACCTGTTATGTTGCAGTTTTTTTTTCATCAAATGCTCGAGCCCAATTAAACACGTATTATTATGGCATTGTAGATTGCATGAAGAAGGCTGAAGAAGTCGCTGTTCCTAGTGAAATGATTCGTTGTCGTACTCATAAACCTATGTGGAATCTTGACCCTGAGTTAAAGAAAATTTAAAATCAAGCAAAATTGTGGCTCCGAATTGGATTGCCTGCGGGTGGCTGTCTAGTGGTATTGTTTTTTTTATATAAAATGGGAAACTAAGATTGCTTTCAAGTGTCGAATACGATCTGTTTGGGAATCTGGTGCCGAATTTCCGAAAATTCCAATGAATCAAAGCGTGTTGTTAATTCTTCGAGACTTAAAGGTTCACATGATGGCAATATGCCGCAACGATCCTGGATTCAGTATTATTCGGGTTTATTTTCCGTAGTAAATTATGCTGTTCATGCTCGGTTTTCAATTCTTTTGTCTCGTTGTTTACCCCATAAAGTGTCACAACAAAATGTCATTCCCGTTTCTGTTGACGCCATTATGGCGTCGATTAAACAACTGAAATCTCAGTCCTCTGATATAGATGGTATTTGCGCTTTTCATTTGAATCCGCATTCAAAAGAGTTGCTATCTCATTTACAGCCTTTGTTTCAAATGTTCCTTTGTAATTCTGTTGTTCCTGATAGTTTCCTTGGTGGCACGGTTATTTCGATTTTGAAGCGAGGTAAAGATCCTAATAAGTGTGATTCGTATAGGCCTTTAACTGTCGCATGTAATATTAGCAAGTTTTGTTTTAGTATATTTCATTACCTCATGTTATCGATTTAGTTGATTATGATGCTAATCACTTTGGGTTTAAAACACAAATTGGCTGCCAGCATGCGCATCGAGCCATTTCAGTTCTTTTAAGAGGTGCTAACGCTAAGGGACAAGTTCTGCATATATGTGCACTTGATGTGTCCAAAACGTTCGACGGTATTGTTCATTATAAAATAAAATCAAGCCGCCTTTTTTGTTGTGTGCTAATTTCTCTAAAACGTTTTCTGCATTGACTGGAAACAAGCCCTGTTTATGGTTAATAAAACCAATCCATTAAGCCATTCCTGACCTGAGGCACTCCTGGTATAAGATTTTACTCTTCTCAGGGTAGAAAAAGAACCGTCGCACATAGCCATAGTGACGAGAATTATTGCACCAATCTTCAAAAATTAATGGAAAATGTGAAAAATGTTTTTATCACATTCTCTGAAGCCTGCTATGAAATATTTTGGTGCCAAGTTTCCCGACTGTATCCACATTCTCCTCCACAGAGCTAACTCAGCTTGCAAGTTCCCCCTTTAGCTGTTTGCATCATGATACCAAAAATTAGTCAGAGTATCCTATATATCCTTTATTTTTTCTTCGTCGAAGGAAATACAGCGCTGAGGAAGGGGGTATTGCAGCGACTCCATCAACTTTCTGTATTAAGGAGTCACTGATGCAGCTGCTGCAGAAAGTAGTTCATAATTGGGATAAACACAGAAAGTGGGTAATACGTTTCAGTATCCTCTGACGCTGTTGTGTACTTATTCCAATACGTTTGATTTGGAGCTCATCTGGACACTCTCACGTGGATTTCATAATCTTGACAAAGTCCAATCCCTTCTATAAAAAGTGGATGAAACGTAGCTTCACTCTTCTTCCTTGCGTCTCTAACTTTGCTCTTAAGATTGTCAGTGTTCTGAGAAAGTATACGAGATCTATAGTTTCTGATTGCAACGTTGTCGACAAATTGCGTAACAGACTAGAAACTTTACTGACAGTAACCATAGCCACAAGAAAAACGGCATCTCTCAATAGTAGACAGCAAAGCATAAGCTTTGCTTGGAAATTCAGAATCTGAGTCAGGATGTTCTTGAATTTTCCTTATAGCCTTACAGATAATAATGAACATCTATTTAAACAAAATGATTGTTTTTTAAATGCTCCATCCATTTAGTCTCATAAAGTTTGTTAAATATCATTCTTTTTGTCCCTGTGATAAATTACTTTCTTGAACAATTTTTTTGAAAATTGCAAAGCGTTTAATTGAAATTCTAAAGAAATTAATTACTTCTTTGAAAGTTCCAAGACAATTCATTTTAACAGGCATGCTGTACAAATGACATAAAGCTAAGCTTAAGGAGTGACTTGCACAGTGAACATAGACTGCATGGGAAAAAATTTCACGTAGTATAGCAACCTTGTTACTGACCGCTCATAGATGAAGCTGCATTATAACCTTGCCCCTTAATCATTTCAGCTGCTTTCCATTCCAACTAAGGTTTGTATCATCCAACAAAGGTTTGCTATCAACCAACTCTTTCTCTTTGAAAAAGTTTATAATTTCTTATTTCCATTTTGAAATGATGGACGACAGTCACACACGTTGAGGAGGGGCTGTCCCCCTCCTCAACGCCTCGCTCTTTACGCTAAAGTTTTTCATTGTTTACTAAAATAGAGTTGTGAGAAAGTCAAACTTTAGCGTAAAGAGCGAGGCGTTGAGGAGGGGACAGCCCCTTTCATATACGGGATAATTTCTGTTCGTTTTAAGTTTTAACGTCGTTCCTTACTTTCAGTTAAAACAAACTTGTTTTTTTTATTTAATTTTTGAACGTTTTTGAATTAATACAGGTTTTGATTTTGGCTCACCGTACATGAATAATTAAAAAAAAATTGAATTTTAATTTTACTTTTATTTGGTTAAATGGCTTTCTCGAAACCTGTTTAATTTTATTTACGAACGTTTTTATTAGTAATAAATATACGTAACTTACGAATTAACTTACGTAACTAACCTCTATATTCTTATATTTTTAATACGTATATTAGAGGGTTCGCCCCCTAGTCAATACCTTGCTCTTTAAGCTAAAGTTCGAATTTTGTTCCAATTCTTTAAAAATGACCCCTTAATCACAAATGCCGTTAATTAGAATAAATAGATCTTATGAAAGTACTAAAAAATCTTTGGCTTAAAGAGCGAGGTATATGACTAGGGGGTGAACCCAATCATATACGTAATGTTTTCTGTCGTTTTAAGTTTTGATGTTGCTCCTTACTTTCAGTTGAAAAACTTGTTTTTTTTATATATGTAATCTCTGATCTTTTTTTAAATAATGCTGGGAAATCCGGCGCCCCCTACATAGCAATATCCCTTCCCCCATGAAAACTTCCTTCATGGAAAGATCCTCCCACATAACCCCCGAACCACTCCCCCCCCACTACCAGAAAAAATTCTCTCTAAAAACGTCTGTATACTTCCCAATACCAATACTATATGTTAACATTGGGTAAAGTTCATAACTTTCAGCCCTCTCCCCTGGGACTTTGGGGGATTAAGTCATCCTAAAAGACACAGTTATCATATTTTCGACCATGCTGAACAAAATGGCTATCTCAAAATTTTGATCGGGTGACTTTGGGAAAAAAAATGAGCGTGGGAGGGGGCCTAGTTGCCCTCCATTTTTTGGTCACTTGAAAAGGGCACTAGAACTTTTAATTTGCGTTTCGAATGAGCCCTCCCACGATATTCTAGGACCACTGGGTCGATACGATCACCCATGGGAAAAAAAAAACAAACAAACAAACGTCAAATAACACACGCATCTGTGATCTTTCTTCTGGCAAAAAATGCAAAATTCCACATTTTTGTATATAGGAGCTTGAAACCTCTGCAGTAGGGTTCTCTGATACGCTGAATATGATGGTGTAATTTTCATTAGGGTTCTATAACTTTTAGGGGGTGTTTTCCCCTTTTTTCGAAAATCAGCCAAATTTTCTCAGGCGCGTAACTTTTGATCAGTAGGACTAAACTTGATGAAACTTATATATTTGAAATCGGCATTAAAATCTGATTCTTTTAATGTATCTATTGGTATCAAAATTCCGTTTTCTACAGTTTCGGTTACCATTAGCCGGGTCGCTCCTTACTTACAGTTCGTTACCACGAACTGTTTGATTTTCTCTTTTTTTTGTTTTTTTTGTGTTTCTTCTTATTCTCTTTTGTTCTATTTTTTTTGTTAGCTCCAGTGTTAAATCAACGGTGATAAATTACAAAAGAGGGTGGTGACATAGACACACCTCATCGATGAAATACAACAGCAAAATAAAAGACCAGCAATTAGAATAATACTTGAGGCTTCAACGTTAATTTTGGGCTAATTAGTAGTTTCACATTTCTCTAGCAAGATGTATTGATGTTATGATCCCGATCAGCGAAGACTAAAGAAAAGTAAATTTCCCACTGGTGATATGTTTATTAATACTAAACCATTATAAAAATAGTAGAAATAGACAACGACAAATTATCACTCGTTAATACCCAAATCAATTGCCTCCTAATCTTTATTTTCGGCCATTATTGTCAATGTCCGATGCTTTCCAATTAAATAGAAAAAACGAGTTGTTTCAACTGAAAGTAAGGAGCAACACTTAAGCTCAAAACAAACAGAAATTATTTCGTATTTGAGGGGGTTGCCCCCCTCCTCGATACCTTACTCTTCACGCTAAATTCCTTAACACAAATTAGGGAAACTAACCCCAACAGTAGTGGTCTAGTAGACTTGGCACCATGAACATAAATCAAATAATTGGTGTATTCAACTTGGACTCGTACATATCCAAAACAAATCCTATTGCATACCCTCGAATTTCCTCTTCTTGTGCACCCCCTCCTTACCTAGTAAAATAACAGACATTCTTCTAGCAGCACTCCCGATGGGATATCCTTTTGTGTCTGAGATCAAAAGCTTACCTATAAACACATTAGTGGTAAAGGTAAAGGTAAAGGATGCGGCACTAGACCCTTAAGGTCCAAACCGGCGGTGCTGATCTCCGTTTCGTGGCCCTTCAGCCAGGAAGTGCAATGAGGGGCTGGGGGCCAGCCAACCTATGCTTTCGCAAACCCCTTCCTGTAGTGGAAACACATTAGTGGCTCTACAATTACTATTGACCATGTGGTTATAAACTTCCCACGTATGGAAAATATATGGGTTGACCAAGACCATACCTGTAGCAAAGACCCTACCTATCTTTCAGTGTCCCTTTTCAATCTACTGCCACCGTGCAGCTAACAAACACTCCATGAAAACTAAGAGGGAAAAATTGATGCGTTGCAGTATCAACACACTTGTGACGAAATCCTGAGAAAATTAAAGAGCTGTACCAGCTACTACGGTGCAGTGTTGAGCATATTCATGGAGCTAGCAATAATATTATGATTGCTAATAGTAGTCCGTTGACTGTGCAGACGGGACATTGTTTATGCATCTTTCAAAAAGCGAAGGATATAGAAATTTTGGATGCTCTTGGTCTAACATCAAATTGGCACTACCTCTTGGCTACTCAGCCGTGGCTGTACACCAGCGTGACAAGAGCCCTCCTTTAACGCATGGAACCCTATATTTTCTGCATCGCTTCCCATGTAAAAAAATTAGTTCCGCATGGCTGAGATGGCTCTGCGTTTTATGTCTTAGGTTAGGATGCAAGTAGAATAGTGCTAATTTAAGGAATTATACTTGTGAAGTTTCTTATTCTAATTGCTACAAGGAATTTCATTGCTGCTCAGATTAAGGCGAAACTCGAATTTTATATAGATCTATCTTTTATGATATATTTGACAGATCTTCTGAACGAGAAAAACAAGTAATGGGTGGCAGAATGCATTGGGAATAATTAACCTGAGCTATATTTTTGCAAATTAGGCGAAGGAAGTAGGGGTAAAGTATAGCTGGGATGCATGCGATATGTGTTAGGTGCAACTATTCTACAAACTATGAATTCTTTTCTTAATATGTTTCATTCTCTAGATGTCCTTCTCTAGACTTTTTTAATTGACACTTTTTAACTGCAAGTCAACTATATTTTACCCCCCCCCCTAATTTGCAATATATAGTCTGAATTATATATGGTAAAATTCTGGACAAGATACCGTTTCTATCAAGGGAAGGGGTTAGGTGACGAAAATGAAACATTCTCGGGTGGGTTTACAGACTAATGTATATCCTGGGAAGATGTTTTGAAGTAGCCAACCCATCTCTACTCCTTTTTCTTATTGAGGGCACTGACCTTTGATGACCTTTAAAAAATGTTTGTTTTATAAAAGTGAAACCTTGCAGAATAAATCATTTGCTTAAAAAAAAAAATTAAAGTTGTTTTCATCCTTGCACCTTTGCTCAATTAAAATTTGTTAAGTTTCAGAGATCTGGGAACACATTTTCTAAATTTAGAACAAAGCTTTGATATGGCTTCAAATTCTACTCTAGTATCAGAAATTTCATTTTCAAACTAAAACCAGAGAAAAGAAACTCAAAATTAAGGTATAATATTGTTTTGTCAAAATTCCAAGACATAGAAATCAGAAGGGGGTTAGCATAGTATAATGGCAATACCTACCCAGAGTATGTTTTTTTGGCCCTGGATTCACCACTGAAAGTTTTGTTTTCCTATCCTAACTCTGGACAAACGCTGGATAATTTCGTCTTTTTGAAGAACCGCAGGATTTGATACTAAGTCTCCTGCCTAGGATACTCCGGTCATCTCCAGTGTCTGCGACGGTTAACATGGACTTCTAAATCAATCATTCATCGCCAGATCAAGTTGATTATGGAAATGAATTCCTGATTGAACAGGAAAAATCTAAGCTTTCAGACACACAGAATAGCGAGGTCAAAATGCGGGGTTTGGTGTTCCTGAAAACTGCGACTAAAGTAGTGATTAAGCGAATGTCTCCTGCTCTGGATTCACTCCTCAAACTGAAATTTTTATCCCCTGTGATATGCTTGTCTCAGTTTCAACCCCAATTGGGAGACTTGCCATTGAGAATTATTGCTACCACTGATCTCAGTACCTTGGAGAATCAGTGGAGGAAACTATTGGACGTTATTGGTCGTATGTGTGTGGAAGAACAATCCCCAAAGATTTCTCTCAGTTGTGGGTAGCCATCCTACATTATCTTGATGCTGTTGGGGCATCTCATTTTCGTGAATTAGCCAGGTGGGCATTGACCCTGTTGACTTTGCCAATTAGCAATGCGATGGTGGAACGGCCTTTTTCTTTTTGATGAATGTCGTTAAGGGCAAGCTCTGAAACGGGATGCTCTGGACCCCCATGCGTCCTTTAGTTTCAAATGCCGTATCCTTCGTGAATTCCTGTCAAAGAAGAGTAGCCTAAATGATTGAACCGAGAGTTTTAAGTTTATGCTTCTTTAATATTAATGGGACTAAAGATAAGGACCACACAATTAACCAGAAAATGCCAGACGACGACATTTTATTTCTACAAGAGCACCTTTTTCCTGCTGTCAGTGTCAATTCACTGCGAAGGAGCAGTGCGCATTTGGTGTTCAATATCAACGCCCGGCGCACCAGAGGGAGACCCTCTGGTGATCTAGCTTGCATCGTTATGCAAAGTTTGGTGGATTTTTCGCCTTCCCTCTATGAATTTTATACAATTCATTGCAATATGACAATTTCATTGCAATAAAAATCGGTGATTGTGTGCTTATCAATGTTTACCTACCGTTTCACCATAAGCGCATTGCTTCTCTCACTTGATTTTTCAGCGCGTGCTGCTCTGCGAAGAATCTTGTCACAGACATAGAAAAGCGTGGCTACAAATGACTTTTTTATCGGTTATTTCAACTGTGATGTGCTAACCAGTCCACACGTACTAACCCAGCCTTAGATTCCCTTCCAAGTGATTATCGAATCGTGGAAAAACCTTAATTACAGTTACATTCATCATAGTGGGGTTTTATCTGATTTTGATCATTTTATTTGCTCTGCTACTACATCTTGTTCGACAGTGCGCTTGAATGAAAATGAACGTCATTGTGACCGTCATTGATGTCAGTAATTATAGTGTGCATTGTTTTTTCACAGATTTTTGCTCTAAGCTTTTTCCACAAACGTCCAACAAAACATTTTATTCCTGTTTCCCATGCGACTGTTCTAAATGGTGTAAAGCAACTTAAATCAACAAGCGTGGACTCTGATGGTATGTGTGTGAATCACATGAATTTAGAGTCAGTTGCTTTAATTTCACATTTACAATTACTACTCCAAATGTGTTTGTCATCTTCCCTTGTTCCAGATTGATTTTTATGCGGAACTGTCACTTCTCTTTTGAATTGCGGAAAAGACCCCTTGAATTGCAATTCTTATAGACCAACTACACTTGCCTGCAATCTAAGTAAGGTATTTGAATTTATTCTTCTGCCAAATATCAACACAAACTATGAGCTTGATGTAAATCATGTTAAATTCAAATCACGTGTTGGTTTGTCAACATGCTCATCGTGCAATAGCTGCTCTATTACAGGATGCTCAGACCGACGGTCTTGAACTTTACATTTTTTTTGTGCTTCACTTAGCTAAGGTATTTGATTCTGTTTGCTATGCCCAGCTTTGGCATTCTCTTGCTGTATCAGGGGTTAATTCGTCAGTTATTTTTATTGCTGCGGTTTTGGTATGGGGATTCTCGTGTTAGACTGGAGATGCAATCATTTTTTTTGGAAAAAACCCTGTTAAGTCAGGCGTTCGCCAAGATGGAGTTTTATTCCAATATTTATTCAAAATGTGCATTCGTCGTGCGTTGACTAATATCAAATCTACCTGTTTTCTAGATTACACCAATATCTCCTACGTTGCTAATGCAGACAAAATATTGTTGATTAGCAGAACGAGATCAGGCCCTGTCCACTCAGTTGATCTTGTTTCTCGTCTTTTTCTAATATTGGATTATCCCTGAATGTTAATAAATGTGAGTACCTGGCATTCGACGTGGAATCACCAGCTACAGTTTTTGCACTGCCATGCGCATCTTCTTCTATTCAATGTGTGAATGTTATTAAGTGGCTTGGTTTCCATATTTGCAGTGCACTCTCTAGGCTTCGCGTTAAACCGTAACCATGCCATTATTAGTGTATACGGTTGTACGGATATTACTGAGTCATTTTAAAGAGTAAATATTGATTTAGCTGATAATGCTGGTCTTTCTCTATGTTGTTTCCACCCCTTAATTAGATTGTTTTACCGTTAGTTAGTGCATTTATTTGTGTATAATTGTATTTCTTTATGTTTCGTTTTTCCTAGTACTCCGCTTGTGTTTTGTTGTTTTGTAGCGGGTTAAAAATAAATTATTATTATTATTATTGGCGTGCTTTTCAAAGGCTAGGGCACAGCCAAGAAGTATTATCATACCTCTTGTCTGTGGGCTAGGCAGGGTTGCCACCGGTGACACTTTAGTGTCACTTTTGACACTTTTTTCTTAAAAGAGCACTTTTTGGGACACGTGACACTATTAGGACACTTTTTAGCAAAAGTGGCACTTTTTTTGCTAAGTAGCACTATTTTACAAAAAAAAGAATTTTTTCAGACAAAAAACCGGAAGGGAAACTGTCAATGTAGATATGCATCGATATCCTTTTTCGTCAGTTAAGATTCTTATCTTAACTCCGCGTGCGGCAATTATTGGATGCAAGAATCTTTCTATCCGGTGAAAAACGTAAACGTGTTTGTCTCTATCTGTGTGTGAGAAATTTTATATTCTTATTCTTATCACTGATAAGCGAAGATTACCTAGTGATCTTCGGTAGGAAATACTTGGCAATGAAGAGGACACAGACAGACATTTAACTGCAATGTGGTGGAGAAGCCTTCAATTTTTTTTCAGTTGTTTAGTTCAACTATTTTGTGTTGTTGCAATAATTTGTAGGCTCATAGACGATAAGTCAGTCAAGCAGTTTGCAATTCTTGAGTGGGTCCGAATTCAATTTTTATGTTTTATTAGTTGAGGGTTGACTACAATTCAAAGAAGAAAAGAGCAAGAAAAGCTAAGAGTGTATTTTTGCGCCACTATGTTAATAGCTGTTACTATGTTAACCAGTCACTGGGCCAATGAATGCTTAACTTCACGCGTCTTTTCATCGATTTCCGTGACTGGAGCTCTTGAAACCCAGTCACTGAAAAGCTCACTGGTGACATCACACAACGACTCAGCAACGCAAAAACATCCACTAAGCTCACTGGTGTCCCACACAAGAATATCTAGTGACCTCTTCAGTGACTGGGCCAGTGATGCAAAAATACGCTCTAACATTTCCGTTCATATTCTCATATTTTTTCTTTGAACTCTTGGCAATGGACAAATGAATATTCATACATAACCATCATACTAAAAACAAAATTGATACCAAAACTTCCATTATCTTAAATCCTATGCAATCATTAGGAAAATCACCATCTAATTTCACTTTTTTTTTCTTACTTAAATTTATGTTACATCATTACATAAATTGGATTTGGACGCACTTCATCCTTTTAGTTATTTCATTCCCACTAATTTTTGATTGTAAATGTGCTTTACGCTAATACTCTAAATTCTCGTTTTTTATTATAAAGGTGCTTTCGCATTGATACTTAAAATACTAGTTGACTGTTTCTATGCCCTAGTCCCTGGAGACAACGCAAAGAAAAATTTACTGGGAGTGGCGAGAGTTCTCGTGAAACTTATTCTATTCAGGTTGTGATAAACAGATTAGATGATATAGCTGTCTTATTGTTTTTCCACTAGTTTTTGCAAAATGAATTATTTGAAAGAGTTAGTGTCTGAACCATTATTAGTTGTGTTTATCGTAGGGTCATCAATAGCTACGATCTATGTTCGTGCCATTCTCTTCAGCATTTTCGGAGAAAAGATAAGTTTCAAGCACCTGAATGCACTGCAATAATCCAGATAGTTCATTTTATGAAAATAACTGGATGAAAAACCCTCAAAGTAGAAGAGTATTTCTGTCGCTTTTTTCCGTTTTCTCAAAAGAAAAAAAACTAAAAGTTTTCCACTTTTCTTTTTCCGTTCCTTTTTTTCACGCTATGAACAAAGACTGTTCAGAAAAATAAGAGAAGAAAGTATTCTGTAGGACGAGTTTCCATTTTATACAGTAATTACCATTTGTGTTTTAGCGGGTTTTTACGAGAGGGGCTGGAAAGTAGACAAGAGTGGAAGTGCTGTGCAAAGCCGGAAATCAACACCGACTAAGTAAAATCAAAATTTCTTTTTTATTAGATCCGACATTAGATCCGACACTTCATGTTGGAGAATTTAAAGGTGCGGGAAACCACGTTGGGGTGATCCCAAGAGGATAGGCCAATATTTCCAATTTAAAAAGCTTGTTAATATGAG
This sequence comes from Artemia sinica, assembly GCA_027921565.1. Lineage (NCBI taxonomy): Eukaryota > Metazoa > Arthropoda > Branchiopoda > Anostraca > Artemiidae > Artemia > Artemia sinica. The sequence continues at coordinate 61,288,317 of CM051259.1, forward strand.
CGCGAGCGACGCGAAGTGTCGAGAGTGGCAAATTTTTGGGAAAATGACACCTTTTATACAAAATTGACACTATTTTGCCACCCAGAGTGGCACCAAAAAAACCGGCTGAGTGGCAACCCTGGGGCTTGGGCTTGTTTTTTGTTTCACTTTCTGGCAGCACTGCTGCTGGCAGAAAAACTCAAATTAATAAAATACTGTCTTATTTTTTTGCTAATGGAAAGAAATGAATATCTTTTGGAAGTAGAGGTATACGATTGCATTATTTTTTTAAAAACCAAATAATGAAATTTTAGATTAATGGCCTACTTTTTGGGAAAGTTGCCAAGCTAGTATTCCTATAGCCTAGCTATGGTAGCCTACTAGGCCTACCCTATATTCCTATAGTACCATAGATTGTTATCCTGGCAAATATGCCTATAGGCAATGATGTAAGACAGGAATAATATGGGAAAGAATGGGTAAAATTCTAGATTAGGGGCTGATCAGAAAGAAACACCTTATATAGATATTTTCTACTATTTTTTAACATCATTAGCTAGCCTATTTGGATTTCTAACAATACATCCCACCCCTTAACGATTTTACAATAATAATAATAACATTTATTCACCCACCATCTACAAAAATAGATTATAGTGGTGCACTAAAAGAAAAAAGAAAAGAAAAAGAAACCAGCTTTGAAAAGATAAAGATACAACACTCAATGTAATTCACAAGACTCAAGTAAATGCAGATGAGAAACATCATCTATCTAAATTAACTTTTAGCACTGAATTATTTAAAATGCAAGACCATTGTTTGGATGGCTCCTTAAGACCATATTTTTCAAGGTGAGAAATCCTATAGGCCTAACACTTAGGTATAGGCCTATACAGTAAAAATTTTGCAAATTACATAGGCTATATATATAGTTCTAGCCTATATAGTTATGGCTTATAGTTATTATAATTATATATAGTTCTAGCCTAGGATTTAGTAAAATTATACATTAGAGGGTTTCAAGTTTATTTGAAAACAGCCTAGTTAACTTAGGAGAATAAAACTCTTAGGAATTTAGCCTAAATTATATGCTGCGAAGATGATTTTGAAGGTCCTATTTCTACTCCTTCCCTATTTCTAAGCTGCAAAAAATTGCATACAAGATAGGTCTAAAAATCTGTCTTAACTTTAGAAAAAAAAAATAAGTTTTTGGCTTTTCTTTGGCTCTATGAATGAATTTATGACTTATTTATTACCTGTCATTAATTTAAAGAATACAATTCTAATTATTTAAGTAAAATACTCCATAGGCTATTTAGTCAGCTAATCACTACTTCACCTGTTAAATCACTAAAATCCCTTCTCTGTCATCTGGAATTATCATGTAGAATTTTTGCCAAATTTTTTTAAATACAGATTGGTAAAAGTAATCTAAGAGCCTAATCTTAGATATGCTTTTAAAGCTTGAGTTTAATCCTAGTAAATATAGTTCAATTGTAAACACAGGGTCATAAAGCTAGAACAAGCTCAAGCTTAGACATATTTAATATAAGACAAACGTTGTGAAGCAGAGATAATTATATTTAAATAGGCTATGCTGCAGGGGTAATTTTTGTCAAAAGTTAAATATTACATAGCAAAGTTTGTTGTAAAGTCTGCTGTTTATTGTCAATGATTGTTGTCAGCCATTTCCAAAAAGCCTAGTCCAAATTCTCAGCCAGCCTCAATAATCAGAACCTATATTCATAATGTCCAAGAATAGGACCTCATTGTCTATCCTTAGGAAAGAAACATTTTATTCAAGATGTTTGCCCAAAAGTAGGCACTGTCTGAGTAGCAGGGCTCTTCCCCTAGGATTTTACATGATAGTAGATTTTTTTTTTTAATTTAGGACATAATTTTCAAAATTCTCTAAAACCTTAAAAATTGTTCTTTAACAAAGTTATGAGGCTAAAAACACTTTCTTTGGGCATTTTGTGTGCTGTAGATCTCTTTCTGAAATTTGCATATTTATAAAATGATGTTTATTAAAGTTCAACATCCCTTTGAGATGGAAGGGGTGGTGGTTGATATTTTGAAAACTTCTTGAACATAGTTTAGGCTCTGAATTCATTTCAAAAAGCTTGTTTCAAAAACTGTTTTACAAGATAGCCAAAAAGTCCATGGTCTCAAATTTTGTCCTTGCATATATACAAGACTAAAAGAAAATGCTAAAACATTGAAGTTCTTTCTTTATAGTATATACCATATTTTCACTAATCAAATGTGATGTTTGGTATCAGTTTTGCATTCCACCTCTCCTGAATAAAACACTAAAATTTTGAGATCTACTTTGAAAATACTTAGTTGCATCATCATACCCATAAATTTTACCAGCCGTAACAAATGATTTAAATCTTAGTTCAGCAAATATTTTTACCTCAAACCAGGTCAAATATAGTATTGACCTTGATTACCACATTACAGATGTTCAGAACTGTTCTGACAGAAGTCAGTTTAATAGACTACCTAAAGGTAATAAATTTTTTCCTGAAGCAGACTATGTCTGCTGACCACATGCCTCTGGATATGGGGTTTTCCCTAACTAAACGCTCCTTGTTAATGGGCAGCCTCAACCTTATGAGGTGGGTGGAGCCCACCCCAGGGACTCTCAGTATCTAGGCAAGTCCTAGCTCTAATTAGATCCCAGGCCTAGGGTTGGTTGGGCCTGCAACCCTCCACCTGAAAATTTTACCACAACAAAAACGAAAAACTGCCTCGGATGACCTACCCCCCCCTTTACCTTCCACAACCCCAGCATGTCCCTGGACCAATTTCAGACCATCAAATGAACCTTATTGACAAGGGTGGAATACAACTCGCCACCTGGAACGTACTCACACTCAACTTTCCTGGAGCTAAATCAATGCTTGCCTATGAGCTAAAACGCTTCAATATAGCTGTGGCTGGCCTAACGGAAACCCGCCTTGTCGGAAGAGAGTCCAAGGATATTGGTGAAGGATATCACCTGATCTGGTCTGGTGACCCAAAAAGCAAGACAAATGGTGTAGGCCTCGTGCTGAATGCTAGAGCCAAGAGATGCCTTCTCTCCTATAAACAAATTTCAGATAGAATACTGATGGCTCAGCTCCAGCACAAGCATGGAAAGTGGACAATTATTGTATGCTATTCTCCCACCAATCCTAGCCCTGCAGAAGTGAAGGATCAGTCTATGCAGAGCTCTCAGCAACCCTGTCTAGAGTCCCACCCCACAACATCGTCACTCTTCTGGGAGACCTTAACGCGACGGTAAATGACAGGGAGGGCGTGTGGAGAAGTGTTCTTGGCCCTGTGACTCCAGATTCACTGAATGACAACAGGCAAAGACTCCTCCAGCTCTGCAATATGCATAATCTGGTTATTTCAAACACGCTCTTTCAGAGACAAGATATAAACAAATACACTTGGTATAGTAATGACGGCCAGACAAAGAAGATGATCGATTATGTTATGATCTCAGGTCGCTGGTGCTTGTTGATAACAAATTGCCGGACTTATAGGTCAGCCGAGCTTGGAAACACAGACCATAGGATGGTAGTCGCCACACTCAGGCTACGCCTGAGAGCACAAGGACAAGTAAGACGGCTCCCAAGCTCGATCTGAGTAGTCTGGCTACATCTCAGATGCAACAGAAGTATGCTCTCAATATCTCTAACCGGTTTAGCTGCCTCCAAGTTCTGGACGACCCTGAAGTAGCCTGGAAGTCTTTCAAAGATAATATACTTGATTCTGCTGGCAGAACCATTGGCCACAGTAGACACAAGAATAAACCCTGGATATCCCAGGAGACTCTGTCTGTAATTGAGCTGTGCTGGAAGGCCCGTTTAGCAAAGAATATGCCAGAGTACAGACAACTCAATGGCCTGCACAATAGCCTACTGCACAGTGATAGGAAGACCTTTGTCGACAAGAAAGCCAGCAATCTTGAAGATGCCTCGAGAAAAGGAGACACCTGCTCCCTCTACAAACACCTCCGCGAGCTGACGGAAGGGAAGACTTCCACCGTGAGCTGTTTTTTTTCTGCTGATGGAAGCATGCCGGATGACGATGCAGGCCAACTCTCTGCCTGGAGCAGTCACTTCTCAACGCTTCTGAATGCTGAGGCAGTTGCTCATCCCAACCCTGATCTGATTGAAGCAGCAATGACCACACCCGAGGCTACTTCCTACCTAGTATTGCAACCGTTTACCACCTTTGATATCCAAAATGCTGTAAAACGGTTAAATAATAATCAAGCCCCCGGCGTCTGTGGTATTTCTGCAGAACTCCTCAAGTACAGGGTGCAGCAATGATTCTGTGGCTCCAGATAATCTTTTCAGCTGTATGGACGACGGAAAGCATACCGAATGACTGGCGTGCTGGCATCATATTGCCGCTCTGGAAACGTAAGGGCAGCCGTCAAATCTGCTCCAACTATCGTGGGATCACGCTTCTCTCCGTTCCTGGTAAACTCTTCGCCATGTCACTCCTGGACAGGTGTTCCACCTTTTTGCGTAGAAAGAGAAGAGTCCAGCAAGCCGGATTCATGTCCGGCAGGTCGACGACGGAGCAAATGTTTACTATGCACCAGTTGATCGAGAAGACGCAGGAGTTCCACCAAAAAGCGTACATCGCATTCGTGGACTTTAAGGCTGCCTTCGATTCTGTTGATCGCCATTCACTTTGGCTGATACTAAGAACTACGGGTCTACCCAAGAAATATTGCTCACTCTTTGAAAAGCTGTATGAGGATACGGAAAGCTGCGTGCAGGTCAATGGAAGACGCAGTCCCACATTCCCAGTGAAGACTGGCGTCCACCAAGGTTGTGCCGCCGCTCCCGAGCTTTTCAACTGCGTCATAGACCATGTTATGGCCAGCACGATGAATCGCCTTCAATTCGGTCTTCAGTTCGGAGACCGGGTACTCTCTGATGCTGACTTCGCTGACGACATAGCGCTAGTTGCGAGCACCGTCGATAAGATGACCAAAGCTCTCCAGGTGCTCTCAGAAGAAGCCTCGAAAGTTGGACTGAAGATCAACTGGCAGAAAACCAAAGTTATGCTCCTTGAGCCCCCCACGTTCCGTTCTATTGTAAAAGAAGTCAACATTGGAAGCAACCGAGTAGATGTGGTTGAAGACTTCACTTACCTGGGATCTATTCTGTCAAATGATGGCTTGATCACAAAAGAGCTTACATCTCGAATTGCCAAGGCTTCAGCACTTGTTGGGAGGCTTAGCAGCATCTGGCAAAAGCCAAACATAAGCCGATTTACCAAAATGCGCATCTACAATGCATCAGTCAGCACCGTCCTGCTGTATGGAGCGGAGACGTGGCCAGCTGCCAAATCTATCCTCAGCGCCGTCAATGTCGCTCAGACGAAACATCTCCAAAGAATCGAAAGACTTCACTGGACTGACCTCGTTAGCAACCAGACTCTCCTATCACGTACGGCTCAAACTCCTTTCTCAATGCAGCTTGCCCAGCGTTCTGTTCGGTGGTACGGCCACCTCCTTCGCATGCCACGCGACGCCCCAGCACGGGTCGCATTTGACTTCGACCCCACCCTACACGGATGGAAACGACCCAGAGGACGCCCACACACTAGGTGGAAAGACAAAGCCGATGAATTCCTCACCCAAGCCCACATCCCGGTGGAAGAAGCTGCAATCCTGGCAAGCGATAGGTCAACCTGGAGGCGCCTAGTCTCACCGTTCTCTACGCCGAACCCTCGGCAGGAGCCTTAAGTCAAGTAAGTCATATATATTCTAGAGCCATAACCATGACTGTTGATATAAGTTAAAGTCAAAGTCATCAAGGCATCAGGATACTTTTTAATTTCCAAAAGATTTTTCTGTAGAGGCAGAGAGACTTTGATTTGGTCTTCATGTTTTGGTATGACTACATGTGCTGTGGTGTCATTGGTAAAGTGATGCAGAGGATTTACAAGGTTATCTCCCATGTTGTTTGTGTAGAGAATAAAAAGCATATGTTCCTGTATACTACACCAGGGTAGACCCTGGTGCCGTGCCAGCAGATAGACTGAACGCCGCCGACAAGAGGCCTGGTTGAACGCCGCAAATTGTTGTAATGCCACAGGCTTGCCACCGCCAGAAGAGGCAGTGGCGTTTGGTTGACTTTAAATTAATTTTGCAGCAATTCTTTATTGAGTCAACTGCAAAGTTGTAGCTTTTCCTTCTTGTGTGGTTTTGTATTTTGATTTTCCTGATTAGAAATCAAGCAGGGCTTGCACTATCCCCAAATTTTTGGCATTTCCCCAAAAATCTCTGCATCACCCCCCAAAAAATTGGTTCCCCAAAAATCCTGCAATCACAGTGCCACCCCTAGCAATTTATCACCAGTGACTTTCCCTGCCAAATATTGCTTTGCATACCATAATTCTTCACTACTCTCTTGTTCATTAATTTTCATCTCTTTTGTTACTTTGCATAAAAACCAGACAGATGCAATATGCAATTGCAAATATTGCAATATACACAGTTCTTCATATGTTGACAAAACAAGTATTGTCTTTATGAAATGAGTTTAAATCATTTCAAATGCAGTTTCCTAATCACTATTTCTTACATCATATGTAGTCAAGAATTTTATTTTCAGGTTGAATAGAATTATAGAATGCATTCACTACTATACAGCTTCAGCCTTCAATTGGATTTTGAAATTAACAGCCAACAGATTGTTTCTACAGAAAATAATATTTTCTTAATGTTTAATACTCAATTGTTGAACACATGATAGAAAATACAATCTTCTTTCTGAAACATTTTTATCCCCCCCCCCCAAAAAAAAACACCCTTCTATTGAGATAAAATTTAGCTATAGATTAAGCTATGCACAACGTTTGGGAATTAAAGATTGAACCGGAAGTTACCCCAAAAATATGATTCACAAATGAATTGTAAATTATTGCAATAGGGGGCTATCATTTTTAAATGATAATACCTCATTTTTTTATTGAAAGCAGGGATGCCAAAAAAGATAATTATTTTTTTCATTTAAAGCAGAGACTTAAGAAAATGATATCAAATTCCCTGGGACAAACATCAAAATATTTTGATAGACCCAGGCCCCCCCCCCATTAGGACTTGTTCATTGTCTTGGGTATTTTGCAATTTCTCATGGGCTACTAGCCTAATTTGGCTTTTGTGTGTGCTCCCTTTTAATTAGATTCTTTGGATCTTATTGAATGCCTGGGTGAATCTGTGACTCAGTTTTCCAATAATTTGAGGTATATCTGAATAATTTCAACATTTTTGTTGTTGTCTTTGTACCCTTTACTCATACCCTCAATTATTTTTTCAAGGAACACTAAGCTGTTTAACATTATTTTGCATGTTTGTTTGAACCATATAGTGACCTAGTTAATTATTAAGTAAATTGTTTTTTTTTAATGAAAGCTGAGACGGTATCCTATCAAGGTGGTATCCAGAGGGGGGGGGTGGTGGTGGTAGGGAGGTATTACATTTAAATGATAATATAAATAGCAACAAAGACCACACTGCCTTTCCATCATAAACAATAGGTAGAACAACAGAGAATTTTTTTTTATTCAATACAGTGGAACGCAACTTTTAAATGAATGTTTCGACCCTATATCCAAGGGCCATCCTCAGCAAAACAAACAAAGAAAATGAAAAACAATATAAAAGAAACTTACATTAAAATTCAATCATTAAAACTGAAAAAAGTTTTTTTTTTATTAAAATTTTCAAACAGCCCTAATATCATTAATTCAAGGAAGTTCAAACAGGACTCTATTTTCTTCGTTTGTTTTGCTGAGGACAGCCCTTGGATATAGGGTCAAAATATTCATTTAAAAGTTGTGTTCCACTGTCTTGTTTAACAAAAAAATTCCCTGTTGTTCTACTTATTGTTTAAATGATAATATCTCGAAATTTTTTTTTTATTCAAAGCAGGGATCCTAAAAAGTTAATTTTTTTTTAATTTATAGCAGAGGCGGCAACCTATCAAGGTGGTATCCAGAGGGGGGGGGGGGAGTAGTGAGCTATCATATTTAAATGATAATACCTCGATTTTTTTTAAAGCAGGGGTGCCAATAAGTTAATTTTTTTTATTTAAAAGCAGAGATGGTATCCTATCAAGATGGTATCCAGAGGGAGGGGGGCATAGGGAGTTATTATATTTAAGTAATAGTACCTTGATTTTTTTTTTTTTTTTTTTGTTAAAAGCAGGGATGCCAAAAAGTTGAAAAGTTGACAAAAATTAACAAGATTTTTATGAGTTATGCTTGATACAGCACTTGCATGGTTTCATTGTCCAAAAAGAAAGGGACATATGCATCCAACTGGTTTTTTTTCTTATTGATGAAATGGGTTTACTTTGAAAACATTCATTCATAAGTACCAGGCAGATTCACACTAAAACAAATTGGTGTGACAAAAGCAATGTCGACATCCCCACCAGGGGCGTTACTAGCCAAAATGTTTTTTTTTTTGGGGGGGGGGAGCCAATAGATTTTATCGACTGGCTGGTCATTTTTACCGACTTTTTTTTATTTTGTTAATAGTTAGAAAAAAAAACTTGAGTTTAACTTCTTGTGCTTTGTGTTAATACCGAATTGCTATCATAGAAATTCCAACAGTTTTCCTGAATTAATTGAGCCCGATCTGCCCCAAGAGGCACATCTTGAATAGGCTATACTATCCTCTGATATAGTGAACGATTTTGCTCTTTTCTTGTGGAATAAAGCAATTGATGAGGAGAGGTATGATGATATTATGATTTATATAAGCCAAAGTAAGAAATTTAGAATTTCAATTAGTATATATAAAAAGAGTCAGAATGAAAAAAAACTAACTTGAATTAAAAGGCCAACCGTCTTGGCTTGGCAGACAACCAGACTTCTAGCAATTTGTCAAGTTTCAGCTCATCAGCAACGTCAGTCTCGCAGCACATCATGAGAAGATGATCCAAACGGTCGTGATCCATTGTTGCACGTAAACGTGTCATAACCAATTTCAGTTTGCCGAAACTTCTTTCTGCCATTGCTGCAGTTGGTGGCGCTGTTGCGATCCACTGGTAAACTGACCAGAGAGTTGGTAATATTGTCTTGACAGCATAAATTTCTTTAAATAGAGCCTCAAAAATGGTCTGATCAATGGCTTTACTGCTTTTGACCTCAGTCCTGGTCAAAAAGCATATGAAGGCCTTAAGCTTTAATACGAGTTCTGCGGGATCTAGGCCTCTTCCCGGAAACAGCTTTGCAACTTACGAAAGGCTTTCATAGCTGTCGTCCATTTTGCCCAATAGACACTGGTACACTGGCTCTAGAAAAGAGGAGTTGTCATGGATTGCATCGTCCAAGCCGTTCAAAAGGATTCTGAGGATATCGCAGAGCTCCTTAACATAAAGCGATTTCAGTCATCCAACATGTCGGCTCCAGAATTAGGAATCACCTCTGAATAACGAGAAGGTGGGCGTCGAGGATAGTGCTTAAGTCGGAACTCGTCTTTGGCTATTGAACCAAATTTTTCTGCTGCTGCTTTTGATGCCTCAAATTGCTTCTCTATCTGAGCTGTATCTTGGAGGAGAGCATCTAATATGTCACGTGTTGACCAGAGTTTTGTATTTGCAGTCATCATGATCGAGCTGTTCATCCTGCAGCTTTTTTGCAAGAACCTACGTCCTGAACATGACTTAGTGCATGAACATAAGTGTAACAATAAAACCAAAGCAAGTAATTTGGCGATGCGGAGCTCAAGCTATTTCTTTTATTATTTTGTCCTCATCTTGTTCTATTAGCTCTTCAAGGACTTCAACAATGGTGTCAAAGCTGGCCCACAACGCTGTCAAGCTCTCGGACCTGGACGTCCATCTTGTCATTGACAGATTTCTTAGCTTGAGCATCGACTCAGCTCTCTCAAGTGTTCGTTTGTAAGCTATAACTCGCCTCGAAGTTCTCAACAAGTTGCTACCGAATAAATTTTCATTGAGTCATCCCTTGTTTCCGGTCGATTTTGCTGCTCCAATTACCGTATGAGATCAAGATAGTGGCCCCTTTCAATCAAATCTAAAAATTGAGTCGGTAAAATCGTCTCATTTACCGACTGACACTGAGGTTTTCGAGACTTAGGGTGGATCTAGATTTCAGTGGATGTCACGCCAGTGTTTTCATCTTCTTTCAGTAATTTCATTCATCTCATTTATTTATTTCAAAATTGAGTCCGTAAAACCGCAGCGCTTCGTGCCGCGGTTTTACCGACTCAATTTTTCTTACCGAGTCACCGAAAATATTGGGGGGGGGGCGTCCCCCCCACCTCCCCCCATACGTGACGCCCCTGATCCCCACCTAACGTTGCGCTTGCTTGACAATTGCGCGCCTTGGTCCAGCGCCCAAGTTACATTAAAAGCTCATAATAGGTCATAATAAAAGCTTTCAATTTGGGTGGTTCAAGGAGGAGTCTTGGACAGTCTTATGACCTCAGGGTACTAGATGTTGCAACATTCTTATGTATCTACAGTGGTTTAAAAAATTCGATCACCCCACAAATGATTACCAAAAATATGCACAAATATAACAAATGTAACATTTGGAATATTATAACACTTTTTTCAAAGCTTTGAAGAAAAGCAAAAAGGCTAAATACCCCTAACTATGCTTGAAAGCTATTTTAAAAAGAAACTCTTTGGAGATTTCCATGGAAATGACCATAGCAGAAGCTTTGAGCCTGGGTGGGGATCAAAGAGGACTCTTTGAGTATTTTGACCACAGGTGACCTATTGTTGCGACTTTCTTAAGTTTGGTAATTTTTGTGAGTATTTGAAAATCAAAGCTTAAACTCAATAACTGATACTAAGTGTCCTAACATTTTGCTTGGATTAAAAGTGACGAAATAGGATGAAAATCTCAACATCTTCCTGGAGCTACTTTATTCTGCATATTATTTCATTTAATTACATTTAAAACGGATGAGCTTTTCATTTTTTACCTAAGAAAATAGCTGGCACTTCGTTTTTCTTCATAACGAATAAATCATTAAGTGTTTTCTGTTTCATTGTAGTTGAAGTGTTCTCATTTTGTGAAGTGTTCATTACGTATTTTTCAATTTGATAAATTTAGTCATTTTAGATGCAGTTTATAATTTGACTGACATTAGGCATTTATCAGTTTATAATTTGGAATGAATCCCCCATCCCCCAAAAAAATGAATAATATCCAAAAGAGCAGCCAAAAGCAATAAAAAAGCAGCAGTTCAGCCTTTGCCTACATGATATATACTCTATAAAGAAGTAAAAAAAAACTTTAAAATGCATTTTTTAAGTTGTTATTAAAAACCAGTTTTTAATACAAGAAGGCTTTTTAGGAATCCAAAAGAGCAAAACAAAACAATCAATATCAAAGTCGCCCATTACAACTGTTTTAAGGGTGACAAAACAGAAATAGGCAAAGGGCATTATGAAAAAATTCAGCTTCTAATTTTAAAGTTATATTCAAATTTTTTACCCAGATAACTGACGAATTTTTGTGATATGGTATTGGAAGTTTTGTATGCAGTAATGCTTGATGAAAAAAACTACTAATTTTGATAGTTATTTATGTTAAGAATACATAGCTAATAGATACTTCAACTACTCGTATTATGCAAGGGTTCTGAAACGCTGCAACCATTTCGTTTCTACCAGATTTCTACTTCTCTTGATGGACAACGAAGAAGACCAGTTTCCAGCCAGCGACTTGTGAATTTTTGAACTCATGAATAGGCTCGAATCTGTTGTATTTTTAAGCTGTGATTTGAGAAAGACTGACGAAAACATTAATGTTTGCGGTCTACATTGATCGCGCCGGTGGCGTGCCGCCGACATCTTACCGGCGGCGCGGTGTGCTGTTTTTGATCCCACCGCCGCCAGTCTTCCCTCATCGGCGCGGCGCCAGGTCTACACTGGGGTATGACCTGCCTTTATTGGATATTAAAGCAACTGATCAGAAAGGAAGCTCTTACTCATTTTTGACAGATGTCTTCTGACACCGTATGTGTAAAGTTTGATAAGTAGACAATGATACCATAATTTGTTGAAAAGCTTAAGCAATGTCAAGTGACAATAACCGGATGTCATACTCTTTTACTAGAAATTTGATCTACTCCTGGTGTTGGGCTATTAAGCAATCAAGCATCGAACATATCCAGCAGAAACCATATTGGCGGTTACTTAAAAGGTCATTTAACTGCAGGTACTGATAAAGTGTATGATTGGAAATGGTTTCATAAACTTTCCTAGGATAGGAGAGGAGGCTAACAGGCATACATGAGCCCTGCTCATTGGATTGACATCTGGCTAGACTTAGGAATGACATGGGCTGATTTTCATGTGTCTGGAAAGGTTCCAGAGGAAAACACATTCAGAAAAGATATGACAAAGGTCCAGCTAATTTAGCACTGCAGAACTTCTAGACAGCATTAGGTAGGGCCTATACTGTCAATACCCATGGATTTGATCACATCAAGATGCTGCTGAATGACTTTAGGAGTGAAATAGTTCTCACAATCAAGAACAGGATCTATGCAATCTTGGAAATTGGGGTCTCTTTTACCATTGTTGTCCAGATTTGAGAATTTGTCAAATGTCTTAGCAAAAGCTTTTGTCTTTGTCTTTAAATCTTAAATGACAGCCCCATCGTTAAATTTTAGGAAAGGAATTGAAATTTTTTCTAGATGAAAAATTTTTGTAGCAAATGTTTCTTTGTACTGGACCCATGAGTGTTAAACTGTGGCTTTACAAGCTTTTATGTAATTAAGTCTGTTCTTTTTGCTCTTTGAGAGTAGCCATTGCTTTTGTGCCTTTTTCCATGTGCAATGATAGCAGTGTGGTCACTTGTGAAGGAATGAGTGTCAACTTTAATGGATTCTGGGTGATCCATATAGAAGATATCAAGACAAGATTATTCATTTGGGCTATGGTATGTATAAAATTCAGCAAGTTTTTCAAGCCCATATGAAAGAGAAAGATCATACAGGTCTGATGTCTCTCTTTATCACTGTTCTTGTTATGGAGTTATACACTATGATGGACATTGAAATCATATATAGGATGATGGCTGACTTAACATATTTGCCCTGAATGTAATCAGGGGAGTTTTTTGAGGTAGCTAGTAATCTGAAAGGTTGAAGGGTTTTAAATAGTCCCAATTATGAAAGAATTTTTTGGAAGGGTAATCCTAACCCACAGTTTCTTCACCTGCTGAATTTGAAAGATTCAGACATGAGTATGGTGTTTGATTTTGTATATAACAGAAGCACCTCCTCCTCTATATTTACAGAGTTTATCAAATATAGGAACTGGTCAAATTTGGTTCTTACACCTTTTACATTGCAGTGGTTTACCATGAACAAGTCCAAATTGTCTGTGGGCATACCAGTGGTTGTCAAGGAGGAGGTAGTTTATCTGAGCCTTATTTTGATTAATTTTAACCGGGCAAAAGATGCCTTGTAAGGTGGTTAACCTGACAAACCCATAGAGATCCAAAGGCCAGTATGATTCTTGGATGGGGAACAGAGCTGATGCATCTTTTACTCATCTTCAGCAGCAGAGGTAGTGCCTCAGCACAGATTGTACCTGTGCCAGATTTGGAGCTGAGCGTTTACATGACACCTCCCGCCAATCAGAAGAGTTAAGTTAAGAGTGTGTCTTAGTTAACTGCTTTAACTAGATTTTAATCCATGTTCAAACTTACAATTGTTTTCCCTCAATTTTCAGAAGCTTATAAATTGTGAAACAGTGGAGGTGTAAGATTGAAAATACAGTCATAGATCCTTTTTTTGGCTCATGATTAATTACTGAAAGTTTTGTTTGATTGCACACAAATAAGTTTATGAAAAGTCAGTAGAAGAAGGTAGTGGTATTTGAAAACACTTTCTTAGGTCCTCATTTGGGTTGTAGTTTCATTTCTAAAATGTGTGATTATCAAGACCTACAACTTGAGTTAGCTTAAAACTGCCAAACTTAAGTTGATCCTTTCTGTTTGTTGTTTCATTTTAGAGCTTATTTTGAAGTTAGAAACATTGTTTCAAATCTTTTATTTCATTTAAAGGCCTTTATTTGTACAATGGAAAGCAAAGCTGGCTTAACTTACCCCTGTTTATTTTCATTATCTCTAACTAGTGGAAAGCTGCCAGACCATTATTTGCAAGAAGATAAGAATTGGCTAGACTTGCTAAGCAAAGTAGCCTGATATTGCAAGTGTTTCTGTCTAGTATTTTTCAGCACTAAATTAAAAAAAGAATTAATTGAAGTGACAACAGAACCATGGTTAATTTTTAAATTGCTTGCTTGTTCACTCATTATTATATAGCTGGTATAATTTTCACAAGCCAGTTGTGTAAACCAGCTTCACTTTTTATTGTTTTCTTTGTGACTGGCATTTTTGTTTTATTGGTTAGACTTGGCTTGTTGCAAATAACCCCATTAAAGCTCCCATTGTAAATTTTGTAGCAAATCATATCTTTCAGGTAGGCCTAATTATTGCTGATAACTACTTTTTATTCAACATATTTGTTTTAGCAATCTAATAGAAAATAGTTAGTGACAGTTGGGATGAAATAAACATACATCATGTCCCAACTCTAGGAAAAAATAAATTAAAGGAATATATACTCATTTATTCCATCAATCAAAATACACAATGACTAGTGCCATATCATTAAAGGTTTCAGGAATGATCTGCAGTCAAAATATGGCCTTAAACAATGCTCTGATGTTCTTCTCTCAGTCCCTTCCCTGCTATACTTTTATCCCCCTTTTTTGAGCTGGGTTATTCTTTTGATTCTTTTTTTCAGGCTCGTAAATTTTGATGGGTAAGACTAAATTTAACACAACTTAAATATTTAAAATCAGCATAAGCATCCAATTCTTTTGATGTATCTATTGGTATCAAAATTCCGTTTTTTTAAAGTTTCGGTTACTATTGAGACGAGTCGCTCTTCCTCTACAGTTCGTTACCATGAAACTGTTTGATTGCTTCAAAAATCAAATATCTTTGAAAAGACTGCTGTATGAAAAGACATGAAAAATGTAGTTTTTTGTAAAAAGTGGTTCTAGTCTTAAATTTTTTTGTTTCTTGATTGAAAAAGGCACTAGAACTTTTAATTTCCGGTCAAATGAGCCCTTTCGTGACATTCTAGGACCACTGGGTTGATGCGATCACCCCTGGGGAAAAGAAACAAATAAACACATAGGTTCAGGTGATTTTCAGTGTGATTTTCGTTAAGATTCTGTGACTTTTGGGGGTTGTTTCCCCCTTTTTTTTGAAAACAAGGCAAATTTTCTCAGGCTATATATATATATATATATATATATATATATATATATATATATATATAAATATATATATATATATCTATATATATATATATATATATATATATATATATATATATATATATATATATATATATATATATATATATATATATATATATATATATATATATACGTATCTTCAAATAATATACCAGGTCTTTAGGGTAAATGATAAAGATAGGGACTTTAGAATGCATTGCCTTGCCCTCTTTTGGTAGGTCCAACCTATTTTATGTTCAAGTAGTTGACTCTTCAGTAGGGAACCTCACTAAAAGACCTATTGACATGGGCGTAGGCAGCATTAGGCAGCATATTGTCTAGGGGGGCAGCAGTCGATAGTGTGATGGAGTTTTATCCACTGCTTTTTCCAAACCATCTGCTTTTTCAGCCATATCTAATGTAAATTTGAAGGTCTGCCCCCCTGCCCCCTCCCTACGCCCATGCCTTTTGACAATCTCAGTCCAAATTTTGAATATCCTAATATATTTGGCAGTCCACTTAAGTGGACTTAAGGCATACTTAAGGTCAACAAGCTCTTAACAAGAAAAAGTATGAGCAGCAAATAACTAATGGAATGCAAAGCTGGCTTGCAAGATCTTCTGTTGAGAACTATCACTAAGTATTGACTGAATAAGCAAATTACTTGAAACTCACCTTAATTCTGTCTGACTAATCAACCTGTCTCTATAAATTGGCATTAATAATCCGGTCCAATTCTGATTCTACAATATTTTCAAGAAATACTATCCATTTCATGAAATTGTTGGTTTACAGAATAAAGGAAACAGTGAAATTCATAGTTGTTTTAAAACAGTCTGGGTAGTAATTTGAATTTGGTGTTAAAAACCACTACACACAAGCATTTTTCCCCAAGAACCTTGATTTACTTATATAGTGAAGCTAATTCTTGCTAGCTTGTAAATGTTGGAACTCTAATTATGATTCTGTTATGTTTTCACAAATACTATCTAATTCACGAAGTTATTGGTTTACAGAATAAAGAAAACAGTGCAATTCATAGATTGTTTTAAAACATTTGGGGTAATGATTTGGAATTCAACTTGACCAAATTCTATTCCAAACTCCTACTTTCTTAGTCCCTTAGTTCCACTACTTTCTTTCCTGTCTGTGTTGCCTTTCAACTTGAAATTCAATGCTTTTATTTTCTCCATGCACTTTGAAACATAGAGCTACATGAACAATAATTTGGTCTTTCTCTAACTTTAATCCATAGTCCAGGTTTGTGTTTTCAATCAAGACATTTTGGAACATATCAAATAATGACAAAAGTTAAACCCAAGTTGGACTGCCAATCCAAAGTCTCTTTGTCAACTTCACATTGTCTGTGAAACCAAGGTCATTTTACTCATTTAAGTCTTTTTTTTTTACAAAAAAGTTGTTTGCAATTTATATAAAGAGAGAAACTAAGTGCTAGGTTTGCTAAATTCAAACTAAATTTTTACATTTTGAACCTTCCATCAAGATTAATCTGAATGACTCTTTTCCTTAAGGAAAAATTATAGCCCAAAACACACGTTTTCTTTGAAATGCATTTCTTCTTCTAGAATTTCTTCTTTAGAAATTTTTCGACAAGCTATTTGCTTTTTCTGAATATTGGTGGAAAGTGAAGCTGGTTTTATTAGCTAGCTTAAATGTATCAACAATTATTAAAAGGCATCAAAAGACATTTAAAAGACATCTTGATACCCTTTGTGATAGAACTACCATTGATGGTCTTTGTTGAATAGTCCCTTTTATGGTTACTCTAATTTCTGGCAGAGACTAAAGTAAGCACAAAAGAATTATTTAATAGAGACTATTATTGGTAGTTCTCTCACACAGGGGATCAAAATGTCTTTTAAATGCCAGCAGCATCGGTTCGCGAAATTGAAGAGGGGGGGGGGGGGTGATTTTTTTTCAATTATGAAGATAAAAAAAAAGAACAACATTGAGCAAATATTTCTAAAACAGGAGGTAACCATTGATCTTAATTCTCTTAATTAGCAGCTACCACAGCAACCAAATTGGCTAGGTTGTGGCTATTGCTACAACAATGATCAAAATTATTTCCAAAAATTATTTTTTGTTAGTTACAAAAGGCACTGGCCTATATGTAGCAATTTCCTTCTAAATGAGCCATTTAAGAATTCTCTATAATATTTGAGTGCCCTGCTAACTACAGAGAAGGAGAAACAAAAAAAGGATGCTTTTGATGAAGAATATTGCAGATGCTGTCATTTATCTTCTTATTCAAGCCAATGTATTTTCCTTGTTGTTCAAGCCAAGAGATTGCAAGTTTATTTTATAAGTTTTATTTTGGACAAGGTGGTTTTAATGGTGTCCTTTGTGGTTTTATCTGACCCAGTTTTTAGGATTTTTAGGAGTATGGTGTTATTTGATGCTGTAAAAATAAAGTGCAGGGGTGACAAAAACCACCAGTTAGCCAGTTTTGCTGATTTAATATTGTGCATAGCTAAAATAGAAAATAGCTATGAAATAGAAATCAGAAGGTAATCTTTAAAGTCTGGGGAGGGCAGTTGTCCCCTTCCCCTAATTGGCATGCTTTATTGACACCAGTTTTCATATCATGTATTATACTATGTTAGATGTTTTCTCTGTCCTTAGCCCAAACCAGAGTTTTGGGTCTACTAAAGTTTACTTAACTAAACCAGAGTTTATTTAAGGTAATGTACCTCTTGCTAGCATACTCCCTTCTCACCACCATCTTTTCAGCATAATACCCACCACCAGAATGTTACAATCGCGTAAGTTCTTTGAATTTTAGAATTTTTGATACTAGGGTATATAGGATTGCTGTTATTGATGTTTAAAATTAAAATCGCCATCTAGTAGTATCTAGGGTTAATTTAAAGATTAAGTTTCGGAAGGGTAACTACCTCCCGGGAATTTATGATGTTGGTAGACTCCAGGATGAGAATTTGAGAGAAACTTTCCAGGAACAGTTGAATACTAAACTTGAGAGTTTAAAATTTGACAATGTGGAAGATGGTTGGAATAATTTTAGAAAAAATAATTGTGAAGTTTCTGAAGGTGTCTAAGGGAAGAAAGCTAGGACTGCAGCTAAGAATATTAGTGAAAAAGCTTTATGTTTAATAGAAAGGAGAAGGGACTTGTACAAGAATTATCTGAGTGATAGATCATATGAAAACAAATGGACTGTAAAGAAAGTGCAGAAAGCATTAAAATATGAACTAAAAAGGTGTGAAGTGGGGGCCATGGATAAAATTGCTCAGGATCTGGAAGATTCAGCTAGACGGCATAATAGTAAAATATTGTACTAGCATGTTAATAAATTGAGAGGGAGTAGTCAATCCAGACTTGTCCCAGTTAAAGATATCAACGGGGGCCACCATTAGTGATAAGGAAAGAGTTAAAGAGAGATGGGCAGAACATTTTGAGAATTTCCTAAACCAAGTTAGAGTTGCAGGAAAAGATATAGAGGAAAATGAAAAAGTTTGTGATACCTTGGATATGAAGGAAGATTCGTTTTGTGAGGAAGAATCAGCAACAGTACTAAAAGGATTAAAAAAATATTAAGGTCCAGTTGCTAATAGTGTGGTAAATGAGTTTCTTAAATATGGTGGCTCTGAGGTTAGAAATAAGTTACTGAAGATTATGAATATGATTTTTGAAAAAGGGGAAGTACCTAACGATTTTAGGAAAACCTTAATTAAGCCACTTTATAAGAAAGGTGATAAGAGTGAGTGTGGTAATTATCAAGGCATTAGTCTGGTCTATGTAGGTAGCAAATTTCTTACTAATATGATACTTTTTAGACTGAGAGATGCTGTAGACGAAGTTTTAAGAGAAGAACAGTGCGGTTTTTAGAAAAGGTAGAGGATGTGTCAACCAAATTTTCACTCTTAGGTTAATCATTGAGAAGTGCCTGAGTTGCCAAACACTTTGGTCCTCAGTTTTATAGATTATGAGCAAGCGTTAAATACACGCTTTAAATACACGCGTTAAATACACGCGTTAAATACAAGCGTTAAATACATTAAAGTGATTACTGCTATGCACGAGAATAACATTGCTGCAGTTAAGGTAGGAAATGAGGTTAGCAGCTGGTTTTGTATTAAATCAGGATTTAAACTAGATTGTGTTCCCCCTTTATATGGATTATTTTGATGGACTTTGTCTTAAGGAACATAGGAAAGGCAATGGGAGACCACAGAATCAAATAGGGAGGAAAAAGTCTCCTGGACTTACATTATGCTGATGATTTAAGCATCCTACATGAAAGTGTGAGCAAAATGAATGAACTTTTAGAGCTTTTGCGAGTTCAGGGTGCTAGAACAGATTTGAAAATTAATGTTAAGAAGACTAAGTCACTAAGGCTAGGAATAAGTCCAAGATGAAAAAATGAAGTTGGGTAACGAAAAACTTGATCAGGTGGGCAGCTTCACTTGCCTTGGTAATATTATTAGTAAAGACGGTGAGAGCACTGAAGATGCTAAAAGTAGAATAGGCAAGGCTCAGGGTGTTTTTCATAATTAAAGAATGTTTTGAAGAATAGGAAGATAAGTCTGCAAACCAAGATGAATATCAGAAGCTACAAGAATGACATTGGTCAAATATGGCTCTGAAGCATTGGTGCTCCGAAAAGCGGATGAAGATTTGCTAGATGTTTTCTAGAGAAATTGCTTACGGATTGTTCTGGGTACCCGGCTGAATGACCATATTTCAAACAGTAGGCTGTACAAAAAATGTGGTTCAGTACCACTTTCTAGGGCTATAATGAAAGAAAGTAAGAGGTGGCTAGGGCGCGTTGTGTGGATGAAGGATGACAGATTGCCAAAGATTGTCCTTTTCGGCCATCTGTCTAGGGCTAAACGGAAAGCAGGTCGTCCTCGTCTGCGGTGGGAGGACATCATAAAGGAAGATTTAAAATAAATAGTAACTTCCTGGGAGGTTGTAAAAAGGGAGCTTTTGAATAGATTGGGATTGAGGAGGAGCGTGCGTAGCTATGTTGGCTTCAGGCGGCTTGATGCTGTGGTGAGTTGTGGTTAGTAGTAGTAGTATTATTACTAGGTAAAAATATATTCACATAAATTCAAGCCCATATCTTAGATGCTGTTACATTGCTTTATGCTTGGACATGACTTTGTTTGTTTTCAGCCTTAACACTAGGTATTGGAGGAGGCTAATGGAGATTTTGATTACTGTCAGTCTTGCTCTGGCGTGAAATATTTGCCTCTCGCCTCTTGAAAATATTGAAAAAGCTTGACCAGAAAACACTCTGTGTCCACTCAATTATGGGGGAAGATGATGAAGGAAGACATATTTGGAATATTATTCCTACTCTTATTTGACTCCTCAGTAAAAACTTTCCAATTATTTTTTTTTTTTAATGACCATGAAGGTTGTTTTTGTCAATCTTCACAGTCTTCAGAGGGACACATTTTTTTTTTTTTTTTTTACTTCTTCTAAATGCTATTTTTCAGTGAAGTGTAAAAATATTAGCCAAGGTGAGAAAGTGTCATTTATCTCATTTCTATTTTTCTTTTTTTCAGCTTATAAATGCCTTTGAGAAGCTTAAAAATCTTTCCAGTAGAGAAAAAGAAAAAGCCATCATTCTAATCAAGAATATCATTGATGAAAATGAAGTTCCAAATTGCTTCAAGACACAGGGTTGTGACAAAACTAAGAGCTCTGTTGAGCCTAGTGAGAATTTGGGAAACGTTTTTTTCAGAAACTAATTTTACAGCTGAGGCAAGTGAAAGCAAAAGTGATGCTAGGAAGGATGTTAGTGTGCTTATGGTAGAGCCTTTTGAAACCAGACACAATAATTGTGAAATTTCAAAGGAATCTTTGGTTTCTGCTAATTTTGAGTGCCAAAATAGAAGTGTTGTGGATTCTACCAGCACTATAGGAGATGAAGATCAAGGTATCAAAGTTAGATCAGATATTCGCACATACAGTAAAAGAAAACAAGTTAATAAAATAAATAACTACGGTGATAGAGGATGTTTGAAGGGACCAGTTGATTCTGCTTTAAAAGGTGACTTTGAAAGGAAACAATGGTATTACAGCAGTGATAAATGGTTGGCACGAACACAAGATGTGACTACCTATTCTAATGTAGATGTTGACAATGAATTTATTGAATATCAGGATGAGCTGCCTACAATCAAGAGATGTAACCAGTATACGCAAAATTATTTAGGTAAAATAATTTGGATACATTAGGCTATAGGACAAGGTTTAAGTTCATAGTTTCACTAGTGTAAGTCAAATCATTTATTATTCCATATACTATTCATATATATGTTTTGAATTGGCTATGGAAAAGACTACTCATATTTCATTTCTCTCCCGGTACTATTTATACACATATATATATATATATATATATATATATATACATATATATATATATATATATATATATATATATATATATATATATATATATATATATATATATATATATATATATATATATATATATATATATATATATATATATATATATATAAATATAATTATGACCCTCCCACTGGGGTCATAATTATGAAGAAAGTTTATATTTTTAACCTAGGCTCATAAAGGGTTCTTAATTTAGAACAAAGGTTCATATAGTTCATAGTTTTCTTTGCCATCAGCTGGAAAGCACTTGTATTTGCCATCTTTTTCCTTATAAAGAACAAGCATAGCAAATGTGCAAGAGTTTTTATTTAAAATGTTTCAAACTGTAACACTACATGTTTTGTGAAGATGTGGAGCTTCCTCCACATTGTTTTCTGAAACATGTGCCAAGTCGATGACTAAGCCTCGTTTCGATGGCTGAACCTTGAGATACTTGATGAGCAATGGGATGCGCTCAATGAGCGTTTCCTGAAATTCATTACTAAGAAAAGACCAAAATTGAGGAAGTCCAGTGGATACCAAGAGATATCCACAATCAAAGCATTAGTCCTCTTCTTTGTCATATCTTTCGGAAAGTTATTTTCTCAGTTCACAGTGTTGTTTCAATGTAAAGAACCACCTATCCAAATTCTCTATGACGAAATGCGTCGACTAGTAATGATGAGCGCCAGCTGTTTTGTCAAGCAAAGTGCTTTGACTGATATTCAAAAGGAAAAAAAAAACTTTTCTGGGCTCTTCCATTCAAGCGGGAATTTTCTTCCATCCGATAAAGTAGCATGCGGTGACATGGTGGAAGATTGCCTGTCGAAGGTACAAAAAGTTGATGCTCTGAACTTCAGGGATTGTGCCAGAACTGCTTATCTGGCCGATTGCCGCCATATTAAAGAGAAATCACTATTCAAAGTGCCTTTCATCATTTCTGGTGCCCCAGTACAAATAATTGGGAATTAACAATATAGCACGTTTAAGAGTAATTTGCAAGCCCATTGTAGTCACAATTGTTATTATAGTGTTACACTATAGTAACACATTAAATATTGCCACAATTTTACACAAGCCACCCATTTGTTGATAAAGATAAAATTACGTATGACAGTATTGTCAATGACGTATTCTGTATGTAATTTGTTGAGTTAAATTATGTCAAAATTCCAAAGGTGATTTTCATGGCCAGCCAATAAGATTGAAGGTTTATAACTGATTATTCTGACACTAGAAGAGCTTGAAGCTTAGAATTCTCTTTTTTTGATCTGCGTGCCGAATCTAACAAAATATAAAAATACATCATATCAGTAGAAAATTCTTTGGAAAAATCCAATGGGTTTCCTTGCTGGCTGTTGAATAATGTTATAAGTATTGTTTTCGGTAGCCTAATAAACTCATCTCATCTTAACAAATTAATGTAAAGGTAACGTATCTTGCCCTAACAAATTAATGTTAATTTAACTTTTACCAACCAAATTCTTGCTGTTTCAATTTTCAGAGCCTGTAGCAAAAGTTTGACATTAAAACCGACAAAGAGCACAGGTCATGCAAGGATCAACAAGTGTGACCACAGTTTGGCTCGGGTATGAATATAAAAGTTTTTGGTAGTGGTAATAGCAAAAGATAAATTACGCAAATAAAAGAAAAAATATGGAGAAATTAGTAATGTGTATATAAATTACGTATACTTAAACTAATGCAGTACATTCATTATTGGTATATCAACTTTTTTCTAATCTTTGTATTCAAACTATTTGCTTCTCCTTTTTTTTTTTTGTGTTCTCTGGAACTAAATACCCCTGTCAATAACCCCTAACAAACATTCCAGACCAGTAAGCTGATAACTACAACGCAACTTTCCCAATTTGGAGAATTGATCAGAGTTAACTTGGTAAAATAAAGATAAAAATACAGAATTGGACTTTACAATCCCTGCCAGTGGTGCTGATCTCCGTTTCATGGCCCCTCAGCCATAAAGTGTAAAGGGGTGCTGGTGACCAGCCATAGTGTGCTTTCGTACACCCTTCCTGTTTACCTTCCCCATACTTCTCCAGGTACCCATTTAGAGCTGGCTTGACTCTGGCTGAGTTTACAGAGTTATATTGCTAACCCAGGTTCTAAATTGAATGACCGGTGACACCAGGACTCGAACCCTTATCCTCACGGACAAAGGCTTTCAAGTCTAGCGTGCGGCTAGGACGGCTCTGATAGACCTGGTAGAGGTAAGTGGGTAGACCCATCAAAAAATGGATAGACCTAACTGTCATCGTTCCACGTGCTTTTAACTCTATCTGTGGAGTTAACACGAGTATTCTATGCTTGGATGTAAAATCAGTAACGCAGTTCATGATAATGACAGACGGTATTTGGAGTAGGTTTTATTTTTTTCTCCAGATGGCTTTAATCTTCCCAATGTTAAGGGTATGCATTTTTTTCACGTTTGCCTTACCTTCTGAAACATTACGGTCTGTTGTGGTGGAATTAATCAATTCCATAAAGAAAGAAAAACGAGCAAAAATGGGGTTTTTTAAAGGCCAAATGAAAATACTGACAAAACACAACAGAGCGAATATTTCAAGGGGACAAAACGCCTCTCTTCTTCAGTCCGAATCGAAAAAATACAATCAATGAGAGTGCCGACGAAAAAACCAACAAAATAAAACGCGGAAAGTCAATGTGAATGTGAAAAAAACAATGAAAAAAATAAAAAAAATTAAAAGATGAATAAAATTCAATAAAAGCCAAAAGTTATAAGAATTAAAACCAAATACCTAACAACCATAAAAGTGAGTCATTCACCAATATCCGCGATTTGAAAAAAAAAAAAAATCCAAAAATTTGAACCGCCATTGACGAATACTAGCGAATAACTGAGAAATAAAAGAAAAAACATTCATTCACTCAAACCAAAACGAACCAGCAATTGAATGAGCTGAAGAGCTATGCCATCTGATTCTTGATTTTAATATTTGCATTCCTTGCAGACACTCTTTGAGACTTAAGGGGTCGTTGGCGTGTCTGATTAAGTGATTGGGAAAGTGGTACAAGGTTTATATCTGGGACTACTAAAGTATCGGCTTCTTTTTTTTTTGAGAAAACTGAAATGCGACTCATTTATTCTTAAATCACCTGAATCCCTGTTCAAAGCTAGACCTAAATGTTAGTATTTATAAATTTCAACAGCTCCTCTGTAGTGCTGGACAATACCTTTGTCATGCGAAATTAGGCTAGCTTGATTAAATAAAATAGTATGATCTTGGTTTTCAAAAATGTGCTCTGTAAGGGCAGAGTCAAAATTTTCTGTTTTTTTTCGCTTTTTTAAGTGTGTTATTCCGCTTTTGAAAGCGAAATAAAAAGAAAATTTACCAATGCCAAAGCCGTTTCAGCATTGTTTGTTATCCTGAAAAACTAAAAACTATTTGTATTACCATTATTTGATTTATATGGAAACTCTCAAGGGTTTGACCCAATCATTTCTTTTGTTGCCTCAGCTCTTATCTTACCTCCAATGCTGCAAATTTGTAATTGTTGGTGTTTCGGTTTTTACGTAGTTATAAGTTTTGGTTTGATGATCTTTGGACCAGTTTACGGAGCTTTCAATTATGACTTTACCCTTAAATTCTATCATATTTGATTGCTACTCTTGATTGATGTGCCCCTGTTAAGTGTTTTGCGAATAGAAGTCTCATTAAACAAGATTTTTGTTGGGCCATCCCTAAGACGGCAAAAGATGTTTTTGGCTGTGTAGTTTTCCCCCTAAATTATATCTTATTTCACTGTTGCTGTTGAATTAATTCCTATTACCAAACGTAGTCTCAATAGAAATTTTATCACGTTAGATTTTCGTTTGGACATCCTTAAACTAATGCACAACACTCAATTAAGGGTTTTCTCCTTGAATTAGATTATATTTAGTTGGTGTCAAATGTATTGCCGACAGAAAACTCAACGTGAAATTTCCGCTCGGTTATCCTTATACTGCTTCAAAATACATTCAGTTTCAAGATTTACATTACATAATTTACAAATGATTTTTACATGTAAAAAATATAAACTATAAATATGTGTTGTCGTTGTGTTAATTTATTTTGCTGCTGTTAAACGGTCTGTCAAAAAAGATCTTATCAGATAATATTGGTCATCTTTAAACTAGTATACAAAAAACAGAAAATTTACCAATGCAAAACAACATTTTCAATTATAACGGTTTGCTCACAAGTTACACGGTATTTTATTGCTGCCATTGAACGTTTTATCTGCAAAAATCATGCCTCTTAAAATTTTGATTCGAACGCCTTTAGACCAACACTCCAAACTTTCAATAATGACGCTTTCTCCTTCAGTTATGTCATATTTTATTCCTGCTATATAGTGGTCTCCTGCCCTTCAGAGTTTCTGTCTGCTGAAATCTTGTCTTATAAAATTTTCCTTTGGTCTAGACTGTTACCGAACAATTTCAATTGTAAAATTTCGTCCTAAGTTGTGTTTTATTTAATTGCCGCTGTTGATTGGTAAGTTGCTGCCCAACGTTTTGTCAGCGGAAATAATATTCTGTTAGATTTCGGTTTAGTCATCTTAAAATCGACGTTCAGCGTTCAATTCAGCACCTGTTTCATCTTATTTAGCAAACGTTTTACATTTTATTATGTCATATTTCTTCATTGCTGGTGCTCATTGATTTGCTGTTGCTGTCAACAGAAATTTTCAAGATTTTTCTTCAGTGATCTTTCAAATAATACTAACTGTATTGTTTTTTTCTTGTAAAAAGACAAAACCAAGAAGCATGAATTAAAATTATAATGTGTACAGTTTTGAATCATAATTTTATTTTCTTGAAAAAATGAAAGCCCGTTTAAAATTCTTTCTTTTTTATTGTTTTGAGGTTCCTACAGAAGACTATCTACATTCCTGGAAAGAGGTAAACATTATGACACAAAATGTTCTTCTTTGTTTTTTTTTCTAATTTCGTTACAAAAAAAGTTTGTTTGTCATTTTTTTGTCATAATGTTTTTATTGTTCAAAATATTACCTTGTTCTTCTTCCTTTTCAGCACAACATCAAAAATCCCATTGTCAGCCCTCGCTAGTACAGCCATCTTCGAACATAATAAATCTTGAGATCGAAGCAAATAAAAATGGTAATGATCTCCAAAGTGGGTATCGTCAAAGGTCTGAAATTGAATGCAGTTTATCATCTGTAGAGGTACTTGTATATACTTAACACTATTTTTGGAGCTGATTCTTTTTATTCTTATTTTGCTTGTTTCGTTTTTTTACTTAAGCTTCTGATTTAGCAAAGAAATGTTATTCTTCTTTTTTTCTTTGAGACATAATTCTGGTGTCAGTAATATCATAGTTGCCAAGTATGCCGCTATATCCTCTACCTAGTTTAATTACTGATCCTTATGTATGTGTTTGATCTTCACTTGAAGGAAAATAGACAGCTCAGATGATAATTCTAGGCTCATGAAGGCTAGGTCTCAGCTTCAATCGCGCCGGCTGCAAAGTATAGCTTTAATGGAAAGGGCCCTGCTTGGGGAAGAATAATCAAACACTGCCAAGCAAAGTCGTTTTTTAAATATTACTTTCTAGGCGTTCCTTCTTTCAAGCTTCTTCTTCTTCATTCCTTTCTTCTTCTTCATCTATTTTTTCTTCCTTCCTTTCTAGAGCTGGCTTTGCATTTACGTGCTTTGCTTCTGTCATCAGTGACCATAAGTGGCAATAGAAAGAAAGCTGTAACTCCCACATCAAGCTTTGCCTTTAAAATTTCGTCCTGCCGGTAGTCGAATTTTGCCTTTGCAGCCGAATTTCATATCAACCAGAAACAAAATTGCTTTTATCTGTGAATATTTGGTTCGGTTCCCTTTGCTATCGAAATTTAAAAATTTACTACTTTGGCCAGCAAAACTATGCAAAATATGTTGCAGCTTCCTGTTCATGCGTTGGTGAAAATTTAATATACATTTTCTTCGTCATTGTATTTGTCTAAAATACACATCTATAATCAATTTTTATCTATTTTAGGTAGGAAAATATTATGGGAAAACTTCAAAGAAATCGCTTTCAATCAGTCACTCCAGTCAGATTTCATTTAGCGTCGCTTGACAAAATTTACTGTCTTCTTTCAGACTTGACTTACCTGACATAAATCCTGTTCGTCCTTGAAGATTCTCTTAGGGCCTCTTTCTTGGAAATGGCGTGGATCCTATGTATGTCTGGTGGTCTTCTACTTGATGAAACAGGTCTAAGAGGCAGTGAGGAGCAAAGTTATGCCCCCAATTCTTCGGGGGGTATCCTCGAGGATTTGAAAAATGAATTCTGCCTTTGATGATGATTTTCGGTAAACGGGGCTGAGTCATTTGTTGGACGTGACTGAGCCATCGAAGTTACTAGAGCTGTATCTTGGAAGGGGTTGTTTGTTGGATCTTAAAGTGTTCGACTCTTTGATGGAGTCGAGCGGTTCAGATTTCTTTTTTACCCCAAGAGGTCAACTAGGAAATTGAATTTTGCTTCAGCTACTAGGTTTCTATTACCTTATGGAAAAGATGCCTTTATGTGGAGGAATATTCAGTTCCCTTCTGTTAGGGGGGAATTTGTTTTTTTTCGCCAACAAAATTTTCTTTAGAATAAATGAAAGCTTCCTTTTTGAAGAATGCACTTTTACATGTAGGCTACAATGCCAATAGGCTGAACTTTCTTTTTTAGATATGTATTCAGAAGGGTCTTTGCTTGTGAAATTTTCTTGGATGATCTTTGGAATTTCGCGTTTTGACAGAAATATCAGCTGGAATGCTGGAGACCTTGCTTATCCGTTTTGTATAGCGGAGTTTGACTTCTTCTGTCAGAATTTAGCTCGAGACAACAGTTGTGTCTTAGAACCCTTGATTGAATAAATTTGCCTACCAGACATGCTTTTTTTTTGGTATTTGATATTTTGGTTTTCTAAAAAAAAAAAAACCTGTAAAATTGTATAGTTTCTTGAATTAAGCCCCTAGAAAACTAAAGAAAATCAATATTGTGAACTCCTTGTAACTTCGTTTACAAAGGATTCTTTCTTGTGATTTGGTCTTATTTTGTGTTTGGATGTTTAATATATATATATATATATATAATATATATATATATTGAGTGGAATTGTTTCCTATTCGTTTTTGTAAAAGCACGCAAAGGATAAAAGTATAACGTATGTTGTATATTGAAAGTGACATTAAACAAAAAAATGTATATAGTAAAAGATAGAAATCCAAAATTTGTTTTCTTTTGAAAAGGAACTATTCAGTATTGCGATTGTATAGCTCATATTTTTCCACAAAAAACATTTACCTCCTAAGGTGTGTTTTGTTGTCATCAGGTCTTCTAATATTTAGTGCAATGATTATTAGCTTGAGTTTTCAGAATTAGCTGAAGGTTTTTTTGCAATGTCAAGTTTACTTAGTGACGCTAGGTGACGCTGAGGACGTTTAGAGTTTCCCGCCATATTATTGTCTAAGCTACTGCGAGGCACTACCCAAAAGATTAGAGATTTTGCCGCATAATGAAATGGCTTCCTTTAACTTCTTTTGTACAGTATTTTCTTTTGGGCATCGATCCTGCAATTCTAGTGTTTTTCCATGATTCCATGTATTCCCGGAATTCGGCAAGAGTAAATCCTCGAAGCATGCCCTTTTATTCTGCCTGGACCTCTTCACTTTTGTCAACCTCCTGCTTATTGTCAGTAAAGAGAAAAATATTGACTGCTTTCTTTCAATTCTAAACTAGAAAGTGTGCTTTCTTTTAATGGCATTTGTGACGTATTTTTGTCAGCAAATCATATTGCTCTTTAACTGGAGTGACAAATAATCCCTCTTTTTAAAACCTGATTAGTTTTTTTAAAAACTCATGTGGACAATTTTAACCCATTAAAAATTTAATAAATGTTCAATCCCATCAAATTGATACTCAGTGGCGAAATTTGTTCCTCCTTTATAAAGGCTTCTTGAGGTGAAGCCGCAATATTCGAATTTTTGTTATTATTGGTGAAAAAAGACTTTTTTTTTTTTTTCCACTGTTATTGGGATTGAACATGAGAAATGTTCAATCCCGTCATATTGATACTCATATGCGAAATTTGTTCCTCGTTGATAAAGGCTTCAGGACGTGAAGCCGAAATATTCGGATTGTCATTGTTATTTATGAAAAAATACTTTTTTGTTAATTTCCACTATTTATGGGATCGAACATGAGAAATGATCAATCCTTTCATATTGATACTCATATGTGAAGCTTGTTCCTCGTTGATAAAGGCTTCCAGACATGAAGCCGAAATATTCGAGTTGTTGTTATTATTATTAGTGAAAAAAAGACTTTTATTTGTCACTTTCCATTGTTTATGGGAGTAAACGTGTAAATGTTCAATCCTATCATATTGATGCTCAAACGCAAAATGTTTTCCTCGTTGATAAAGACTTCAGGGCGTGAAGCTGAAATATTCAGATTTTCATTATTATTAATGAAAAAAAAAAAATTTTTTTGTTATTTTCCACTGCTATTGGGAACATAAGAGATATTTAATGCCATCAGACTCATGGACACATCGGAAATATTTTCCTCGTTGATAAAGGCTTCCGGACGTGACGCCGAAATATTCGGATTGTCATTATTATTCGTGAAAATTACTTTTTTGTTAATTTCCACTATTTATGGGATTGAACATGAGAAATGTTCGATCCCGTCATATTGATAGTCATATGCGAAGTTTGTTCCTCGTTGATAAAGGCTTCCGGACATGAAGTCGAAATATTCGAATTGTTGTTATTATTAGTGAAAATAAGATTTTTTTTTGTCATTTTCCATTTTTTATGGGAGTAAACGTGTAAATGTTCAATCTTCATATTGATGCTCATATGCGAAATGTTGTCCTCGTTGATAAAGACTTCCGGGCGTGAAGCCGAAATATTTGGACTGTCATTATTATTAGTGAAAAAAAAAATATTTTTTTTTTATTTTCCGCTGTTATTGGGAAACATAAGAGATACTTAATACCTTCAGATTGATGGACATATGGGAAATTTGTATCCCAAAATTACCCTTAGTAGTTCCTCCTTTTCTCCGTGCTTTCCCCTTCACAGCATTCAATCCATGTCTCATTGCTGACTTTAATCTTTTTCAGTCTGATGAGTTATTTGATAGTAACAGGTGTTCCAAACAGAAGAGAAAAATAGATTTGATCAATAAAAGTGGTGAGTAGCAATCGTATGAATCTCTTAGCCGAAGCTTTGATGAGTTAAATGTTGCCAGTATGTTTGTGTTAACCCTTTTTTAGCCTTTTTTTCCTATTTTGTATTTTTATCCTATTGTTTTTGTTTCCATTTATTTCATCTTTCTTTCATTCTATTTATTTAATTTTTCTTCATTGTATTTATTTTATTTATTTTTATTCTTTTACTTTTATTTTGTTTCTTATATTTTTTTTTTTTATCCCGTTCTTTGTGGGTTTTTTTTGTCATTTTTTGTGTTATCTTTGTGCAACTTTCATTTTGTACTTTTTGACAAAGAACCAAAGAAAGGTTTAGGCAACTAAAAATAAAACTTGCACAGATGCTAAGAATATTTCCAACATCATGAGTGAATGAATAAATTGGTTGTACGACTGTTGTAAATGCAAAATAGGGAGTATGAAATAAAAACAGGAAAGTAAAATCTAAAGGGACAACAAAAGAAAGGTGAAATTCCCAACACCATAGAAGCACAATTATAACCCAAAAAACGCGTATATTTTTCTTTAATATTTTTGTTTCTTTAATATTTCTTTTCTTTAATATATTTTTTTCTAATATTTTTATTTTTATTTCATATATTTTTTTGGACGTCTTGGGACATTACTGATTCGATTTTTATATGCTCCACTGTATCTGCCGGTGGTATCATTAGGGTTTATGATTTCTTATCTCCTAGTTTGATAATACGCTTCTGGCGTATCTCCTAGTTTAATAACAGTTTATCTGTTGTTTTGTTGTATTTTATAGTTGAATAATCTCTTCTTTATTTTTATGCTTTATCTCCTAGTTTAATTCTCTATATTTCTACCACGTCTCCTAGTGTCATAATGGTTTCTCTTTATTTCGTGAAATAATAACCATTTTTCTGTGTTTCTGTCGTATCTTTTAGTTCAATAGCCGTTTCTCTATGTTTCTGCCGTATCCTTTAGAATAATAACCGTTCTTCTATGTTTCTTCATATTTTCTTGTTTAATAGCCTTTTCTCTATTTTTCTGCCGTAGTTCTATGACCCTGTTTCTCGCTTCTTTGAATTTAAATTCCGATCTCTTAGAGTTTCAAATATAGTTTTGAATCATAATAGATAGTTTTGGTTACTTGAAAAAAAGAATTATTCGTAAAACTGCAGAATAGAAGCTCTGCAGAAGGGGACATTCTAGGACACAAAGAGAGACATTCTTTAGATTAATAATTTTATGCTTATTTTTATTTATGCTTATTTTTAAAAACACCATAAATTAATAAAAAATGAAATTTGAGTAGTTTCTTTGTTTTTATTTGAATAATGTTTCCCCTTTGAAATCGCTTTGGTTCTTATGTTTTTTTTTTTAGCTTTCATCTTTGCTGGAGACGCTTTGTTTGATATAGGTTAAATTGTATTTTTGACCTCTTTTCTCGTCTTTTTAATTGGCCATAGACCAGTGACCTTGTTAAAATAAAAGTATTTTTGTTTAGTTTCTTTTCTCAACAGCTTTTCTTTCCCTTCGACGTTTTTTTTTTCTCTCTTTGACTCAAGGCAGTTTTATGCCATCATATCTGCTTCTTCAGTCAGATTTACCAACCAGTTTTAGGCGATTTGTATCGTATTATTAGTGTTACTCATAGATATTCTGCTATCGTATGATTTATACTGTTTCAGTGCCAGATTCGTCAAGCAATACTAAAAGAACTCCATCAAAAAAAGTAAACATTGATGCATCAACTTCTTCGGGGGAGAGATTGATCTGTTTAGTCGAGGGATGTGGATACTCGGCTGATTATCAGAGTCGAATGAACGTACACATGGTCAAGCACACCAGAGAGAAAAAGTTTAAATGTGAGAGATGCTCCAAGGAATACTCACAGAAAAGTACACTCAGTAAGACATTCTTAAGACACTTTTATTTAACTTAGCCATTTAATACTTTTCCAACGTTATTTAAGATACCCAATGCAGCTTTATATTTCTCATTACATTCCTGATATTTCACTGCAACAACAGGAAGATTGTGCAGTTTATTTATATAGTATTTTATTCATCATTTAAATTATTGATATTATTCCTTGACGTTTTTCTCATATTTTATTGTGTCAACCTTGGAGCAATACCTGCTACTTCCTATTTTTGTTATTACTTTTTTTTTTATCAAATAGAGGTAGGTGTGGTCTCAGCATGAGGTTTTACCAGTAATATTTTATAAGCATGAATTTTTATAAGCATTTTATAAACATACACTAGTATAAATATTGTCAGTTTTTTTATTTAGGTTTAATTGTGAGGATGTTTTAGTATGAAAGATGCTCAAATGAGTATTCATAGAAGAGTAAGATTTTCTGATTTTTTTTTCACTGAGAATAACCACACGAGAACAATAGCATATTCAAGTTCTGAGTGAGGCTCACTTGTGTGCCAGTTGATGTGCAACTATAGTGCCAACAGTGTATCCCTATCATAGTTTAGTTAGTTGGGTAGTGTTCAATATTAAAGTGTATTTTTTAAGACTGACTAGTCAAAGGAAAGAGCTAAGGCAGATTATAATCTTAATGAAATCTCACTAAAACACGTTTTGAGAATTTGAGTAAACTCTCAAATTAACAAGCTACCATAAGTTGTTCTAAGATAAATTTTTTGCAGAGTTCTCAAGATACTTTTTCAAATTTCATAATTTATCAGAAAATTTTCCTGAATAGTTACAACCTTGCTCAGAAAATTAAATTCTGGCTGCTAAAGAATAGCGAGAAGAGACGAAAGAAAGCAGTAAATAAAGCTTCAAAATTCAACTTAAAACTGAAGCGAGCTAAGCTAAAGGTGACATTAAGAGTTGTAACCAACTGAAATTCTGTGAGATTAGATTCGTTAAATGTTTGGTTTTTGGACGAACACTGCACTGCTTTTCCATGATTGCGTTTCTTAAAACTATGGAACGACAGCCGTTCTAGTCGAGTGGTTAGCAAGCTAGAATTGGTATCCTTTGTCCATGTCGACAGCGGTTCGAGTTCTGGAGTTGCCGGTTGTTTCGTCTGGAATGGGGTCAGTGGCATAATTCTGTAAGCTCAGCCAGAGTCGAAAAAGCTCTAAATGGTTACCTGGAGAAATCTGGGGGAGATAAACAGAAAGGGTTTGTGAAAGCTCAGGATGGCTGGCCCCACCCCCCCTATTGGACTTCCTGGCTGTAGGGCTATGAAACAGAGATCAGCACCCCTGGTAGGGACTGTGAAATCCAACGCCGTATTCTTTGCCTTTTACCTTACCTTTTCCCTTTAAAGGAAAAAAAAAATCTGCCTGACTAATTTATCCTATTTTTTTACTAATGTATATGTATCAGATATCTAGCAAGAGTGTGAATAGGGGGGAGTAGGTATGAAGTAGTTGACCTGACAATACTGTCAATTAGTGGCTCAGGGATGCTTGACATAAGCAGAACTGCAAAACCATCTTTTATGTGTTTATGTTGTAAAAATAATAAAAATACAGCTACAGCACATCGCAAATGGATTTGACCCTAAGTGCAGAAAATACGTCCATTTCTCTACCACGATAGTAATACATTAGTATATATGAATATTTACTTACAATATTTACAGCCATATTACTAATAGCAGTCCTCAAAGAAAAGAATAAAACTTTGATAAAAGCCAAAAAAGGAGTGACATACGGTTTATACATTCTTTTCCCTTTAGATATATCATTCAATCATTTTGAATTGTCTGTGGAGGGGTATGGCCCCTTTTGCCCCTTTACATTGATTCACTAGAACCAACGTTGAATCGGCTTGTTTTTTGGGGAAAATCCATGACTATTTCGTCGGATGGCAAAATGTATTACTTTTTCGTGCATGCCTGTCTCATGTTTGACTTTTTCTTATCAAGGTTTAAAAAAGGTATTTTTCAAACCTAGAAGGTCATTTCTGCCCCCTTCCTGCACACTCTCCCCCGCCCCCTTCCACCACTGAGTTCATGAGAAATGTATGTAAGAAGAAATGCTGGAGAATCTCATTTTTTCTGAGATGTTTTCTTATTCCTATTGTTTCTAGTTGCTAACTCCAGGCCAGTTGAAATTTTTCAGAATACCTAGAATCAGCAGAACAGCCTGTTTTTTTTTCTAATGAAAAAAAAAAAAAAAAAAAATGATTTAAACTCACAATCAGGAAGTCAGTATGAGAAAACATGTCGTTCAAAAATTACAGAACTAAAACTTTGTTCCTTTTTTTCATTTGAAAATATTTTTCTTTTTTCTTCACAAGAAATAACCCCCTGTTTTTTTTTATTTGTTTTTTTTTCTCTTTTTTTTATGTTCTAAAAAAGAAAACATAAAACGAAAAGTTAAAATATAAAAAATATAACTATTTTTCAAATTCAGTGTATGCAGTTTATATAAGCAACAATTTGCCATTGAAAACATATTTGGAAATGGATTTCCTAACAATTCTTTTTTCTCGCAAATTTCTTTTGAGTGGTAAAACTAAAAAAAAAATTGAATTTTGAAACTTTAAGCCTTTACATGTTAACCCTTCCCTAAACGTAGAGTTTTCATAATTTTCAGATCAAATTTTCTTGTAGGTGCAAAAGAATGGAATAATATCTGGTGAATATAATTTTCCTTAGATGTATATACATTTACGCAGATTATGTACTACTACTATATATATATATGTATATATTATATATAACTGCTATATTTATTATATACAACTCACTCACAACAATACCGTTCTGCCTAAGACCAACACAGCTGTGTAAGCTACTCAGTCCTAATCTGTTCAAAGCGTTGTTATAATAAAAGTTCCATTTTTCTGTAAATCCTTTGTTATGACATCCTCCAACCAACTTGAGGACGTCTTGAATTCTGCCTGGCCCCAGATGGATGGCCAAAAAGCACAATTTTTTGTAGTTTTTTTTTTAGTAAATTTTAGTAACAAATTTTAGTAATCTGTCATGCTTTGTCCAAAATGTAACCTAAACATCCTAATCTTTATTTTTATATAGCTCTAGACAGTTGGACCCATTCACATCTTTCGTGAATTATTGCTTATGAAAAAAAAAAAAAAAAAATGAATGTGCATTGTCAGTTTAATATACATTTACTGATATTTAGTAATCAAAATCTTAATATTATTTGATTTATTAAAGTTATAAAAGTATAAACATTTATATTTTTTCAGTAAAGTGCAAATTACGTTCTGGCCTTGGGAAGGCATAGGGGTTTTGAGCCCAACTTATGTTAATTTCTGCTCGTTTTGAATTTGACTCGGTTATTTATTGTAATTTCTGCTCGTTTTGGGTTTCATTTATGTATCGATGCTGATTTATGGTAGTTTTTACGCTTGGTAGATTATTTGATTTTATTTTTTCTCATTTTTTGTTTAATGGAGCTCTTTACTTTTCTTTGAAAAACTTATTTTGTGGAAAAAGTTTTTTTAATTAATTTCTGTTCGTTTTATATTGACATAGTCTTTTCAGAGAAAAAGAAAATAATACTTTAAATCTTTTCGTATTTTTTAAGAATTTATAGTTTGGCCTTCTATTTGTATGCTGGAGAAAAATTTTCAGCAATTTTTAACAACACCCTCTTAAAAATCTGGACACAAATAGTAGTGTTTAATTTAGTTTCATACCTCCTCTAGTTGACCTGAAATGGAAAACTTGATACCATTCGCAAAAAGATCTGTTTACTTTCTTTGATAGCTTGGATTCACTTACGCTATTTTGATTTGGTTAAATTTTAAGAGCAGAAGCAGCCCCAAAAGTTTGAACATAATGCCCTCAGTCGTTCTTGGGATACTGCTGAGATGCCTTATTGGGAATTAGCATTAACACAGGGCATTTTTATTTAGTCTTATGGCAACATTTAGCTTTTAAACATAAAGTCAAACGGGAGGGTGGGCGTGGGAGGGGGGTTAGTTTTCCTCCAATCACTTTCGACTATTAAAAAGGGCATCAGCCCTTTCTATTTTCAATCGAATGAACCCTTTTCGAAGTTCCTACGACAACTCCTTTGATACAAAGTGCCCTGGTCTAAACAACAACAACAAAATAATACATTATATCCACATCGATCTTTACTATAAAATGTCAAGCCTTCCAATTACTTTCGACAATTAAAAAGGGCACTAGGCCTTTCGAATTCCAATCGAATGAGCCTTTTTCGAGTTTCTACGACAACACTTCCTATAAACACCTTATATGGCCCCAGGGCATAAATTACAACTCTTACCCTAAGGGCTGTGAGGGTGGTTGTCATCCTCTAAGACCTAGTTTCCAGAACTTTCAACTACGTTACACAAAATGGCTATCTCAAAATTTTGATTGGATGTGTCTGGGAAAATGGTGGGCGTGAGAGGGGCGTTAGTCTTTCTCCAATCACTTTCAACTATTAAAAAAGGCACTAGCCCTTCAATTTCCAATCAAATGAGCCCTTTTGAAGTTTCTACGACAACGCTTTCAATAAAAACCTTATATGCCCCCAGGGGATAACTTACAACCCTCGCCCTGAGGGCTGGGTGGGGGGGGGGGTTGTCATCCTCACAGACCTAATTTCCAGAACTTTCTACTACGTTGAACAAAATGGATATCTGAAAATTGTGATTGAATGGGTTTGGGGAATGGTGGGCGTGAGAGAGGGGTTAGTTACTGTCCAATCACATTCAACTATTAAAAAGGGCACTCTCCCTCTCAATTTCCAATTGAATGAGCCCCTTTTGAAGTTTTTTACGACAACTCTATTATTAAAAACCTTATATGCCCTGGGCATAACTTACAACCTTTGCCCTGGGGACTCTCGGGGGTTTGTCATCCTTAAATACATAATTTCCAGAACTTTCAACTACGTTGAACAAAATGGCTATCTCTTAGCTTTGATTGAATGTGTTTGGGGAAATGAGGGCGTGAGAGGGGGTTAATTACTCTCCACTCACTTTCGACTATTAAAAAGGGCAATTTCAATTTCCAATCAAATGAGCCCTTTTGAAATTTCTACAACAACTTTCTATATAAACCTTATATGCCCCCGGGGCACAAAACACAACCCTTGCACTGAAAGCTCTGATGGGGTTTTTTATCCTAAAAGGCCTAATTTCCAGAACTTTCGACTACGTTGAACAAATGCTTATCTCAAAATTTTGATTGGATGTGTTTGGGGAAATGGTGGGCGTGAGAGGGGGTTAGTTGCCCATTTCAATAAAAACCTTATATGCCCGAGGGCATAACTTATAATCCTTGCCCTGAAGACTACGGGGATAGTGTCCTGCTCAAAGGTATAATTTCCTGAACTTTAAACTTCGTGGAACAAAATTGGCTATCAAGAAATTTGGATCTGATATGTTTGGGGAAATGGTGGGTGTGGACGGGGTGTTTGTTGCCTTCCAATCACTTTCGACTTTTAAAAAGGGCTTTAGCCATTTCAATTTCCAATCGAATGAGTCATTTTTTGAAGTTTCTACGACGAAGCGTTCAGTAAAAGCCTTATATGCCCCCAGGGCATAACTTACAACCCTGGCCCCGAGGGCTGTGGGGCAGTGTCCTCCTCAAAAACATAATTTATATCTGGAAATCCAAAACACTGAATAAAATGGCTATCTAAAAATTTTGATTGGATGTGTTTTGGGGAAAAGGTGGGCGAGAGAGGGGGGGCTAGTCGCCCTCAAATCACTTTCGACTATTAAAGAGGGCACTAGGCCTTTTGAATTTCCAATTGAATGAGCCCTTTTTCAAGTTTCTACGACAAAGATTTCAATAAAAACTTATATGCCCCCAGGGCATAACTTATAACCCTTGCTCTGGAGACTGTGGGGGGAGTGTCCTGCTCAAAGGTATAATTTCCTGAACTTTAACTGCGTGGAACAAAATGGCTATCTCAAAATTTTGATTAGATGTGTTTGGGGAAAGGGTGGGCGTGGAAGGGATGTTAGTTGCCTTCCAATTACTTTCGACTATTAAAAAGGGCACAAGCCATTTCAATTTCTAATCAAATGAGCCCTTTTTGAATTTTCTACGACAACGCGTTCTATAAAAACTTTATATGCCCCCAGGCATAACTTACAACCCTTGTCCTGAGGGCTGTGAGGAGGTTGTCATCCTCAAAGACCTAATTTCCAGAACTTAAAACTACATTGAATAAAATGGCTATCTCAAAATTTTGATTGGATGTGTTTGGGGGAATGATGGGCGTGGGGGTGGGGGCTAGTTGCCCTCCAATCACATTAAAAAGGGTACTAGCCCTTTGATTTCTAATCGAATGAGCCTGTTTTGAAGTTTCTACGACAACACCTTCTATAAAAACCTTATATGGCCCCAGGGCATAACTTAAACCCTTGCCCTGAGGGTTGTGGGGGAGTGTCCTCAAAAACATATTTTCTATCTAGAAATCAACTACGCAGAACAAAATGGCTATCTCAAAATTTTGATTGGATGGGTTTGGGGGAATGATGGGCGTGGGGGGGACTAGTTGCATAACTTAAAACCCTTAAAACCGTGGCATTACTTAAAACCCTTGCCCTGAGGGTTGTGGGGGAGTATCCTCCTCAAAAACATATTTTCTATCTGGAAATCAACTACGCTGAACAAAATGGCTATCTCAAAGTTTTTATTGGATGTATTTGCGGGAATGATGGGCGTGGGGGGGGGGCTAGTTGCCAATCACTTTCGACTATTATAAAGGGCACTAGCCCTTTGAATTTCAATCGAATGAGCCTGTTTTGAAGTTTCTACGACAACGCCTTCTATAAAAAACCTTATATGCCCCCAGGGCATAACTTAAAACCCTTGCCCTGAGCGTTGTGGGGGAGTGTCCTCAAAAACATATTTTTCTATCTAGAAATCAACTACGCAGAACAAAATGGCTATCTCAAAATTTTGATTGGATGTGTTTGGGGGAATGATGGGCGTGGGGGGGACTAGTTGCATACTTAAAACCCTTAAAACCGTGGCATTACTTAAAACCCTTGCCCTGAGGGTTGTGGGGGAGTATCCTCCTCAAAAACATATTTTCTATCTGGAAATCAACTACGCTGAACAAAATGGCTATCTCAAAGTTTTTATTGGATGTATTTGCGGGAATGATGGGCGTGGGGGGGGGGGCTAGTTGCCCTCCAATCACTTTCGACTATTAAAAAGGGTACTAGCTCTTTGAATTTCCAATCGAATGAGCCTGTTTTAAAGTTTCTACGACAACGCATTCTATAAAAACCTTATATGCCCCCAGGGTATAACTTAAATCCCTTGCACTGAGGGTTGTGGGGGAGTGTCCTCCTAAAAAACATTTTTCCTGTGGGGAAATCAACTACGCTGAGCAAAATGGCTATCTCAAAATTTTGATTGGATGTGTTTGGGGGAATGATTGACGTGGGGGGGGCTAGTTGCCCTCCAATCACTTTCGACTATTAAAAAGGGCACTAGCCACTCCAATTTCCAATCGAATGAGCCCTTTTTCGAAGTTTCTACGACAACTCCTTCGATACGAAGTGCCCGGGTGGAGAAAAAAAAACACATTGTGCCCACATCGTTCTTTACTTATCGCTTTTCAAAAGAATACCATAAATTGGGTCAATATTTAAATTTTCCGTGTCTCTATTTATTGAAAGATTAGCAAACATATGTTTTTTTTTTAATTTCAGCCTCCTCGCCCATATTCTCGACATACAGAAAGCCTACGCACAATGGTAGATATTTGAATTTTCATTCGTGCCACCCTGTTTCGGTGAAACGAGGGGTTGGGATTTCACTGGCGGATAGAGCTTTCAGAATTTATTCCCAGGAATTTCTGAATTCTGAATTATGGTATTTGAAGGATATTTCATTTTTTAATAGTTACCCAATATAAAATAATAGAAAAAAGCGGGTTATTGGAGTTTCGCAGTCTTCAGAATTGAATGTGTCTAAAAGTTTCATTTCTTTGCCTTATGTACCTGTTTTGGGGAAGAATTTTGCGTAAACATAACATAACTTTTGTGTAAACATAACGTAAACACAACTTAAACGAATTTTGCGTAAACATAACATTGATACATGTTTCCTATCGATGAGACCAATAGTTAGTTTCCTTAAATCTGGGAAGGACTCAACTCGGGAAATTTATTTAGTGGGGTGTATAAAATTCCTTGTTCTTGTGGGAAGTTTTATATATGTTTGCTAATCTTTCAATAAATAGAGACACGGAAATTTAAATATTGGCCCAATTTATGATATTCCTTTGAAAAATTGAACTAATAGTTGAAAAGGGATTAAGATTAATATAATCACCAGTGCCTAGTTTGCATACAGGCGAAATATCCGCGTTGTTTTAGTCTTTCATCTTTTCTCTCTACTGGCCGCATTCTCGTTTGTTGTCTTTTCATTGAATTTTTTTTCTCTCTTTGTTGTTTTTTTTCATGGCTGGCCAGTTCGGTTTTAAGAAACTTTTGTTAGTTATCCAAACCACACTCAAGTTCTGAATCTAAGTAAAAAACCGGTTTCTCTGTCTGCATTCGGAGATAATTAGGTAAGTATTAGTGAGATAAACTACTATACAGGTATATTTTAATTAAATATTTAATACATAGAGCTGGCTAGCCTAGGTTAGATATTTAATA
Source organism: Artemia sinica (assembly GCA_027921565.1). Lineage (NCBI taxonomy): Eukaryota > Metazoa > Arthropoda > Branchiopoda > Anostraca > Artemiidae > Artemia > Artemia sinica. Next base: position 61,329,821 of record CM051259.1, read on the forward strand.
TAATGTGTTCTGGGCGGTCTGCTTTCCTCAATTCTCTGTTGTAGTTTCCATAATTTGTTTCTAAAGTATTATATTTTCAACATATTTTAGTATATTCAACCTGACTTAACTTCTTGAGTGTGGTCGGAATAACTAACAAGTACCTTTATATTAGCAACTTACGGTCCTTATAAAAACATAACCTACATTTCTCCTTTCAGCCCAACATCAGAAAGTCTGTAGTAGTCAGACCATACCAGTGCAGCCATCTACAATTCTAATGTCTTCTCAAGATGAGTTCAGTAAAGATAGCGTTATTGATATTAGTGGCTTTGAAAATGGAAGCATTACATCTTCGATAGAGGTAATAATCCAATATGTCTATATGACTTTGGAAATTGAGACCTTATTGTCTTGTTGAGTATAATTTAGTATAGTTAAAAACTAATAAACAATTACTATTTTCTAAATAGAAGATGCTTTTGTCATTTGCCTTGGTCATTCCCAAAAGATGGGTTGTCGGTTTAATGCTATCAACCTGAAATCAAAGTTCTTAGTGTGACTTAACAATTTTTGTATCACGACACCATCTGTGAAGATACCGGACATATTATGTTGTATATAGAAATTTTATTAGTTTTTCTTTCAGACGAAATTTAAATATATTGCTGATGAGCGGTTTCTCGTCATTGTTGTAAAATATAATCATTAAAATGAAATTTTGAGTTTTTTTTTCTGAAAACCAAAGAATCTTACTCGTAAAAGTAAGTTTAATGAAATATTATGAGAGCTTCAAATAACTAGGAAAAGTGATAGCTGGAAAAGCTACCGGCATTGAAAAAAGTCAGTATAGAAACTATCTTGCCACAATGGGATGAACATTTTTGGTCAATTTACGATATACATTTTCTAGGAAGGGACAGGGTCTGTATTAAAAGGAATTAGGCTGGTATAAACTTGATTTTTAAAAAGTGAAGTACCTAGTGAGTTTAGAAAATCTTTAATTAAACCCCTCCATATGAAAGGCAATAAAAATGAGAGCGGTAATTATAGAGCAATTAGAGTGGCTTTTGTAGGAAGCAACTTGCTTAGTATGATGATACCTTTTAGACTCAGAAATGATAAAATAAAGTTTTAAGAGAAGAACAGTGTGGTTTTAGGAAGGGTAGCTGACCAAATTTTCACCCTTAGATTAATAACTGAGAAAGCAGGCCTACCTCGTCGAATTAGGAGGCGATGTCTTTGCTAAACAGGCGGAGATGGTGGAAACTGAAGGAGGCTTTGAGAAATTTACACATCGCCCATCGCTCTCTTGTCTGAAGAGATAAGTCGTAACAAAGTAGGTGGACCGGAAGGACCGTCTTTAAAGAGGGGAGGGAGTTGGAATAAACAACTTTATGTCAGACATCTTTGTCAAATATCTTTATGTCAGGTGCTTATATTCTACCTAAGTGATTTTGTTTACACTCTTACCTGATACAATAAAATCATCTACATAATTCAGATATAAAATCATGTTGACAATTTTAAGTATCTTACCTCTAGCTTTATATTTATCTGTTACAAAAACTCAACTATCTTATTTCAGAAAGCAGAGGCTATATTTTTCTACCGTAGTAATTACCTCTCACGACCCAAAGGCTTAGACAACTTGTCAAGCAGAAACAAAAAGTTTTTTTTGGCGTTTTTCGTATTATAGAAAGCGGGAATGAACAAAATTTTTGTACAGCTTACTGTTTGAGATTGTAAGATTGAGATGACTAGAACACGTTCTGCGGATCAAGGATAACCAAAGTTTGTCCCTATTGACCAACCGTCTAGGGCCAAACGGAAGGGAGAGAATGGGGTGGGAGGATGTCGCAAGGAGTAATTTAAGGGAACTAGGAACTTCTTGGGATAGTGTAAAGAAAGTGCCTTTGATTGAATTAAGCCTCCATTATTATCCCTCCATTAATTACAGTTTTCCATTAATCTTGGAACCCATTCTCACACCCTGGACTAAAAAAACTCAAAAAGTTGGTTCGCATTATAGCGTGACTCCCTTTACTGAGGAGTCACATATTCTCCCTCTGTTAGATAAAATGGAATACAATGGGTTTCTTCTAGGACCGTAATGAATCAACGAAGCCCTAAAGAAAGACATATAGTGTTCACCTTAAATAGAAGGTCAAACAGAAGGTAAGATCAATGGACTTATCTTACCTTACCTTGCTGCTGGCCTTGGCAAAAGTGTGAGAGGTAATTACTACGGAGTAATTACCCATCGGATCTCATAATATTTCTTTAAGCTGACTTTTACGAGTAGGATTCTTTGGTTTTCAAAAAAAAAGCTTAAAATTTTATTTCAATGATTATATTTTGCAATTTTTCTTGATGAGAGTTGTCTAAGCCTTTTTGGTCAAATATAAAAAAGCTCAAATGCGAAAAGAAATATCTGTTTTTTTTTTAATATAATTTTAATTTATAATAATAATTTTAAATTATTATTATTTTTTTAGAAGTTTTTTTACCAAAAAGCGGAAAATGTACGGAATTTATAATTTTCTTCTTCTTAGCTAATTTAATGTTAATTCTTAAAACGGAAAATTTAACTATTCCACTCTTTAATCGGCACGAAGTAGTTACGCTTCGGAAACTTCAACTCCCGAGAATTTATACGCGCCAAAATTCGTTTGTCGTCGGAATGTTTTACAAAATTTTTACCGTTGTTGCTTATGTTAAGTAATCCGGAGTAGCTGCTAAATTATTTATGAATAGCTACTAAAACAAAAAAAATGGTTTAGTTCGTTTGAAGTGCTGAGGGGTAGAATCCCTTTCCCATTCCTTTGCTATGGCTTGTCGTGTGAGTTTGATTTCATATTAAAAAGTTGTGTCTAAAAAGCGTGGACGCAGCATAGCTGTATTTCACTTTAAAATTCCCCCCTCCCCCTCCCTCTTATGATTGGTTGGGAAGGTTTAATTTTGTTAGCACAGTTTCTAAAGACTTGGCTTGTAGGTTTGGAATGTTTTAAATAGTTTTCACACTGTGTACGTAATTTTCTGTGCGAAGTGATTAAGTTAGCTAACGTTGAGTATGACCTTACACACTGAAACAAGTCCTCTTACACTAGGCTGACGTAAAAATCTATAAAAACCGTTATATTCATAGTCTAAAATCATCACAATCGTCAATAATTGTCATAAGCAAACAATTCAAAAATTTAAATGTGGAATGGAAATTCAAGCTGTATTCAAGCGTGAAAGATTTTCAATGGAAACCTTATTGATTCATTTTACAAATGTATTAATTGCATATCCAGAAATTCTATATTCTTTCTGCTATCTTGATTTTTTTGTAACTTACCATAAACGTAGATAACGTAAAGTTCTAAATAGAATTCGAATCTACTTAATACTGTCTATGTTGGCTACCCTGAACTGTTCTACGGAATATTATGAGAGCGCCACTATGGTTCGCATTACCATGCCGTAACGTAAGCTATTTTGCCTAAGAATCTAGAATGGTCTATGATTGGCCAGCTAAAGATAATCAACCAAACAGAATACGAGTAAAGCTTGCGTTCGATACGAGTAAAGTTTTGGCCTACTTAGCCAATATGAAACTACTATCAAAGGGTTCTAGTCACTTTACGAAATTAATTTAGCTTTTTTGGGCTCAGCCCTTTCCTTGACCGCTATTATTGTTTGTAAACACATAAACTTAGCTTGTTTAGCTTATGCTAGATTTAGTCAACTTCCATTGAAATATTTTAATTTCATTAATTTTGTCGAATGAACCGTATTCATTTTCTTAAATATTATTAATAAGACAAACTATAAAATTCTGACCTCAATAGAGGCTCGAAAACCCCCCTCCCATGAGAATTTCCATAAGTAATGACTGGAGAATGTACTTTTTGGAACTGTTTACCATGTTGGCATGAAAACAAGGCAACATCAATTCTGAGCATCCTTAGTTTTAATTCTAAAGTTTTTCTTTTTGTACTTCGGTCTTATCTTTCCGTCTAGTTTGTCTGTCGTCGGTTCAATTCTTTCTGTCTTGTTCCTATCTATTATCTTTAATGCTATTTCTCATCCTATCTTTGGCTTGATCTATTTTGATTTGATGAATAAATTGATGTTTGTCAAAAAAGTTGAAGAAAGACATTTGATAAAAATAAAAATCAAAGGCTATACACGTCATGTTAGACTGCGATAACTGTGATACCTGAGAGCGAGAGATGGCCATATTTTCTTTATTTGGAAACATATTACATGGTTGTATTTTTGGAGAAAAAAAAACAATGTAGAAACGTCAAAAATACCTGATTTTCCGCTAGTTTCTTTACTCGTCGCACTTTTAAGTTTAAAAATCCGCTTGAAGAAATCAACAGGTGGCTTTGATAGAATACTCAATCGGGATGATCCCTTCTAACGGATGTTGGTAAAACAGAGCTTGACAAAATTATTATAGAAGAACTCGTTTCTTAATATGAAAAGTCAAGAGAGCTCTGTATGGTGTATCTGTCTTTTAACCTTTTTTGAAGTTATCCTCTATGCAAGTTTTCCCATTTCCTTTTTCTAAAAATGTGAAAGTTTGAGTGCTGAAGGTTTGGGGAAGGGTTTGCCTATCGGTTGTTAAGAGTTTCTATATTTCTATTAACATATATTAAAGACCAGAAGCCATAAAAAAGATGTCCTTTTTTCCATTTTCATTTACCACCTTTCTACTCCACACACTCCGATTTTTTCTTGTTGATTTTTTTTTTGGTGGGGGATTTCTGATTGACTTTTTGAGTTTATAAAGTTTTTCCCCCACATTGATTTCAATTAACAGAACTTTATTGTTGGTACCTTTTGAGTTTGTTAATTTTACACTTTTTTTATTGCACTGTGTTTGTTGTTGTTTTCTTTTCTTCTGTGATAAGAAATGAAAGTTAGGGATTTTTTGTTCCCGAAATCCATCTTGATCATGAAATGACAAAACAAATAAGAGTTCCAAATAAGGACAGGTCCTTTTATTAGTGAAACAAAAATATATACAAAGGCTCTAGATATTTCGATGATATAGTGGGTCATCATTATCAGTAGAGGTATTAACGCATGAAAACAAACTGTATTTATAGTTTGTTATTATATAGTTTATTATAGTTATTAACATATATACGACGTCTGTATTTTTTGCCTGACCACACTGCCTTTTCTATGACGAAATCAATAAGAGTTCCAAATATGGATAGGTCCTTTTATTAGACAGTGAAACAAAAATATAAACAAAGACTCTAAATATTTCGATGACACAGTCGGTCATCATCATCAGTAGAGTTACTAACATATCCAAATTAAAACAAATTGTATTTATACTAAACAAAATAATCACTTCAGGGTTAAGGCAAGCTATTGGTTCATTGACTTAAAAAGTTTACTAGCTATTCTTGGATTTTCCCAATACTGCGTTGAATAAAGCTGGTACAATTTTCTTCAGTATTTTAGGTCCAAGCAAGTTACCGGTCCATTGACTTAAAAAGTTCACTAACTGTTCTTGAATTCTGTAATACTGCGTTGAACCATTCTTCTAATTAAAAATGAAATGCTGCTGAATTTATTGGTGCTAAATTCTTACAGCAAACAGGTGTTATTCTTCTAACAGCAAATTAAATGTTGCTGATTCTAAAGTTGGTCTGTCATCTCCTTATATACGACGTTGGTATTTTTTTTTTTTTTTATTGGAAAAAAAAATACGAATGATCATAAAATTTTTCTTTGCCTTAAACGTTTCCGTTTTGTTCAATCAATCAATTTATTTTCAAAATATACAAAAATAATCACAATTCGTCCATATGTAGCCTCATAAAAGGCTCTATGGCCTGTACATGTAGGGGGAACAACTAAAAGGTATATGTAACTTATTTGAGTATGTGTTTGTTTATTTTTTACATTCTTTCATTGCAGCATTATTCTGTCGTTGTTTATTTTTTTTTTTTTTTTTTTTACAAGAAATATGGGTTTTGCATTGGTTGCTTATTTTTAAATAAACTTTATGTTTATATAAAACTTTCAACTTTTCAGTTTGTTTATTTTATGTTTTTGTTTGTATTGCAATATTGTGTTTTTTTTTTGACAAAAATGCAAATTGGGGATTTTTTGCTTGCTTGTGCCATTTTAAAAATAATTTTATTCCTATCTTAAACTTTTCTCTTTTGAGTATGTTTTGACCCTCTCCTGAAAATTATTTTGGTTGTGTTTTTTTTTTTCAGTCTGATGCTTTATTTAATCGTGGCAGGCTTTATAAGAAGAACAGGAAGATGGATTTGGCCAATAATGGTGTTCAGTATTCCAATGAATCTCCAAATTGCCGCTTGGAGGAGTTAAATATCACTAGTACGTTTATCTTTTTTTTCATAGTCTTGGCGCCACGCAGTTTGAAATCCACAATTTGGTGCTAGTCATACACTTAGTTATAGCGTGTACCCAAGAGGTCGAAGACTTGAGTCCAACAGATATGGATGACATTTTTTTAGCTTAGTAAATTGTCATCATTTTTAGCTGGTTCTAACCAAGGTTACTACCGCTCTATGAAAAAAGCACAGAACATATCGTCAAAAATTTTTTTGGAATAAAGGAAAATTGTTAAAAACGAAATCTACTAAATTAGGTCTACTCTAGTTAGTCTACTATTTTGTAATTTAAATGTTTATAATATTATAATCTTTCTTACTATAATAACGCATTAGAATTTAATGTACTAGATATTAAAAAAAGATTTAAATAAAGCCAAATTGTTAATTGTTACATAAATTATTATATTAATAGCAATTCTTCACGTCATGCGTTGCTGCGATTTCGAAAGAAAGGAAATTCAGGGATGCAAAATAACACATTGAAATTTATTTGTTTTTTTTTTACGCTTAGTATGTATACGAATAAATTGGAAGGCATTCCCACGCGTCATACGGCCAAATACAGTTGTGAATGAAGGAAACACATTGACAATCTATTTCACTATTTTCCTGAAACTCACAACCATAAGTTTCTGGGACAAGAAGAATACACACAAAATGATTTACCCGAATATGGAAACCAGAAAGGGAAATACTTTTTTCTTTTTTATTAACGGCTCGAAATTCCTCAATCCATTCTTGCATCGGTTGTCCTTGTGCTTTTTATTGTGATCATTGCAAAATTGAGTCTCACCAGACACTGTAAACGTCTAAATTCAGATGGAATATCTGTTGGGACCATTGGAATACGCGGTAACAGTAACTCCTCCCCCCTTTAGTGGTGTTCTTGATCTCTATTAGTTAAAGAAGACCCCTTTAGGGGTGTTCTTGATTTCTATTGGTTAAAGAAGACCCTCTCTCATTGACTAAAATAACGATCAAACTTTTAAATTAAAAAATATGTAAAAAATTAGATTATCTTTCAAAGGGTATTCGAAAGATAAATAGAGCCTGGGGGGGGGGGGTGATTTTTATACCTAAAACCTTCGCAAGAGTGTACTCAACTTCTTAAAGTTTCTTGGCGATCGGATTAAGAGTGTAGTGATTCATACAGAACACACACACTGACAGACATTCGTTTTCTATATAGACTGAATAGCTGTAATAATAATATTTATAATGCATATATTTGTGTCTTATAATTCATTCGAAATAGGATGAATGTAATTGCGTGCTATGTCCTAGTTTTTGGTCTAGTTTTGATAAGAGCTGTTGTCTATGGGAACAAAGTCATCTGAAAATTCAGCAGACAACAGAAAAATAACTAGAAACCCAAATATACAAATTTTCAAATCGCGTCTTCATTAGGCCATTTTCGTCAAAATCATCAGAATTACAATTTATTGTTGCAATACAATTTGTTGAGCCAGAATAATCATGCTGTATGGTATCCCTTAAGCAGTCCCCTAGTTCCAGCCTTGGCCGCTATTAGGTAGAGGAACAGTCTTCATCAAAATGCTTATTGAAACTCATTTGCAACTTTTTGAAACCTTAGAAGCATCATACTGTTTGATGTTCATTTGATGAGTCATTTACCTTGTGTAATGGAATCAATTTTCAAGACCCCGAAATTTTCCAAGTAAAATAAAATCGCCCAAAATATGAACCCAAAAATTCAAGTAACACTTAATTGTCAAATTTAAAAAATAGCGAAACATTGTATCATAATTGTAACCCTATAAAGAAATCGTTCCCACGAAAAATGTAACAGCAATAAATATTCAGCGTGACCAATTGTACATGACAGGTAACCAACCATGTAATTTAAATCTTGAGTTGAATTGCCAAACGATCAAAAGATGGTAGAAATTGTTATACAAAAAACGGTCACTTGTAATACAAAGTAGATACAATGTATTCCGCTGTAATTACAAGGTAAAAACTTTAAAAAATAGTTTCTTGAGATGCAAAAGTAAAAACTATTTAGTCCGCTGTAATTACAAGGTAAAGCTTTAAAAAATATTTTCTTGAGATACAATGTAGAACTATGTAGTTCGCTCTAATTATAGGGTAAAAACTTTATTCCGCTAAGAAAAATTCCAAAGTGAAGTTTTAAAGAGTCATAAATCGTATCAAAAGTTAGTTAAAATCGACTAGCTGATTGGTACATCACTGTCCAATAGTAATCGGGGACATAAAATCTAAACCAATAGAATCAGTGTAATGTGCTCCTTAGTAACGCCCGAATGTAACCTTCGGCGAAATCTCAGAGTATAGTACTTTCGAACTTAGCAAGTTGGAGTGAGTCTTGATCAGTCTATTGATAGTCTTATACGAGTCTTTTGGAGTCTACTGTCAGTCTATTATGAATCTATGATCAGTTTTATGTGAGTCTATCTGCAAGCATTTTATTAGTGAATTAACTGTTACTTGTATTGCCTCAGTCAGCAACTTATCTTAGTGCCTTTGACTGCGAAGTGCTTTTGATATTCCCGTCAAGATTTGTACCGATCATGTGAGTAAAAATAAATACATTACTTTCTTATTTTATTCTCTTTATGTTAGTATTTCTCAAGATAGTTTGTCCTTGTGGCTCCAATCGCTCTCAAGGGAACCTGAACCTTTTCAATCTGATTTCGACTCACTATGGCCACTAATGTATGCTCCCCATTTGAATCACTGATTTAATTCCCCAAAACGTGAAGCTCCCCCCTCTACTATGGTAGTATGCTCGCGAAAACACCAATCAAAGAATTGATTGAAAACCCCCCCATTGGAATACGTACATATAGAGAAGTAACAGAAAAACCTCCATTTAACTACAACAAAACATTTAATTGAAAACCCCCCCATTAGACTTGATTTAGCCAGGGGTGCCATCGGCTAGGAAAGAGGAAACAAAAGGAGGCATGGAAACATGATAAATCATTGAAAAATCTGTAGATTAGAGAAAAAATTTCAAAAAAAAAAAAATAATAAGTAAAGGCGGGCCGTGTCAGAATTTAGCTACTTTTTCAAAATTTACAAGATGGCTTTCAATCATCAAGGTGAAGAATCGTTATTTTTTACCCAACTACCTACGCTAGTCCTTTTCAGGTTTGCCATTGGTTTAAATCAGAGGTAGTCTTACTGGTACACGGGCCTCGTGGAGCCATCACTGCGCGGGGCCTGTCGTCGTAGTCATAATGGGAGCAATAATAACGTAGCCTCCAGCAAGAGCGGTAGCAATGTGATTCCTAGGGTTAAGCGGGAACGTTGTGTTTTTGACAAGACGGCAGATAATAACCGCACAACGACGAAGGATGCTGTATGTGTTCTGTTGCTTTAAGTTGTTCTTCGCGCTGACAGTAGAGTTTGTGGCGCTGCATTTTGCATTATAAAAAAGAATGTATTACGCGTGTAAGAACACTTCCACGCTGCGTAATATTCTATAAGCTAATTAATCCACCTGGGAGAAAAATATTACGCTAAATGGAAAAAAACAGAGATTACAAAGTAGAAAAACGGGGGGTGGGAGACACAGGGAGTCCCAGTGCAGGGATAAATTAGACTAACTAAAGAAACAAAAGTAAAAGAAATTTATCTGGGAGCCAGGGCCAAAAGGGCCTAACAAAGGGTGGGTTTTGACAGTTTACCAACCGCTCCACATAAAGGGGGGCCCCACATTTGATAATAGTAAATAGATCGCCGAAAAGTTTGTAGAGTGGAAAAGGAAATCGATAAAACACAGATCTAGTCAAGTTTTTTGTTTTGTTAGGTCAAGTTTTTTTGTTTATTTAGCTTGTTAGTCTAAATTGTTAAACAGACATTCAAAATTATCGAAATAATGTTTAGCTTTACGAAGTAACCTAGCATGTTCAGGCAGGAACATCAAACCACCTGGTATGTCACAAGTATTTGCCTTGATTCAGACAGGGTCGTCAACAATCCAAAAAAGAAACATTAAATCCTAAAAAAAAATCAGTACAGTACCTAAAAATATGTAAAATCCTAAATATGCTAAATTCAATCTTCAGTCATTGCCACTCTATAAAATAAGTGAACTTTTTTTTTCACGGTTTGTAAATGGACTGGTGCCAAATAGAGTTTATCTCATGTTTATCTTGTTCTTATGTTGTCTGATAACAAAGATGGCAGTGTAGAGCCGTAGTACGAAACGGCGCCCCTCCTACTACTCAGAGAGGCAGGGTTAATTCTGGATCGCAATTAAGTGCAAGTAGAACATTAGCTCTTACTCCCCACCTACTCATTCTAGTGGATGTGATGATGATGAAAAACCTCAAAGGTCGAGTCAGGTAGGGACTGCCAAATCGAGTATCAGAGCAATTGGCCTTCTCTTAATCTCTTCCAGTTTGGGTGGGATCTGAGGTCCACTTCTGGTAAACGAGCTGATTGCAAGGATTTTGGATTTTTCTTTTTGTATCCCCCACAGAAATTGGAACGGATATAGATATACAATGGGCGCAGTAAGGACAGTAGTTCTTAATACCCTCTGATGTTAGTTGAGATAGTACGGCTCAATCTGAAAGGTCTGATGACTAGAAATTTGTGGTGTCCTTCCCACTCCCTCCAAAGAATGTGGAGAGGATCCCGATTCGCAAACAAAACTATCGGGGCATTTGTTCTTACCTCCCACTAAGCTTCACTAAGACCCGACGAGCCCTTAGATAAATATCTTTATGATAAGGATTTATGGACCTTTACGCATGTAGGACCAGGTACGAGTTCCCACTAGGAAGAACTAGAACACGCTCTCTTACTTTCCTCCAAGTTTGTTTAATATTCAACCAATTATTCTGCTAGATGTCACGGTGAAAAATCTTTCGATAGCCTCTACCCTCATAGAGGGTGGAATGGGTGCAAACACCCAAAAGGCACCACTAGGACACTTACTCATAATTCTCACCAAGTTTATTTTAGGCTTGATAACCTCTTCTGCGATGTGGCCTAATTAGGATTCCATACCCTTTCGTCCCATACTAAGATTGTATCGTGTTCCTATCCTTTGAAGGTAGAGCTGGAACGCTAGCTCTTATTTCCTACAAAGTTGGGTGAGACCTGACCTCCTTTTCTGATGGGCATCATGGTGACATTCATTTAGGACCCCCTCCAATCTCTGAAGACCTACAGATAGAGTATTTTGTCTAGACATCCAAAAGGTAAAGCTAGACCACTCATTCTTTGCACAAAGTTTAAATTTGGTCGGATAGACCCTTTTTCAACGTGCTCTTATGACAAGAATTTGAGATTTCTCATCATGTAATATCAAAGGAGGAGCACCTAAAATCAAAACACCTTCAGTTGTAGGCAGTGTCGTTACTAGCCAAAATGTTTGGGGGGGGGGGGAGCAAGAGATTTTACCGACTGGCTGGTCATTTTTACCGACTGTTTCTTGTCAATAATTAGCATTATGTCCGTTTCGAATACAATACGTAAAATCACCGCACGAGTCGGTAAAACCGCTGCATTTACCAACCGAAGTTTAGATTTCGGTGCATATCATGACACTATTTAATGCTGTTTTATTTAACCAAATGGAAAGTTGTGGCGCCATATATAAAGTCACGGCAGGAGTCGGTAAAACTGCTGCGTTTACCGGCCAAGTTCAGAATTTCTTTATATGACATGTCAGTATTTTCGTGGTCTTTATTGAACCGAGCAAAGAATATTGACGGCATCGGAAAAATCGTGGCGCGAAGTGCCACGATTTTACTGATTTTTTTTTTTTTTTTTACCGAGTGACCAAAAACAATGGGGGGGGGCGTACCCCTAACCCCCCCCCCCCCCCTCCCATACGTGACGGCCCTGGTTGTAGTGTCTGAAGAGAGGAATCTAGAACATTCAATTATATAGGATATTTGTGTATTGGGTATTATTTTGGGTATTTTTTGTAATAATTGGGTATTATTTGTGAGTTTATGATAATCTAACCAAAAAATCGGCTTCAACTTTGAGCGCTCAAGTCATTTCCATAATGTAAATCTGGAAGAGTTTTTCCTTTCCCGTTTCCTGCCACCTGAAACTATACAATTACATCTTTCCTTATTACGCCTCCCCTTCCCATTTAATACCACCTGGAACTGTGCAATCTCCCTGTATAATTACACCTCCATTTCCGTTTAATGCCACGTGAAAATCTGCAATTTCACCTCCTTTATTACAACTCCCTATGTGTTTACACATCCCATCCCAGTTTAATACCACCTGAAACTGTGCAAATACACCTTCCTTATTTCCCTTTAATGTCTTGATCTCTTTGCTTTTTATTAGGAGATGAGCGAAGTAAAGGGTTGGGTGGAGAGCAATTGACCAAAGGATGTAGGAAACAAAGTGCAGGAAGTTTACTGTGTGAGACATGTGGAGGCACGTTCAGAATGGGGCGCATTTGAAAAGACACGTAAGAAACGAACATAGTGGAGGTGTCAGCTGTGCAAAGGTATCCCATTAGAATTATTTTGCTAGTCTATATGCATAAAAGCAAACATATATATCTATATTCTATATCTACATATACATTTATATATCTATATTCTATTTATGTATCTATCCTTCTAGTGGGTTTGCGGGTAAAATATTCAAGTTTGAAACGAGAAATTTTTGCAGAATAACTTTGGAGCCATCAGAATACAACTGAATCATACAAATTCGAAAAACAATTTAAAATGTGGCAAGTCATAAAGAAAGATCTAAGGGAAATTGTAACTTCCTGGGAGGGTGTAAAAGGAGGCTTTGAATAGATTGGGATGGAGGAAGACCATGCGTAGCTGTGTCGGCCTCAGGCGGCTTGGTGCTGTGGTGAGTAGTAATAGTAGTATAGATGTAAAATCAAGTGCGTGTCTGTCTATTTATTTATCTCTCGTTGTGGGGAATTTACAGCTAAACTATTCAAGCTAGAAACGTGAAATTTTCGCAGAAGAGCTTAGGAACCATCAGAACACAACTGAGTCATAGAAATTCGAAAAACACAATGAAAAACGTGGCATCTTGATAATAATGTCATTTGTATAAATATTTACTTGTGTTTAAAGTATTTTCAAAAAAGGAGATGATTTAACTTAAGAGAGAGATTTGAGTGGTTGAAGGAGGAGGAAGACGAAATGATGAAAGTCTACTATGTGAGGCTTGTTCAGACATGGGATATCTGCACAAAAATGCCCGATAACTATTTTTTGCTTGTCTATAGATGTAAAATCAAGTGTGTTTCTGTTTATTTATTTATCTCTCCTTCCGGTCCATTTACAGCTAATCTATTCAAGCCATAAATCTTGAAATTTTTGCAGAATAGTATTGGAATCTTGAAAATACAAAAAAAAAAAAAAAAAAAAAAAAAAAAAAAAAAAAAAAAAAAAAAAAAAAAAAAAAAAAAAAAAAATGTGACGTTTTTGATACAATTTGTTAAATATTTTCATATATTTAAACTTTTTTCAGGAAATTAAAAGCTCAACAATTTATTTAAATCTAAATAAATAAATAAAAAAATAAACCAGCGTATACAATCTGCAAGAATTGTGACAAAGTGGATCTTGTTAATTACACAGAGGCATCCGAGTAGTTTTTATTCGGGAGCCGATTTTAGAGTTAGCTGGTAATCTGGTAATCATTTTTGTCGTAAGGTCAAAATGTAAGGTCAAAATATAAATGTTTTTACTTTTATAACTTTTATAAATCAAATAATATTAACATTTTGATTAACAAATATCCGTATATGTATATTAAACTGACAATGCACATTCCATTTGTATTTTTTTCAGTAAAGTGTAAATTATGTTCTGGCCATGGGAAGGCATAGGGGTTTTGAGCCCTACTCATGTTAATTTCTGCTCGTTTTGAGTTTGACTCGGTTATTTATTGTAATTTCTGTTCGTTTTTGGGTTTCATTTATTTATCGATGCTGATTTGTAGTAGTTTTCACGCTTGGTAGATTATTTGATTTTATTTTTGCTCATTTTTGGTTTAATGGAGTTCTTTACTTTTCTTTGAAAAACTTATTTTGTGGAAAAAGTTTTTTTAATTAATTTCTGTTCGTTTTATATTGACATAGTCTTTTTCAGGGAAAAAGAAAATAATATTTTAAATCTTTTCTTTTTTTTTAAGACTTTATAATTTGGCCTGCTATTTGTATGCTGGAGAAAATTTTTCAGCAATTTTTAACAACATACACCCTTTTAAAAATCTGGAAACAAATAGTAGTGTTTAATTTAGTTTCATACCTCCTCAAGTTGACCTGAAATAGTAAACTTAATACCATTCGCAAAAAAATCTGTTTACTTTCTTTGATAGCTTGCATACACTTACGCTATTTTGATTTGGTTAAATTTTAAGAGCAGAAGTAGCCCGAAAGTTTGAATATAATACCCTCAGTCGTTCTTGGGATACTGCTGAGATGCCTTATTGAGAATTAGCATTAACACAGTGCATTTTGATTTATTCTTAACTTACAACCTTTGCCCTGGGGACTCTGGGGGGTTTGTCATCCTTAAATACATAATTTTCAGAACTTTCAACTATGTTGAACAAAATGGCTATCTCTAAACTTTGATTGAATATGTTTGGGGAAATGGTGGGCGTGAGAGGGGAGTTAATTACTCTCCACTCACTTTCCGACTATTAAAAGGGTCATTTCAATTTCCAAACAAATGAGCCCTTTTTGAAATTTTTACAACAACTTTCTCTATAAACCTTATATGCCCCCAGGGCATAACTTACAACCCTTGCACTGAGGGCTCTGAGGGGGTTATCATCCTAAAAGACCTAATTTCCCGAACTTTCGACTACGTTGAACAAAATGGATATCTCAAAATTTTGATTGGATGTGTTTGGGGAAATGGTGGGCGTGAGAGGGGGGTTAGTTGCCCTTCAATCACTTTCGACTATTAAAAGGGAACTAGCCTTTTCAATTTTCAATTGAATGAGCCCTTTTTGATGTTCTTACATCAGACTGTGGAAGGAGTGTCCTGCACAAAACATAATTTATATCTGGAAATCAACATTGCAGAACAAAATGGCTATCTAAAACTTTTGATTGGATGTGTTTGGGGAAAAGGGGGGTTAGTTGCCCTCAAATCACTTACGACTATTAAAAAGGGCACTAGACCTTTGAATTTCCAATCAAATGAGCCCTTTTTCAAGTATCTAGGACAAAGATTTCAATAAAAACTTATATGCCCCCAGGACATAACTTATAACCCTTGCCCTGAAGACTGTGGGGGGAGTGTCCTGCTCAAAGGTATAATTTCCTGAACTTTAAACTGCGTGGAACAAAATGGCTATCTCAAAACTTTGATTGGATGTATTTGGGGAAATAGTGGGCGTGGAAGGGGTGTTAGTTGCCTTCTAATTACTTTCGACTATTGAAAAGGGCACTAGCCCTTTGAATTTCCAGTTGAATAAGCATTTTTTTTGAAGTTTCTACGACAACGCCTTCTATAAAAACCTTAAATGCCCCATGGTATAACTTTCAACCCTTGCCCTGAAGGCTGTGGAGGAGTGTCCTCCTCAAAAACATAATTTATATCTGGAAATGAACTACGCTGAACAAAAATGGCTATCTCAAAATTTTGATTGGATGTGTTTCGGGAAATGGTGGGCGTTGAAGGGGTGGTAGTTGCCTTCCAATTGAATGAGCCCTTTTTGAAGTTTCTGCGACAGCTTCTTCGATACGAAGTGCCCTGCTCTAAATATATAAAAAAAATAATAAATAATAATACGTTGTGCCAACATCGTTCTTATATGCCCTCAGGGCATAACTTAAAACCCTTGCCCCGAGGGTTGTGCAGGAGTTTTCTCAAAAACACATTTTCTATCTGGAAATCAACTTCGCTAAACAAAATGGCTATCTCAAAATTGTGATTGGATGTATTTGGGGGAATGATGGGCGTGGGGGGGGGGGCTAGTTGCCCTCCAATCACTTTTGACTATTAAAAAGGGCAATAACCCTTTGAATTTCCAATCGAATCAGCCTTTTTTGAAGTTTCTACGACAACGCCTTCTATTAAAACCTTATATGCCCCCAGGGCATAAATTACAACCCTTGCCCTGAAGTCTGTGGGGGAGTGTCCTCCTCAAAAACATAATTTCTATCTGGAAATCAACTACGCTGAACAAAATGGCTATCTCAAAATTTTGATTGGATGTGTTTCGGGAAATGGTGGGCGTGGAAGGGGTGTTAGTTGCCTTACAATCACTTTCGACTATTAAAAAGGGCACAAGCCACTCCAATTTCCTATTGAATGAGCCCTTTTTGAAGTTTCTACGACAACTTCTTCGATACGAAGTGCCCTGCTCTAAGGAAAAAAAATAATAAATGGTACATTGTTTCAACATCGTTCTTATATGCCCTCAGGGCATAACTTAAAACCCTTGCCCCGAGGGTTGGGGGGGAGTGTCCTCCTCAATAACATATTTTCTATCTGGAAATCAACTACGCTGAACAAAATGGATATCTCAAAATTTTGATTGGATGTGTTTTGGGGAATGATGGATGTGGGGGGGGGCTAGTTGCCCTCCAACCACTTTTGACTATTAAAAAGGGCACTAGCCACTCCAATTTCCAATCGAATGAGCCCTTTTCGAAGTTTCTATGACAACTCCTTTGATACGAAGTGCCCGGGTATGGAGGAAAAAAAAATACATTGTGCCCACATCGTTCTTTACTTAGGCAGCGCTATCGCGCTGCCTATGATTATGGGATACATTATATTTCCCGTATAATGGGAAAAGGTGGGCGTGAGAGGGGGGTTAGTTACCCTCAAATCACTTTCGACTATTAAAAAGGGCACTAGCCCTTTGAATTTCCAATCGAATGAGCCCTTTTTCAAGTTTCTGCGACAAAGATTTCAATAAAAACTTATATGCCCCCAGGGCATAACTTATAACCCTTGCCCTGAAGACTGTGGGGGGGGGGGGATTGTCCTGCTCAAAGGTATAATTTCCTGAACTTTAAACTGCATGGAACAAATGGTTATATAAAAATTTTGATTGGATATGTTTGGGGAAATGGTGGGCGTGGAAGGGGTGTTAGAACTTTAAACTGCATGGAACAAAATGGCTATATAAAATTTTGATTGGATATGTTTGGGGAAATGGTGGGCGTGGAAGGGGTGTTAGTTGCCTTCCCACTACTTTCGACTATTAAAAAGGGCACTAGCCATTTCATTTCTAATCGATTGAGCCCTTTTTGAAGTTTCTACGACAACGCGTCCTATAAAAACCTTATATGCCCCCAGGGCATAACTTACAACCCTCGCCCTGAGGGCTTTGAGGGGTTGTTATCCTCAAAGACCTAATTTACAGAACCTAAAACTACGTTGAATAAAATGGCTGTCTCAAAATTTTGATTGGATGTGTTTGGGGAAAAGGTGGGCATGAGAGGGGGGTTAGTTGCACTCTAATTACTTTCGACTATTAAAAAGGGCACTAGCCCTTTGAATTTCCAATCGAATGAGCTTTTTGTGAAGTTTCTACGACAACTCCTTCTATAAAAACCTTATATGCCCCCAGGGCATAGCTTACAACCCTTGCCCTGAAGGCTGTGGGGGAATGTCCTCCTCAAAAACATAATTTCTACGACAACTTCTTCGATACGAAGAGCCCTGCTCTAAAGGAAAAAAATAATAAATAATACATTGTGCCAACATCGTTCTTATATGCCCTCAGGGCATAACTTAAAACCCTTGCCCCGTGGGTTGTGGGGAGTATCCTCCTCAAAAACATATTTTCTGTCTGGAAATGAACTACGCTGAACAAAATGGTTATCTCAAAATTTTGATTGGATGTGTTTGGGGGGAATGATGGGCGTGGGGGGGGGCTAGTTGCCCTCCAATCACTTTCCATTATTAAAAAGGCACTAGCTACTCCAATTTTCAATCGAATGAGCCCTTTTCGAAGTTTTTACGACAACTCCTTCGATACGAAGTGCCCGGCTATGGAGAAAAAAAAATAAAACATTGTGCCCACATCGTTCTTTACTTAGGCAGCGCTATTGCGCTGCCTGTGAAATTAGCCAACCATTCTTGAACACAAACAGAACATCGTCTAATAAAAAACCAATGTTATCAACTGACCTTGCACTTTGAATTTGCCATTTTTTTAATTTCTTTTTTTTTTTTCGTCTTACAAGAAAGCAATGTTATCAACTGACCTTGCACTTTGAATTTGCCATTTTTTTAATTTGTTTTTTCGTCTAACAAAAAACCATGTTATCAACTGACCTTGCACTTTGAATTTGCCGCTTGAATTTGAAATTTCTATGTTGACATGGAAAACAACGGATCTTTTTTCGTGTCGTCAAAGGACAGGAAATGTCGACAATATGTCAACGTTCTACAAATTGAACAACCAACATGTCAACAGAGAATAAAATAAAATGTGAAATTGCTTGTCGTGTCGACCGAAATGCTAATTTAAACGCGGCTCGAAGGGGATATCTGCAGCAAGTTGTGTCTTAGTGGCAAAAACTGCCAGTTATGAACATCCAACTAAAAATAAAACTGGCTTGTGAGACCGTCTACTGAAATCTATCGTGAATATTTGCCATTAGATATTGGTAGATATTAAGATAATGGTGAATATTAGAAGCCATGGTACATTTATGGCCTGTATAAAGCTTTTTATCCTTTTCTTTTGCTTGTTATATTGGTTTGATCAATTAAAAAAAAAAAAAAAAATTAAAAAAATATTGGCTGAGAAGCGAATATTTACAACAAGCTAAATCTTGGGAAGTATTTAGTTCCACCAATCATTGTAGTTTGAAAAACTGTATGTAGGAGAAATATTCACAAAATTTTGCTTCGAATGTAGCACACAAGTGGGACTAGGCACAAGGAGGACCCTAACTAGGAGACTAACCCTTCCCCTTTCCGTTCCCTATAGCACACCTTTTATGTAGTTGTCCAGAAGAATAAAGACCCTCTTATCCTTCTCCCTCTCCCCTACTGAGGTCGGAATGTATCTGGTCACCCAAAGGGCAAAACTAGAACACTAATTCTTTCTTCCAACCAAGATGGTTTATATCAACAATCCCCTCCGGTAGATGCCCTGATAACACAAATTCAAGAATCCAATCCTAATTTTAAATCTTAAATTATAGGTCCATATGACAATTTGACAATAACAATGATAATTTGGGTGACATAAAGATCCTATGTATATATATTGGCAACCGAAATTTTTATTGAGGCAATTCCCAAATATTCATATGGGAGCTGACAATGGAGAAATGACAATAAAAAAGGACAATTTGGTGATATAAAATTCCATATGTCCTGATGACACAAATTTAAGAATCTATTCTAAAATTCTAGGTTCTATGCAGTTCCCAAATATTGTCTGTGACGGCAAGTTTTTTTGTTCTACTCTCTCTGAATCTAGGGGTCTTTACTGGAGTTTTTAATCCAATGAGTTTACTATTTATTCTTTGTATATCCGTATCTTTTTTTAGTATTTCTAAGCCTTACCACGCTCCTCCAAAAAAACCTTGTGTAACCTATGAAGGTGTTATATGCGTATTTGACTTTTTTTGTTTATTCTTTTCCTTTTTGTGTTCCTTTGTTGGTATATTTGGTCAAGTATGGATACTTGAAGGAATTACCGCGGTGAGAAAGCTGTCGACTGTCCTTTTTGTTACAAAGTTGTGGCTTTGTTTAACAATTATTTCAAATTTGAAAATTAATATAACTTGAAAGAAATATTCTAGTCTGTGGCATTCTAAACTTAGCGTATACTAAGGGATATTAATCTGAAAAGGTACACTTACTTAGAGAATCTTGTATTTTTCCCTATGTCTCATGTCTCCTGTCTATTTCCTCCTGTCTTATGTTTTTGGCGCATTTCGTCAACGTTTTATTTTTTCAAAGCCCCCCCCCCACCCTTCCAAAATGGAATTCTTGCATTGTTTTCTTCAATGGTATACATCTTGCAATATCTGATATAATCTGAATCTTTGTAGTTTATATTTTTGGTCTATATGATACAGTTGGTAGGCTGTATGATAATCGTCGGTCAAGGTGTTGCGCAGGGTGACCAAGATAAAAGTGGTCCCATGTGAATATAGCCATACAAATCCTTATAGAATAATAAATTACAAGAATATATTTATTTATATCTAGAACGAATAATCCCAATTAAACCATCAAATAATTTAGATAATTCAAAAGTATTTATAAAAATATCAAGTTTAGAAAATAATGATTTACAACGTACTGAACTGGACTGAATATTTGCCTATAGGCTATGAAGTGTATTATATAGACTAGACATGCAAACTACAAAACATTCAAGGGATTTTCATTGCAGTAACAGATGCAAATTTTTTGGGTGGGGTGAGGGGGCCAAATGTTGACAGACTCTGTGAAAAATATAGGAAACTATGGAAAAAATTGTAAAATTCAATACTGTAAACTAGTGAACATTCTTTATGTTATTATTCATAATATTATTTACTTTTTATTTGCAAATATTATGATATATTATTAATATAATTTTCTCTAATTATCTGTATTTCTTTAATATGGGCATCCTGTATATTTCTCACTCATTGTTATTTTTGCTTTTAGTGTTTATTTTTTTGATACACCGAGTGAAGTACGGATCCATGAAAGGAAATGTCACGGGAAAAAGTGGTCGAGTGTCCTGTTTGTAACAAAACTCTAGTTGCCTCGTTCTTCCAGTCCCACATGACCCAACACGTGAACCAAACACCTTTTCTATGCAGTCTGTGTGGAAAGTCATTCAAAGTCCACCGGTATTTACAGAGCCATCTAAGATTGCGTCATCAGAAGCGTCAATTTGACTGTAAAGTTTGTGGTAAGGAATTTGAAACTTTTGCGAAGTTGCGAAGGCATCAGATTGTGCATACTGCGTCCAAGCCCTTTGGATGTCCGTTCTGTTCGTATAAGGCAAATGTCAAGAACAACGTTTGCAAACATGCTAGAATGGTAAGTTTATATATATATCATGAGACTCTTTAGTCGTTGGTTTACATTAATCACACTCAAGAATACTGAAAGACGAGGTGTCACCTGTCGCATGTGGGGGCGTTAATTCATGAAAATTGACGGGATAGGGGTAAAATTTATTTTTCCAAGTTTAGGAGAAGGATATTTTTTTTTCCACCAAGATACTCAAAAAAGTTTATTTTCAAAACCTACAAATCCAAAAAAATCAGGAGAAAGGGTGATCGCTTCCCTCCCCCCAATTGAGGCGTCTGGTCACTCGTGGGGGGAGTATTTGACCGAATTTTAACTTTATAGTTCCCCAGAAAAAAACGATTAAGCATCAAAATGACAAAAACACTTTTGAAGTGGAATAGTGGGCCTAAGGTAAATGTACCAAGTACTAACCAGTAGAAACAGAGAAACAGAGAATTTACTTGTAAAAAAGTATGCGGCTCGGGAAACTTTTCTTTCCTTTACTGGCTTGGAACTTCACACAAAAAGAACCAATCTGATTTTGCGCCTATTTTACTGCCTTAAAATAATATCTGATCGATCTTAAGCCTATTTTACGCATGTAGGCATGGTTTTAAAAGAAGGGCTGTTATCAAGAAAGGGGGCTGTTTACTCAGAAATAAGGAGCATGTCCCAAAGATGATGTTAGCAAAAAATCTAATACAAGATCCAACGAAATGTTCAACGTTGTTGTTCTTCTTCTTCTATTTCACAGCAGGCGGGCTTTTTCAGTTGATACTATTTAGCCCTTTTCCTTTTGCTTCACTCTGTGGGCTACAGAGCTACTGGCTTGGTTGTCTCTTATTTATTAGATATTCTCAAATATCTTTCAGTAGATCTTTCGACTCAAGGAGTTCAAATATAAGATGATAGATATCGATTTCTGTGCTCTGTGTGCAGGAATAGTCGGCTAGGCTCTTGGCTGATAGTGAGATTTTGTGGTGTTTGAAGCACTTTAACAGTTTTACAATGCAAGGTATGCTGTGCAGACGTCAGCACATTACATTCAAATAGGCAGTTGTCAATTGTTTCATTATTCATAATACGATACCTGCAAAGAGGGGACAGGGAAACTGAACCACTTGAATTAGGAAACTGATACGAGAAAGCAAGGAAGTTTAGTCCATTTGTTCCAGAACGAATTCTGTGATAAATTTTAGAAAAGTGCTTATTGGGAAAGGGGAAAAGAGTAGGATTTTTCTTATTAAACATAGTAGCTGATAGTCTCCATCGGTAAATATCTCTAATGGGGATTGGTCTCCCACTTGGCTGGTCAATATTTATAGCATTTTTGGCTATTTCATCAACCTGATGATTACCACTTATACCAGAGTGGCCAGGAATATACTGAAGATAAGTTCTTATGCCACTTGAAGCAAGATTATCAATAATACTAAGACAATGATAAGTGTCAATATCCAGCTTATACTGAGGAGCTGAAGACAGCAACTCCAGGCTTGATAAAGAGTGAGAATAAACTATAATATTATTTGAATTAGCAATCAAGGGTTTATTTTCCATAAGGTGTTCTAATGCCATGATTATGGGATTTAACTCTGCAGACATTATAGATACATTATTATAAAATCTCTCACCCATTGCAATTTTCAGATGAGGAAGGAAGGCACCACTTGCTACCTTCTCATTCATTTTGGACCCATCAGCAAATATTTGGAAATGGTTTTTATAAGTAATTGTATTAAGTTCAGCAAATTTTTTCTGGACAAAAGCAATGGGTGTTAAATCTTTAGTCCACTTTGAGAAATCAGTATTTATTATGGGGATTGACCAATTCCATGGAAGGGTTTGGGGGAAAGTAGGTGCAATAGACTTTGCGGGTACAGAAAACTTCTTCTGAATATTGGCATACTCATCTGAAATGCCTCTATACATGGCTGGATTTCTTAACCAATTGTTGTCCGAAAGCTGATGGACAGAATATGGTGCTTCTTCTGAAAACGATTCTTCTGCTTCTTCTGCAAACGAATCTTCTGCTTCTTCTGCAGCGATTACCATATTTAGTATCAGCATTAAAAGGCACATCAAGTTGTATGTTCATTTTTTATCAAGCGCTAAAAAATTTAAATTTACCTAAATGTATTTGGGTAAATTACCCAGTCAAATCAAAAATACCACTATGGAGTACAAATAATAATGTATAAAAAAAAACAGATAATAATATTAAATGATTTTTCTTCTTTTGTTGGAGTGGCTCTATCAACTAATTTAGCTTAACAATGTTATTTGTAGCCAATTTGATCAAGTCCATTTAAATAACATTTAATAATGAGTTTTCTCCTTACTCAAGTACATAAGACACCAAGTCTTATGTACTTGTACATAAGCACATACTCAAGTACACCAAGCAAGTCTCTACGAATTTTCTTTTGCACCATCTTGCAGCGTCGAAATAAAATTACATTTTTGGTTACTGTAATACAATAGGACCAGCAATAAATTAAAAACCAATTTTTTAAATTGGCAAAATCAGCTTATTTAGTTTAATCAAAACAAATCCAAATCAAATAATTAAAATTTAAAAACAAATTATTTAAGATCCACTTCAATCAGTTATAAAATTTTGCCAAAATAAAAGCAGTTTTTGCTTTTTGTCGTAAATTCAAAGTTTTGATGCACATTTTTATACATTAAATTGGAAAAAAAGCTTTGTATAAGATGCAAAGAGGGAATATTAAATGTACAACGAAGAGCAATCACCTTGTATGAATTGTTAGACCCAAAAAAAGATCAAGTAACTATGAAAATTATAAATAAAATCTAAATTAAAAATAAAAAGGAAAATTAAAGCAAACATAAATTCGCTATTGCAGCAAACCCCCGCCAGAGTGGTATTTTTCGTTTACAGACAACTAGACATATTTCAAATTTGCTAAGCCAATTGATTTGTTTACGCGTATGAAGGAAGTGGCAGATTCCTGCAGATGAAGGAAGTGGAGTTAAAAGGAAGAAAACAGTGGCAGTATTTTTTCTGATGGCAGTATTTTTTTCAGTGGCAGAGGTTTTTTTCTGTTCGTTTTAAGTTTTTAATTTGGCTAATTGTCTCAGGAAATTTTTTTTTTTTAAATTAGAAACTAAAACTAAAAAAAAACTAACTAAAATATATAATATACAATCACTCACGTATACAATTGCCAGCTACCTTCATAAAACCAGAACAGTAACTGGCTTATAAATTTAAAATAACAAATGAACTAGATTATATTACTAATTCTTTTTTCTCTCTATGCTGAAGACCCCTTGTTGTATAGGGGTGAAATATTCGTTTGATTTTCTTTTCTCTCGTTTTCATTTACTGGCCATAGACCCCTTTGTCATCTTTATATTCATTTCTTTGTTTTGTCATGTCTGGCCAGTTCGGCTTTAGATCTTTTATCATAATCTGCATTCATTATCCTCCTTTTGAGAACAGCTTAGTATACAGTTTGTGGTAATATTCGAACAAGTCTGAAAATTTCAGATACAGCCATCAACTAAATTCATTGTTGTGCGGTAATTAATTTGGATATGCTGTGGTAAATCCATTCAATATGTTCTGAGAATCTAAAAGGCTTGATGAGGATACTTTCGGGACAATTGATATGTTTCCTCTACCAAAGGCTAAGCATGCCTGATTCCTCTCAGCCCCAACCTTAATTTTTACCATTAGTTGCACATTAGCCCATCTGCTGCCTTTCCACTGGAATGGTAATCACGAAGGGCGATTGGTCCTTGACAAGGTTCAAGGTTTTATTATTAATGCCATATTTACACAACATATTAAATTCCCGACAGAGAGAAAACTCGACAGAGTCGGGAACAACAAACACTTAACACATAAATTTAAATTAATGGTACCTCTACTAATATTCCACGTATTTAAATCAAAAGAAATTTCTTTACTTTTCTATTCCAAATTACCCTATAAAAAAGATTAATAAGTAATTAAAATTACTTATTAATTTAAATCTCATAAAATCACCGAAATCTCATAAAAACATGAGATTTCGGGCGGGGGGGCCGGATCCAGAGCCTCCCCCCCCTGCGTACGTTCCAGGGAGGAAGAGTGTGCGTAGCGGTGTTGGCCTCAGGCAGCTGGGTTCAGCAGGTAGTTGTTAGTATGAGTAGTATAGTTTTAGAATCTGTCAAAATCCCTCCTCCCTTTGCTTGGGTTGAGGGACAGAACAACGATTTTTCCTTGGCTATATCAAGTAAAAAAGAAACGGAAATCACAAATAGTTGCCATTTTCACTTATTGGAGACTGGAAAAAATACCCACATAATATCTAAAGCAAAGGACTGCAGATACATACCCCCTAACCTCTCCTGAACCCAAAACTGTAAACCGTTTGTTCAGATTACTGTGTTTTCTTAGTAAATTAAGATTTTTATTTTTGATTTTCTATTGCACTACTGTAAACTATATTAGTCGGTTTTTTTTTTAAGTTTGCAAAACTGCTTGCAGTCTTGAAAAATATTTAGGGGGATAGGCCCAAAGACCTCCGTGCCTACGGGCCTGGCGCTAAGAACATGTAAAATTAGTTACTTAATAAAATATATTGACAAGGAATTGGTCTTAAAGCATCTAGGGCTCGTTCCCGGATTACATGTAACAAATCGAAACAGTAGATATGCCTCATTAATTGAGATAGTCTTGCATCCACTTGGCAGAAGTATAAAGGCCGTATCCAGGGGAGGGATTAGGAAGTTTGACCCCCCCCCCCCCAAATGTTTTTCCGACCTGTAAAAACATAGCAAAAATGCATATAAACAAACTTGTGATCCGTTTTTCAAAGTTTTTTAAAATGGCTCATAAGTTAACATGGTATTCACGTGATGGTAAGACAGCTAACCTTATTGATTATGTTATAGTAAACCGAAGACTGGCAGGGTCAGTACAAGATACTATGGTATATAGGAGGGCCATTATTGATGTTAAAAGTAAAGATCACCATCTATTAGTGTCAAGGGTTAATTTAAAGCTGAAATATCGGAAGGGTAACTACCTCCCGGGAAGTTATGATGTTGGTAGACTTCAGGATGATAATTTGAGAGAAACTATCCAGGAACAGCTGAATACTAAACTTGAGAGTTTAAAATTTGATAATGCAGAAGATGGTTGGAATAATTTGAGAAAAATAATTTGTGAAGTTGCTGAAGGTGTCTTAGGGAAGAAAGCTAGAATTGCAGCTAAGAATATTAGTGAAAAAGCTTTATGTTTAATAGAAAGGAGAAAGGACTTGTACAAGAATTATCTGAGCGATAGATCATATGAAAACAAAAGTAATGTAAAGGAAGTGGAGAAAGCAATAAAATATGAACTAAGAAGGTGTGAAATGGAGGACATGGATAAAATTGCCGAGGATCCGGAAGATGCAGCTAGACGGCATAATAGTAAAATATTGTACTGGCATGTTAACAAATTGAGAGGGAGTAGTTAATCCGGTCTTGGCCCAGTTAAAAATAGGAATGGGGCCACAATTAGCGATAAGGAAAGAACTAAAGAGAGATGGGCCGAACATTTTGAGAATTCGCTTAACCGAGATAGAGTTGCAGGAAAAGATATAAAGGAAAACAAAAAAGTTTGTGATACCTTGGTTGTGAAGGAAGATTTGTTTTGTGAGGGAGAATTAGCGACAGTACTAAACGGATTAAAAAATAATAAGGCTCCAGGTGCTGATAGGGTGGTAAATGAGTTTATTAAATACGGTGGCTCTGAGGTTAGAAATAGGAAGTTACTGAAGATTATGAATATGATTTTTGAAAAAGGGAAGTACCTAACGATTTTAGAAAAACCTTAATTAAGCCACTTTATAAGAAAGGTGATGAAAGTGAGTGTGGTAATTATCGAGGCATTAGTCTGGTCTCTGTAGGTAGTAAATTACTTAGTAATATGATACTTTTTAGACTGAGAGATGCCGTAGACAAAGTTTTGAGAGAAGAACAGTGCGGTTTTAGAAAAGGTAGAGAATGTGTCGACCAAATTTTCACTCTTAGGCTAATAATTGAGAAATGCCTGAGTTTTAAAACACCTTTGGTCTTTGGTTTTATAGATTATGAGCAAGCGTTCGATTCTGTTGATAGAAGAGCTTTAGTAAAGGTTTTATCCTTGTATGGCATACCAGACAAATACATTAAAGTGATTAGTGCTATGTACGAGAATAAAACTGCTGCGGTTAAGGTATGAAGTGAGGTTAGCAACTGGTTTTGTATTAAATCAGGAGTTAATCAGGGTTGAGTTCTATCCCCCTTTATATGGATTATTTTGATGGACTTTGTCTTAAGGAGCAGAGGAAAGGCAATGAGAGACCACGGAATCAAATGGGAGGAAATCGCCCCCTGGACTTAGATTATGGTGGTGATTTAAGCATCCTAGATGAAAGTGTGAGCAAAATGAATGGCGTTTTAGAGGTTTTGCGAGTTCAGGGTGCTAGAATAGGTTTGAAAATTAATGTTAAGAAGACTAAGTCACTAAGACTAGGAATAAGTGAAGATGAAAAGGTCACGTTGGGTAATGAAAAGATTGATCTAGTGGGCAGCTTCACTTACCTTGGTAGTATTATTAGTAAAGATGGTGGGAGCAGTGAAGATGTTAAAAGTAGAATAGCCAAGGCTCAGGATGTTTTTTAACAGTTAAAAAAGTTTGGAAGAATAAGAAGATAAGTCTGTAAACCAAGATTAGAATATTAGAAGCTACAGTGATGACAGTGGTCAAATATGGCTCTGAAGCATGGGCGCTCAGAAAAGCGGATGAAGATTTGCTAGATGTTTTCCAGAGAAATTGCTTAAGGATTGTTCTGGTTACTCGGCTGACTGACCGTATTTCAAACAATATGCTATACGAAAAATGTGGTTCAATACCGGTCTATATGGCTATAATGAAAGAAAGGTTGAGGTGGCTAGGGCACGTTGTGCAGATGAAGGATGACAGATTGTTCTTTTCGGCCAACCGTCTAGGGCTAAACGGAAAGCAGGTCGTCCTCGTCTGGGGTGGGAGGACGTCATAAGAAAGATTTAAAGGAAATGAGAACTTCGCGGGCGGGTGTGAAAAGAGAGGCTTTGAATAGATTGGGATGGACGAGGAGCGTGCGTAGCTGTGTTGGCCTCAGGCGGCTTGGTGCTGCGGTGAGTTGTTAGTAGTAGTAGTTGTAGTAATAAGTAAAAAAAAAAAAAAAACAATAATTAACTCAGCTTTCCAGACTCCTCAACTCAGCAAAATAACCAAATTTCCAAATTTTATTACCTTATATTCAACTCATCAACAGGGGAAAAGGGACCAATTCCCCCAAAACACGCCATACAAAAAGGCGTAAAGATGTATATACAATCAAATACACATACGTATACCAATATACACATACATATATGTACACATATATATAATTATTAACTGGTTACATCTTCATCAGGCATTCCTTAATTTTATTTTTTAGTGTTGATAGGGGAAGAGATAGATTACAATTTTACCAAACTTATTCCATACTGTAACTAAACTTTTTAATAGAACAAAAGAGATAAAAGGAAAAAACAATAAATAAAAAGAATTAGTAACAACTACTAGTGTCGTGTTGAACTTCCTAGTGCTTTGTTCTTTATTAGCTGTTTTTTTTTCTTTTTCCCTTTTTTTTTGCGGTTAAAACATTGAAAAAAGGAAAATGACAAAAATTCAGACCTATGTTCTTATTAGTTTGTCGATTGTGATGAATTAGTGTGAAGATAAACATTGGTAACTTTGTTCATTCAATAGATGTTATGAAACATATTTTCTGATGAACAGGGACTTGTGTTTCATCACTCTAAACTAAGGATTTCTTGAATCATTAACAATTAGTAAAATCAGCAAATAAGAGCTTGACGCATTTTGTTTGGGTAAATAATATGTCTCTGATTTTAAGCCCCCTCATCTCTCATGGCACCTTTGCCTCTCCTCAGACGAAAACTGAGATAGTGTTTCTGAGTGATTTATTCCATTTGTGTAGGTGGGACGGGATCTGTGGGTTCTTCTGCAAATCTGCTGAACAAAATTAAACCAAGGCATCCTTCGTCCAAATTTGGCCCTGCACCACATTTTTTTTTCTTCATAGAAAGTCCTCTGATATCCCTTCCCATCGGCCATCGAGATTCATATTTTTAGGATGTTTTTGGGAGTTCTCAGATCAAATGTGTTTAAACTACTACTACTACTAACAACTCATCGCAGCACCAAGCCGCCTGAGGCCAACACAGCTACGCACGCTCCTCCTCCACCCCAATCTATTCAAAGCCTCCCTTTTTACACCCGCCCACGAAGTTCCCATTTCCTTTAAATCTTTCTTTATGACGTCCTCCCAACCCAGACGGGGACGACCTGCTTTCCGTTTAGCCCTAGATGGTTGGCCGAAAAGAACAATCTTCGGCAATCTGTCATCCTTCATCCGAACAACATGCCCTAACCACCTCAACCTTTCTTTCATTATAGACCTAGAAAGCGGTATTGAACCACATTTTTCGTATAGCCTATTGTTTGAAATACGGTCAGTCAGCCGGGTACCCAGAACAATCCTTAAGCAATTTCTCTGGAAAACATCTAGCAAATCTTCATCCGCTTTTCGGAGCGTCCATGCTTCAGAGCCATATTTGACCACTGTCATCACTGTAGCTTCTAAGATTCTGATCTTGGTTTGCAGACTTACCTTCCTATTCTTCCAGACTTTTTTTAACTGTGAAAAAACACCCTGAGCCTTGGCTATTCTATTTTTAACATCTTCACTGCTCCCACCATCTTTACTAATAATACTACCAAGGTAAGTGAAACTGCCCACCTGATCAATCTTTTCATTACCCAACGTCACCTTTTCATCTTCACTTATTCCTAGCCTTAGTGACTTGGTCTTCCTAACATTAATTTTCAAACCAATACTAGCACCCTGAACTCGCAAAACCTCTAAAACTTCATTCATTTTGCTCACACTTTCATCTAGGATGCTTAAATCATCAGCATAATCCAAGTCTAGGAGACTTTTTCCTCCCCATTTGATTCCGTGGTCTCCCATTGCCTTTCCTGTGCTCCTTAAAACAAAGTCCATCAAAATAATCCATATAAAGGGGGATAGAACACAACCCTGCTTAACTCCTGATTTAATACAAAACCAGCTGCTAACCTCATTTCCTACCTTAACCGCAGCAGTGTTATTCTCGTACATAGCACTAATCACTTTAATGTATTTGTCTGGTATACCATACAAGGATAAAACCTTTACTAAAGCTCCTCTATCAACAGAATCGAACGCTTGCTCATAATCTATAAAACTGAGGACCAAAGGTGTTTGAAAACTTAGGCACTTCTCAATTATTAACCTAAGAGTGAAAATTTGGTCAACACATCCTCTACCTTTTCTAAAACCGCACTGCTCTTCTCTTAAAACTTTGTCTACGGCATCTCTCAGTCTAAAAAGTATCATATTACTAAGCAATTTGCTACCTACAGAGACCAGACTAATGCCTCGATAATTACCACACTCACTTTTATCACCTTTCTTATAAAGTGGCTTAATTAAGGTTTTCCTAAAATCATTAGGTACTTCCCCTTTTTCAAAAATCATATTCATAATCTCCAATAACTTATTTCTAACCTCAGAGCCACCATATTTAAGAAACTCATTTACTACCCTATCAGCACCTGGAGCCTTATTATTCTTTAATCCTTTTAGTACTGTTTCTAATTCCTCCTCACAAAACAAATCTTCCTTCACATCCAAGGTATCACAAACTTTTTCATTTTCCTCTATATTTTTTCCTGCAATTCTATCTCGGTTAAGCAAATTCTCAAAATGTTCGGCCCATCTCGCTTTAGCTTTTGTCTTATCGCTAATTGCCACCCCATTCCTATCTTTAACTGGGACAAGTCCGGATTGACTACTACCTCTCAAGGTTCAAGGTTCAAGGTTTAATTTTAAAATATCTGTACAAAATAGACATAAATACAGGGTAAACGCCGAGACACACAGGTCGAATGACAAAAACCCGGTACATTAAACGGAATAAACCTGTTTAACAACAAAATAATAAATAAGAGTTATTCCATGACTCACCAATAGACGGACACCCACCCCACAAACCCACCGACACCGGGCAAAGATCAACCGAAAATACCAATAAAAAAAAAAAAAAAAAAAAAAAAAAACGGGCGAATAAGGGTAACCGATAACCGGCATCTCACAGGGCAAAACAACCAACAAAACAATAATATCAAATGTACCCAGATTTTCAATATATTATTAATTCTTAAAATTATTTATAAGGATAGAATGAAGTTGCTTTTTTATATTTGGAAGAGATTGCTGCAATCAATAAATGGTAGATGAAGACACCATGAACCCGTGATTGAAAATAAGGGCGAGAACCGTGATCTCTCTGTGCTTAATTTTAGGTGCTGAATGTTCCATTTATGTCGGGTTTCATAAGAATGGGCATGTTGCACAGGGAAAAAATTATTCGAACGAAAGTACGTAGGTAGTTCCGACCGGTCATATTTTACCTTAAATAAAAAAGAATTGAGGGTGAATATCTGTGAAACAGGCAAAATATTAGTTAGAAGATATAGAGTTTCAGTTTTACTCTTATTAGGATACGAAGACGGTGATGGTAAATATTTCTTTAAAATTAGAAGAGCCCGGTTTTGAAGAATTTGTATCGGTTTCACATGACATCTGAATGTTGCCAAATATATCAGAGGACAATACGTAAGATGGGAATGAACCAACGCAAAATAAATTAGACGTAGGATTTCATATGGAAATAAATGCTGAAACCTTCGCATTATACCAACCCCTGAGCAACTTTAACCCGTAATCTATTACAATGTTCTTTATATGACAGATTTTCATCAATAATAATACCCAGATACCGGAACGAAGTAACCCTTTGAATTTGAATATTTGTAGCATGATCAAATATAGTTGAAATTCCTTGAGCATTCTGCCCAATTCTACTATAAATGATAAATTTGGTTTTTGATGCATTAAGTGACAAACGATTAGCTTTTAGCCATACAAGAAGTTGAGAAAATACGATTTGCAGCTTCTCATTGAGATCCTCTTCCGAATATCCAGTAAGTGATGATCCGGTATCATCAGCGAAAAGAACATTCAGACCAAGGTTTTCTGTCGCTGATGGAAGGTCATTTATATATATTAAAAAAAGCAGTGGTCCCAGGATTGAGCCTTGCGGGACACCAATATTTGACAACAGACATGGATCCGAAACTGTGCCGTTGATCATAGTCACTTGGGAGCGACGACTTAGGTAAGATGCGATAAAATCGTGCGCTGGTCCTCGTATTCCACCGTGGTTTAATTTATACAACAATATTTCATGGCTTAACGAATCAAAGGCCTTCTCAAGGTCCAAAAATATACTCGCCGGGATCCATTTTTTGTCCAGACACTCGTGAATAAATTGTACCATAGTTAATATAGCATCCTGCGTACTATGCTCTTTTCTAAATCCATATTGAGTTTTTGAAAAATAATCTTTTGAACAGAGAAAATTATACATTCGATTATAAAAACAACGCTCCATTACTTTAGAAAAACCCGAAAGAATAGAAATGGGTCTATAATTTGAGCAATTAGTCCGGTCACCACTTTTATATAGTGGTAACACTTTCGCTTTTTTAAAAGAATCCGGAAAAGTTCCAGATCTAAATGACAGATTTATTAAATGACACATAACTTTATTAATACTAGGAAAAATGGCTTTAACAATATTGGTCGACGACTCATCAATCCCGGGGAATTTCCATTATTTAAAAGCTTAACAACCTTAGCAAGCTCTTCTTGTGTTACCGGAGTTAAAAACATAGAATTCTCAGAAGGACTTCCTAGGTACTTAGGATAATTACATTGCCCATGGGACATATTATGTTGGAGCTTATTAGCTATTGACTGCCCGATTGACACGAAATGAAAATTTATATAATTTGCCATTTCTAGTTCCCTTTCAATTGTATTACCATGGGCATCCCGTATTTTTGATGGTGAAGAAGACGTCCGCGATCGATTTAAACATGAGTTGATTAGTTCCCAAGTTTTCTTTGGGGACTTACTTACTTCATTAAAAGAATCGAAATAAAATTTCATTTTAGCATTGCGTATTATTTTTGAAAGTAGGTTTTTATAAGTTTTGAAGGTTCTTCTATTTTCTTCACTTTCGAAAGATATTAAAGTTTTATAGAGATTGTTTTTATGTTTTATTGATGTCAAAAGGGCTGGCGATATCCATGGTTGGATGGGTTGATTATATTTCTGTTTTCTTTTTTTACTCTTGGGCACGACTCATCAAGTGCAGCATGAAATCCCTCTAAAAAATAATCCGTCGCAGAGTTTATTTCCTCAGCATTAAATACAGGAGACCAATCAGTTAAATTCAGTTTATCCTTTAAACATACTAGATTTTTTTTATTAATAATCCGGGTTGCTGTTTCTGGTGATTTTATTTTATGAATCTGGTATCTCACATCAGAAATTAAAAAAAAATGATCAGAAAAAATCCGTCAGAACAACCTGTGAAGACGTGGCTGGTGTTGTTAAAAATATGTTGTCAATGAGAGTTGCACTAGTCGATGCAACACGCGTTGGAATTGTACACGAAGGAATTAGGGAATTCGATGACATTAATGTAATAAATTCTGTTGTATGGGTATTTTCATTAAATTCTAGTAGATTTATATTAAAATCCCCCATAACCACAACATCCTTATCATCCAAAGATGCTAGTAAAGACTCCAGAGATTGCAAAAAAAGCGGTATTGGGGCCGACGGGGGCTTATACACAACACAAACTTGAATTTTTTTAGTCCCAAGCCGACATTCAACCGCCAGTATTTCACACACTTTTTCAACATTATATTTTTCCAGTTCTGGCAGTCGCTCAAACTGCGCTCCATCATTCAAAAATAACCCAAGACCACCTTTTTCATGGACTAGACGATTCTTATCAACGAATTTATATCCCGGGATTTTCACATTATAATGTGTCTTATCATTAATAAATGTTTCACAAATCCCCAAAATGTCAATTTGATTTGCTGGCAATAAATTTGTTAGTTCATCAATAGAACTCATGAGTCCTTGTACATTCACAAATCCCATTCGCAATGAATTATCTTCAAGTCTGTTTATTTCATCAGGAGAAACGTACGATGACGGTTTTATTTTAGAAAAAGTGTTATTTTCTCTTTGACCGAATACATGAAAAGTTTCAGAAAGTAAAGATAGGTTAAGGGGTTTCCCCTCCAAAGCCACCAGTCTATCGGTCCCCCCCGCACCCGCAAACTTTAAAGTCAACTAAGTAATAATCGAAAGATCCCACCCCGCGCCAGTAAGCCCACGTGATAAGGAGCCCGTACCACTGCCGAGTCATGAAAACCAACTATGCTTATCATCCTTCGAGAAGACCCAAGTTGAGAAGGTATAAGTAGAACAGAAATAACTGGGGAAGAAATAATCAAAATAAACTTGAACCGAGCTAGCCTAAATAACACATCAACATAAAAAATCAACATATCTCAAACACAAAAACGAAACAATTATCAATCTAGAGCGGGATTGATCTAACATCATACACTAGTCGCCTTTAATATTTCTTATGCTTTTGCCCACTGCGAATCAGAATCCGATTTATACTCTAGCCAGAGTTTAGCCCCTTTTTGTTTCACTCGTGTGAGTTGAGCGGATCCATTCTCACGCATTTCCTTACCCTTAGTCAGTAACTCGTTTCTAATAGAGTTTAATTTGGGTGGCAAGTCCGTGCAAATCCGGACCCCAGTTCCTTTCAGCTTTGATATTGAACTGAAGATTGATAGAATATCTTTTTCTGTCGACACTGTTACAAAAACTGGAGGGGTGTACGGCTTACGGCTAGACACATTTGACTTCTGAGGCACTCGGTAGCACTGTGATAATCGGATTTTATCCGTGATTTCCATTTTTGATGTCAGTAACGTAGACACATTCGTGAGAACTGACTGTTGGTTTTTCTCTTTCGGTAATCCGAAGATGATTAAGTTGAGTTTTCGGTCTTTAACTTCGATTTCCAGCAGTTTCGTTTCGATTGTATCAAACTTTGACTTTTGCTCCTCAAGCTGGCCTTCTAGACTAGCAATCTTCGCATCACGAGACTTCGATTCATTTTTCAAAGTCTGAACCTCATCCGAAATCGAGGACAGTGTAACAGCAAACTCTTTTTGTTGGTTAATTATGAGATCTAGTTTCTTTCCCAGTGCCTTCATTGCATCATCAAAAGTTTTCTGGCTGACTGACGACATATTTTTTTAGCTATAAAATCCGCTCTCAGGTGAGATTTATGTTTTCATTTAGAATTTCATTAAATACAGACTTACTGGCAAGTATCCAAGCAGTATCCAAATGACAGAGTCTAAGACCGGTATAACTAGTCAATTAAGTTCACTCGTTGAATGATAGATCGCTATGTCTCTAATTAAGAGATTCTGACGTCACAGCTATAACAATTCACTAATACACAGTAGTGGTCAAACTTGTTATTTACGCAAGCTAAGCTGTTGAGATTTTAAGCATGTGTTTTATCCGACTGAATTGAAACTTATTTAGCTGTTAACTCTATGAACTCTAATTCAATACTGAACTCTAATTCAATACTGAACTCTAATTCAATACTGAACTCTAATTCAATTCAATACAAACTCTAATTCTCAATTTGTTAACGTGCCAGTACAATATTTTACTATTATGCCGTCTAGCTGCATCTTCTAAATCCTCGGCAATTTTATCCATGGCCTCCACTTCACACCTCCTTAGTTCATATTTCAATGCTTTCTCCACTTTCTTTACATTTCTTTTGTTTTCATGTGATCTATCACTCAGATAATTCTTGTACAGGTCCTTTCTCCTTTCTATTAAACTTAAAGTTTTTTCACTAATATTCTTAGCTGCAGTTCTAGCTTTCTTCCCTAATACACCTTCAGCAACTTCACAAATTATTTTTCTAAAATTATTCCAACCATCTTCCACATTATCAAATTTTAAACTCTGAAGTTTAGTATTCAACTGTTCCTGGAAAGTTTCTCTCAAATTCTCATCCTGGAGTCTACTAACATCATAACTTCCCGGGAGGTAATTACCCTTCCGATATTTCAGCTTTAAATTAACCCTTGACACTACTAGATGGTGATCTTTACTTTTAACATCAATAACAGCACTCCTATATACCCTAGTATCTTGTATTGATCCTGCCAGTCTTCGATTTACTATAACATAATCAATAAGGTTTGCTGTAAGGAAACGTGAAAACCCAAAAGAAAGCAAGTTTTAGGGACTTTTTAAATTCAGGTATTTTTATTCATTTGAAATTTCTTCGATAATTTCTTCCTCTCCCTGTGGGAACGTGTGATCACAGACGTAGATACTATTTTTTTTTTGGGGGGGGGGGGTATTTTTCGTACTGGATGGCAACTAAGCTCACTTAAATTAACTTTTTAGTGAAATTTTGGTAGAATCAGTAAAATCATGGGACATCTTATGCATCGGAATTTTTATGAGTTTTTGAAGTAACTACTATTTTTAGGTTCACAGCAGGGCGAATTTCACAGCTGAAGAAGTCCTAGTGGCCCGTTGGTCATTGACAAATGGAGCAAAGGGAGCAGCTCCTGTTGAAGTATATGATGATGAAGATGGAGAGTTCCTTGTCGTTGCAAATGAACGAAGCCAAACCACGACCGTGAGTTGGAATTTTTAGCTGACCTAAAAGTGACGTATTTCATTTGTGCCTTCACGTGAAGGCATTTTCTCTCCCTCAAAATCAGACCGAGGGATCATCCGTGTTTTTTTTTATCTTCCACAAAAAAATTCTCTGATGTCCCCTCTCCTCCCCTATCTAAGTTCATATATTTAGCATGGTTTTGTGGAGAAGCAAATATCTGATGGCCATTTAGGAATCACTTACTCAATATAAAAAGTAATACAAAAGAAATCAACAGATGAAGGAAAGAAAAACGCAGTGTGACAACGGGTGAAGGCTCTGCACTGTCTACTTTACTGTTTTCCTATGTTTTTAGCCTTATGCTCTATGACAATATGGAGTAACAAATGCGGTGCTATAAAAAAATGGCATCATCGTGTTCCGTTTTCAAATATATTTTAAATCTCATAGTATAACTTATCAAGATAATTTTTCGGTCATATTTTGGCCCTTGTTTGCTTTTTTTAGTTTTAAGTCTGTTGCTGTTAGCGCTACAGTCAGTAATGTCTTTTAAGATACAGCTTCTTTTGTGTAGGCTATCTACACTGCTTGCTTTGTTCTGTCCAATTTCCAAGTCTTATGCTATGAAAACTTGACCTATCTGATAAAGCAACGTCCACCTGCAACAATAAATAACAATCAATAAATAAATCTATTTAAAATATATTTCTCCGTTCTTTTGAATGGCCTGATGCCTCATGCTTCTTTGGTAAAAGGACATAAACTGTAGTCGAAAAGGACACAAACTGTTGGTTCCGGAAGCGGGGGCTACTGTCCCCTAGAGTATATTAGATTGCTCCTGAGGGCAATGATTCTCCTTAGGGAGTCATATCAGCAGATCATATATAGAAGATATAAATTCTATTTCTGATTTTGGAAAACGTAAATTATTAAAGAAGGGGTAGTAAGTAAATTTGGTATAGAAAAAAATGTAAACGCTGGGCAGGGATGCCAACTAGCGGGAGAGGGGATTAATTACCTCTTGATTTTGAAAATACCTTTTTCAGCGTTACTATTAAAAAAATAGTAAAAGAATAAAAATGCAATGGTGATATCAAAAACAATGAAAAGCATATAAGACTGAAACTAAAGTCCCTGATGTTACGAGAATTTCAATTTTTAAGTTCGAGTGGATAACCTTAGAAATTCTGAGATAGGATATATTCTTAGGATAGGATAATTCTTAGAAGATTCTTAGTGCGTTAAGTAGCTTAAATAATCCTCTTGTAGTTCTTGATCCCTGTATCGGTAAGTTCTGACTAAAAATGGTGAATTTTAACAGGCGGAAGATCCAAGACACGTCGCCTTGCGGATATAATTGAAAGCGACTCCGAAGTTTTCCTAGAAAATTTCTCCAAGGAATGAGTCCTTTTAATTCCCATTTCAAAGAGAATAAAATCTATTTGTACAATTTTCCAGTGCATAAGTGGGAAACTTTTACTTTTTAGTCAAAAAGTTTAAACTTTTTGTTAAAATTAAATTTTAGTGTTTTAAATATGCATCTTGAGTACAGTATATGCGAGGAAACGTATTTTTTATGAAGTTGAGAAGAAAACCCAAGATACGTTTAAATTCCAGGTAAATTATATTTACCTATCAGATAAAATTATTCGTTCCTCAGAATCATTTCTATTTCACTGAAAACGCTTTCAAGTCTCGATATTTGTTTTCTATTCAAACTTTCTGATTGCGGGAATTTTTTTATATGACGAGAGAAAGGGGAGGTTTGATAATATTACATATAGAAATTGATGATATATAAAAAATTTGATGACATATTGTAATATACAATAGATCCTTATAATGAAGCAACAAAACGTGTTTCAATGTCCTCTGTTTATTCTTTTGATGTCCTAATCTTTTAATATCTAGTAAATTTCTTTTAGAAGATTACTCCTCCAATCGAGAATGTTCTAAAAAAGCTGGAGGAGAAAACGGGTCTGTCAGTTACAATAGAAGAACTGATACTTATTGAAAGGAAGAAACAGGCAAAGCGAAAAGTGAGAATATCTTGAAAACGCAAATATATTCTTTGGTATGGAATATCTTTGAATTAAAGGACTTCAGGAATTAGAAGTTGTTGCATTTGCAAACTGAATTTTATTATGAAAAAAAATTATAATGTTTGATATGAAAACCGTTTTTGGTATTCTTTGTTAGAGTTCATGGGAATATTTTTTTTAGATAATATCCATATTTCTACTGTGTTGTGTTCTGAGATAAAAGTTGACGGATTAATTAATCCAATATTTATAGTTAGTTGCAAAAAAAGGAAGGAAAATATATTATTTGGTCTGCAATAACATAGAAATAGGTTATTTTGTGAATTGTTTTTTTTTTATGAAGAAAAGTCAATTATTTTATGAAATTATAAGAACGGGTAGGGAAATGTATATCCTCTCTGTCGTCTTCATTTCTTCACTCTGACTATCGTTGTACCTCATTCTATTCCTTGAAGGAAAAGATAAAATTCTTATTATTTGGAAATTTGCACTGTAAAAAGTTTTACCGAATCTAGTCGGTCAAATAAAATAAAATATCAGCCCACAACAACGGTTCATAGGAGATTTATCTCTATTTTCCTGCTTACTGACTTGCCATAGGTTTTATGCAGCCCAACAGATTGTTGACTAATTAAAAGACAATGCTGGCAGTTGCAAATGATACTCTAGTTTGTTTATTTGCTATGCTTGTTCGTGGCAATCATGTCGTTTTAAATTTGGCTGTATTATTCACTGTAATCTCTATTCATTTTCCAATTCTTCGCCTCATCTAGTCCTTTTGGCTCGCTTTAAGCCACGGTCACACTAGGTTGTTTAACAATTGCTGGAAGTATTGCCAGTAAGCAGCCTTGTCTGATCCAAGACCACCGGCTGCGGGCTAGTGTTTGCTAGCCGCAATCAGAATTTCAAAAATCTTAACTTTTTGGCGCTGCCTACTCTCCATTGGTT
Source organism: Artemia sinica (assembly GCA_027921565.1). Taxonomy (NCBI): domain Eukaryota; kingdom Metazoa; phylum Arthropoda; class Branchiopoda; order Anostraca; family Artemiidae; genus Artemia; species Artemia sinica. The sequence goes on from CM051259.1 coordinate 61,369,868, forward strand.
GTCACGTAATCTCCTCGCTAGCGCTAGCCAGTGAATGTAAACCCCCTCACAAGCGCCTGGTAATTAAGATGTTTCTAGTTGGTTTTATGCCGTGTTATTTAGTTTCGTTATTCTGTAGTTTCTACTTCTGTTTGTGAAATTACCCTTACTTGTGGACGCTTCATGTGTAGACTGCCTTAACGGAAATGCCAAAAACGCAGCTGATGGTGAGTTATTGCCAAGACTTGAAGGGGGGTGGGTATTAAATTAAAGTTTCGCCTCATTGAAGAAAAAATATAAAAAGTCTACGTAATTTATAAAGAAATAAGTCTACAAAATAAAAAAGAGAAAAAGAGAGTGATGAGGGCGTAGATGACGCCTGCAAGCCTAGACTGGTCTGTTTCTCGGCAGTCTGAATGTTCTGGAACAGTAGTATTTTGGTTGTGTCTCATCGTCCAGAGCTGTTTTCTAGGGTTGGTGGCGCCCCGGAAAAAAAAAATTATAGCGCCACCTCCGTCTATAGTGTAAGCAAAAGAGCTGCATCAAAGTGAACAATTTGATCAAAGTAGGAAACCCCCAGTCTTGGTGTCCCCCACCCAGCTACAGCGCCCAGGGGAGCTGACACGGCTGCCCCTAAACCGTTTTCTCATCATTGAATCTGGTAAATTTAGTATTACAGTAACACACAGCTTATATTTTTGTCTAAAAATTAAGATTCAATTTTCTTAAAAACCTTAGTTTTGTATTACTTGAATTAGTCTGTGAACTATTAACAATCGTTCATTTAGTTTTTTACTTTCTCACATATATTAAAGTATAGAGAAAGAATAGTGATCGTACTAAAAAGTTTCCGAGATTTTTCTGAATTTATCTGTTTTAGGGTCAAACGTCCCAAAAAAATTGATCTTCCGAAAATGTCTTGTATTTATGTATGTAGGTATGCAGAGTTGGAAGATAAATCGCTGAACCGATTCTGACCAAATTTCCACAATTTCCACAGAACATGTGTAGTGGGCAGAAGTAGAAGTACAAGATTGGGTTTTTGAAAAAAATTCAAAATTGTCCCTCATTTCAGCCAAAATCCACAAAAGCTAAAAGTTTGTGCCAGTTACTAGTAACGTTAATTTTAGTACAAACTTTATTTTAAAAGAATATAAGAACTAGTGGATTACTGTTATCAATGAATTTTTAAGTAGAAAATATTCTTCTTTTTTTTGGATTGATAGAAAGACGCTTTCGCATAATCTTATCGCCAGAATCAGATTCCAGGCCCTGGAATATCCCTGTAGATTGCTGCCGCACCTGAGTTCAAACTTTGAGTCCCGTATTACCAAGCTTAGTTCAATCTCAGTGCGCCTTCAATCTACAGGTTGAAGCAGTGCGCCTGTTAATTTTTTACAGCAATCATAGTCTACAAGGCTATTAATTAATTAATTTACAGTGCTACTAATAGAGACTATTAATTTAGAAAGAGATTGTTTCCATAAATCAAAGTTTATTTGGTCAAATGGTGTTACATGCAAACACTGTCACTTAGCCTAATAATGCATTCCTACTTACGTATCCGATGATACTCGGGCAAATTAGTTGCTATCAACACATTTATGTCTGATGGATTTCATTTGCCGAGGAACAGCCAAGGTAATTTAAAACTATTGGATAAACCTCTCTTGTAGCTCATTCATTTCCTGTTTCTAGTTGTTGAAGGATTAAAGTTTGTGTAATGGACACATAGCGTTTGAGTCTTGACGCCGCTCACCTGGGTTAATAAGTTCTGACATGCTGCCCTCTACAACAACTGACCCCGGGTTCAAATACATCTAAGAAGGTATCGTTCTTAACCAGTTATACAGTGCATACCTTGCTTTTACAATATTTTCCACTTTATCCACGTTTAACGGAATAGGTATTCTGAATATGCCAAAACCGGTGGCCAAGATACCAAAGGCGTTTTCAGTAACACACTTGGCTTGTGATAGTCTGAAGTTGAAAGTTTACTTTGACAGAGAGACTTCAGTGTAAATATGGTTTCAACATGTAAGACGTAAGACCAAATACATCATCGAGATCGCAAAATCCACCAATAGGCCAGTTTAAAGATTTTTCTCAAGAGCAATTTTCATAGTGGAGTAGTTGTAAACGGTACTATCATTAGATCCGCCATCACATCCAACGTCAATATATCCACCATTACGAACAAAACTACACAGCATGTCCCCTTGTAGTTGTAAAACAATGAAGCGCTGTTTCGTGGTTGTTGAATCCTGATAGGTTTTCCAGCAAGTGCCCCGCAGCAGTCAGGAAAGTTCCACTTACATTGAAACATCATTTGAATCTGTTCCCATTCAGGTACTCTTTCCGGTACCCCAAATAGAATATACAAAAATAACAATTGTAATTCCCTTAAATATATGAACTAATACTCTCTTTAAACAAACAACTGTGTATGCATTAACTTATATATTTATTTTTTTTTTTAATCTTGAAGACGGCTCCATTTTTTTTATTTTCTTTTTTTTTGAAAATTGGCATCTTGGAATTTTCTTGCCTGAAAAAAGGATCTAGACAAGTCGTGAGTTTAAGAAAACTTGTTTAGAGCCTTAATTTTGGAGGAAAAAAAAATCATGTGAGTGACGTCATATTTATATAAATTTCAATGGCATAATTTACATCATTTCCCCTCCCCCCCCCCCCCCCCCCCGAGGAGTGGTCATATTGTTACTAGTATCTATGACGCATGAAAGATTACACAAAATGACGAATGACTGAACAGCTAAAGAAAAGGCTATGGAACAAGAAACGGCATGCTAACACACAATTATAAAATCAAACATATACAATCCGGCCGAGTGCCAGGGCCCGGTACCATATATATATATATATATATATATATATATATATATATATATATATATATATATATATATATATATATATATATATATATATATATATATATATATATATATATATATATATATATATATATATATATATATATATATATATATATATATATATATATATATATATATATATATATATATATATATATATATATATATATATATATATATATATATATATATATATATTATATATAAAGAGCGAGGTATTGACATAGGGGGCGACCCTTCTCACATACGGAATAATTTCTGTTCGTTTTAAGTTTTAGTGTTGCTCCGTACCTTCAGTTGAAAAAACTTAATTTTTTATTTAATTTTTGATCATTTTTTAAATAATGCTGGGAAATCCAGCTCTCCCTCAACGGAAAATTCCCTTCCTCCGCGAAAAATACCTCCTTAGAAAGATCCTCCCACGTAACCCCTCCACCAGAAAAATCCCCCCGAAAATGTCTATATACTTCCAATAACCAATACTATATGTTAACAATGGGCAAATTTCATAACTTGCAGCCCTTCCCCCGGGGACAATGGGAGGTTAAGTCATCCTCAAAGACATAGTTATTTATTTTTTCGACTATGCTGAAAAAATGGCTATCTCAAAATTTTGTCTGGTGACTTTGGGGGGGAAAATGAGGGTAGGAGGGGGGCTAGCTTCCCTCCAATATTTTTGGTCACTTAAAAAAGGCACTAGAACTTTTAATTTCCGATCAAATGAGTCCTCTTCCGATCTTCTACGATCACTGGTTTGATGTGATCACCCCTGGGAAAAAAAAACAAATTAACACGCATCCGTGATCTTTCTTCAGGCAAAAAATGTAAAATTCCATATTTTGCACATAGGAGCTAGAAACTTCTATAGTAGCGTTCTCTGGTATTCTGAATCCGAAGGTTTCATTTCCATTAAGATAATTTGATGTTTCGGGAGTATTTTTATGTCGGACAGGGAAATATAAAAAATATAAACCAGAGGCTACGTTTTTGACTACAGTTTATACAACAATTTATAAAAAGAAATGGATAAGAGAGTTTTCTTAGTTTGTTTTCCTTCCTTGTATGTCTAATTTCATTAAATAATTTAATGCTTTCCAAACCATATATTTAATATTTAACCCGTAAAAAATTGGGTTAAGATACAATTGTCGAAGATATATTAGCTTTTGGAATTCATGTTGAACCGTTATTTTGGGCTAGATTGACTTTAATGCATCCAGTGGTATAACAGTTTCCCCGATTGGTGCTCTGCTCGGCAATACGGGGCCCAGAGAGCGCTTGCCGCTGCAGCAAGGTTGGCCAACGGACTTGCTACCTATTCTTGTAAAAAAAAAGACCCAGCAACCGAAACGTCGAACCGATGCCTATAGTACTAGCAATTGCTGTGTTCGTTTTCACCATTCTATCAAAATCCGATCCTCGGTTTTACTAATAGGCCGTTCATTTGTAAAACCTTGGTTTTACTTTGCGCTTATAAGCCGTTCTTTGAAATGCCGTTTTTAGTTCGTCGTTCTTTAGAATGACGAACTAAGCATCATACTCCGTTTCACTATTTTAGTTTACTTTTGAGCGCCAAATTTTAAAATTGAAAACTATGCGAGAACCAACTACCAGCTAGTACATTGATTTGTTTAACTCTGTGGATTTCCTCCTCTAGCAACTTTAATGCTTCTCTAGCTGCATCCGAAGTATCCTTCCATTTTCGTTGTGGCTGAAATTCTATCTGGCTAATGCTAATAAGGTGTTTTTTTTTTTTAGTTAAAACGACGTTTTTAGAACAGCAAAATAAAATGCAATACAAGAGTAAAACTAAGAACGATGGACAAGTAGAACTAAGAACGATAGATGACGAAAACGAATACAACCAATGTATCTGGAGGATCTTTATCCTGTTTTTTACTTTAATGCAAAACAAAACGTTGTAAATGATGTCTTCCTGAACAATTGATTTTAATCGTAATTTAAAGCTAGAGCTAATTTAAGATAAAAGCAAAAAAATGGGGAGCGTCTTTTGTTGCTAAATTGCCATTGAGAAAGCAGTTGAAATAAATGGGTAAATGTTTGTAGACTCGAATAATATTGTCAAGCAGTTTTGCTTGCCGCATTAGCTATGTCGTATGAAACAATTTAAATGCGTTTTGTTGAAAGATCAAGGATATTTTGTGTTCTCGTATTTTTTTTATACTCTGCAATAGTACACATGCTGTATATGCCGCTGATGGAACTGGAGGATGTCCGTTAGAGTCTTACATGTGGCTGCTAGTCGTTATTTTGATAATTTTGATCATTTTGCTAGTGTTTATTTATTGAAGACGAAGAAGAGAGTAGCTGGAAGAAATTTTTGAAAAATTAAAGATTTTTCGCGTTCTGAAATCCTCTTTGGGAAGGTCTGCAAGATATGCAAGTTGGCTATTGTTTACATAGGATATTAAGCTGAAATTTAAAATGAATGTTGAGAGGCATGTCGAACGAGATGAAAACATACTGTATGCAAAATGAAAACACAAAATGTATACTGGTTCTTTGTTAGTGTTAGCTACAATCTAGTAAAGGACGAACCCCGACCCAGAGTAACCAAAAACAAAATGCCAGAATTCCCTAAAAATGGAGTCGGGTTGAAACAAAAAGCATACCATTGGAATCGCCTTGACCGAAAACCCATAACAGAAAACTAACAGTTCCTTGGCATGAACAATGCAATTTAAATCACTTTTTGCATGGAAAGCACTTGTGTGTCCTTTTTTTCTCAGCTGGTAACAGGGAACTGGAATATCATAGAGAGCTGTTTAATGGCTCATTTTTAAGTAAATGTTACATCTACCCGCTTGTCTAATTAACAAGATACAGTATTAAAAATAAAAAATGGTAAAAAAAATGTATATTCGTATACAAGTTGATGAATGACGTCATGATCATTGACAAAAAATGACATTAAAGTGAAAACTATATGATGATGTTAGTTATAATGACGTCAGTATTTAATATCGCCCTACCCTCAATATAAAAAACAGCTTAAGTTCACATCACCGTCAGGTCACACCACCTTAACATTTTAAGTTGGTAACTCTTGATGGTACTGAAGGATACCAACGAAGGAGGATCCTCTCCAGGAAGACAACTGCAAAAGAGCGGAAGATGCAGACTTGGACAACGGCCTGTACAAGTTGACAATAAGGAGTGGCTTACCACCGTCTAATAATCAGCCAGCAAACCTCCTCCTTTCAAGAAATTTGATCGAGGGGTACCCCTCCCTTGTATGCCGAAACAAGCACCAAAGTGATGCCTGAAAACTGCAGTGCCTAAGAGTAAAAAATTGTGTGCGTTCAATTACGATTTTGCGCCTTCGGTTGTTTGTGCTAAAACGCGGGTTTGGTGATTCGAGCGCACCCGGGGGCAGACCTTTTTCTAAGTAGTAATTATATTTTAACTTAAAGAAGTAATATTTTAATGCCCGGAAGTATTTTTTAACCGAAAAAAATGAATTAAGCTAAATTAAACAAAACATATAAAGAAAAGAAAAAAAAAAGCAATAAACAAAACTCACATCTTAATAATAGTCGTTTTTATTTTACTTTTCTTTATGTTCTTTTTAAGTTACCTTAATTCCTATTTTTTTTTCGTCGATAAAGGCTGGAGCTGTGAAGTCAATGGTACCGGAATTCACACCCCGAAACCTCGCAATCACATAGCCATATTCTAAGAATAAGGACAAATACTTACCGAAAAAATAGAGGAATTAAATAGTGACAACTTTATTAATGTATTTTTTTAAAATCAATGCCTAACTGTAATTAAATACATCCCCAGTACGCGAACGAATAGCTACAATACATCCAAGGCATTGTCAAACTAGATCTTTCGCATAGTAAGATTAACGCCTGAAAATGTATGACTTTCAATTTCTCTACTGCATCTTATACAGACTTAATTAATTTGGCTTCTGAGAAGGAAGCCAAATTAAATTTTATGTCTTTCCAAAAAAAATTGGAAAATATTTCTGATTCTACAGTTGGTCTGTCATCACAACGTTGGTGTTTTTTCCAAGAACCCTTATCCCTAATAGGGATAAGGGATAATCAGCAAAAATTTCATTAGCAATTAGAAGAATAAGAAGATAAATTTAGCATCTACAAATTCAGTAACATTTCATTTTTATTTAGAAGAAATGACGATTGTACCATCTTTATTCAACGCATCATTAAAGAATTTAATAGTTAACGAACTTTTTAAAGTCACGGACCGGAAACTTGCTATGACCCGGAAGTGATTATTTTATTCATTAAAAATAGCACCAAGTTTGTGCTCGATTTGAATTCTGTGATCCCACGAACAGTAAGAAAACACAGTTTGCAATTCACTTCATATAACTTGAATTGAAGAATAGATTTATTTAACTGGAGTTGCCTTATAACATTTTTACTAATTTAAGCTCTTTACTTGGAAGAAAAACAGCTTCATCTATAATAGTTCTCAATAGCGGATTCCAGAGTGCGTTCATATTAATGAACGCACTCAAGAGTCCGCTATTGAGAATTATTATAGATGGCGCTGTTTTTCTTCCGACCAAAGAGCTTAACTTAGTAAAAATGTTATAAGGCAACTCCAGTTAAATAAATCTATTTTTCAATACAAGTTATATGAAGTGAATTGCAAACTGTGTTTTCTTACTGTTCGTGGGATCACAGAATCCAAATCGAGCACAACCTTGGTTAAAGAATCCAACTATTTCCATAAAAATTTGACTTATTTCAAACTTTATTTTATTTGCTTCCACTGATTAAAAAGTTACTAGATCATCCCAAGATATACAAAAGCTCTAGATATTTCGATGAAATAGTCAAGTCATCATCATCAGTAGAATTACTAAAGTATTTAAAATTAAGAAGAACTGTATTTTTAATGAATAAAATAATCACTTCCGGGTCATAGCAAGTTTCCGGTCCATTGACTTTAAAAAGTTCGTTAACTATTAAATTCTTTAATAATGCGTTGAATAAAGATGGTACAATCGTCATTTCTTCTAAATAAAACTGAAATGTTGCTGAATTTGTAGATGCTAAATTTATCTTCTTATTCTTCTAATTGCTAATGAAATTTTTGCTGATTATCCCTTATCCGTATTAGGGATAAGTGTTCTTGGAAAAAACACCAACGTTGTGTACATGGAGATGACAGACCAACTGTAGAATCAGAAATATTTTCCAATTTTTTTTGGAAAGACATAAAATTTAATTTGGCTTCCTTCTCAGAAGCCAAATGCCTTGGAAGTTTTCAGAAGCCAAATGCCTTGTCTAGTTTGACAATGCCTTGGATGTATTGTAGCTATTCGTTCGCGCACCGGGGATGTATTTAATTACATTTAGGCAGTGATTTAAAAAAAAAAAGATTAACAAAGTTTTCACTATTTAATTCCTCTATTTTTTCGGTAATTATTTGTCCTTATTCTTAGAATATGGCTATATGATTATTCTTATAATATGTCTATGCGGGGTTTCGGGGTGTGAATTCCGGTACCATTGACTTCAGAGCTCCAGCCTTTATCGACGAAAAAAAAAAAAAAAATAGGGATTAAGCTAACTTAAAAAGAACATAAAGAAAAGTAAAACAAAAACAACTATTATTAAGATGTGAGTTTTGTTTATTGCTTTTTTTCTTTTCTTTATATGTTTTATTTAATTTAGCTTAATTCATTTTCTTTTGGTTAAAAAAGACTTCTGGGCATTAAAATATTACTTCTTTAAGATAAAATATAATTACTATTCAGAAAAAGGACTGCGCCCGGGTGCGCTCGAATCACCAGACCCGCGTTTTAGCGCAAACAACCGAAGGCGCAAGATCGCAATTGAACGCGCAAGTATGTAAAGTAATCCATTCCGCTAAAAAGTTTTGTTTTGTTATGTGTATGTAATTTTTTATTCTTAGGCACTGCAGTTTTCAGGCAGCACTTTCGTGCTTGTTTTTCGGCATGCAAGGGAGGGGTACCCCTCAATCAAATTTCTTGAAAGGAGGAGGTTTGCTGGCTGATTATTAGACGGTGTTGAAATTTACCTACAAATATAGTGAAGATCTGATGCTAGAGTAAAGAAACGTCTTCAGGACACTGTTCTTTGTTGTTTAAAATTAAAACCGCCCACCATTAACGAAAATTTCCAGTATTTCTACAACGCCAAACAATAACAACTTTAAGCACTTTTCTTCCCGATCCCTTTCACTCCTATTTCTTTCACCTATGGTACACCTCTCCTACAAAAGCCTACGTCGAAGCGCCATCTAGCGGTCAAGGCACAAACCAGTATTTTATTGTATTAGCGGGATTTGAGGCTCTTCTTGGGAGGAAAACGAGCAGAAGAGGGGAGGGCACCTGTTGCAACGGCCGTAGAGGTACCTGCAGGGTCGTTTGATTCTTAAACTGCGGGGAATAGGTAGCGGGGCTCTACGCTTCCCCTCAGACGGTGATCAAACTAATTGCAGAGAATGACCTGGGCACAGAACTGCAAATCGACGACATATGCCGAACCCTGAGAATAGGAGTCCAAAGAGAAGACAGAAAGCCTCGTTTACTGGTGGTCAAGCTCAAGAAAAATTCATCCGATTGCCTCGAAAAGCGAAACAAGATAGTAAAGTCCGCCCGAAACCTTAGAAGTTCTGCTGAAAACTTCACGAAATCAAACATTTTCATAAACCCTGATCTTACACCAATGCAAAGAGCTAATCAAACTGCAAAGCGTCAAGCTAGAAGATTAGAAAACCCGCAAAATCACTTGAGAAACCCACAAGGACAGTCCAGAATCCCAGGAGACCCTATTGAAAAGATACAACTAAAGTGACGTTAGAGAAACCGAACAAAAACTGAGAAAACAACTATCAAATGCATTTACTTCAACTCTGACCCGCTTTTCAATAAACTCTCAGAAACAAAGCAAAACCTGGATTTCGTTGCTATAGTCGAAGTACTACTACTACTACTACTAACAACTCATCGCAGCACCAAGCCGCCTGAGGCCAACACAGGTACGCACGCTCCTCCTCCACCCCAATCTATTCAAAGCCTCCCTTTTACACCCGCCCACGAAGTTCCCATTTCCTTTAAATCTTTCTTTATGACGTCCTCCCACCCCAGACGGGGACGACCTGCTTTCCGTTTAGCCCTAGATGGTTGGCCGAAAAGAACAATCTTTGGCAATCTGTCATCCTTCATCCGCACAACATGCCCTAACCACCTCAACCTTTCTTTCATTATAGACCTAGAAAGCGGTATTGAACCACATTTTTCATATAGCCTATTGTTTGAAATACGGTCAGTCAGCCGGGTACCCAGAACAATCCTAAAGCAATTTCTCTGGAAAACATCTAGCAAATCTTCATCCGCTTTTCGAAGCGTCCATGCTTCAGAGCCATATTTGACCACTGTCATCACTGTAGCTTCTAAGATTCTAATCTTGGTTTGCAGACTTATCTTCCTATTCTTCCAGACTTTTTTTAACTGTGAAAAAACACCCTGAGCCTTGGCTATTCTATTTTTAACATCTTCACTGCTCCCACCATCTTTACTAATAATACTACCAAGGTAAGTGACGCTGCCCACCTGATCAATATTTTCATTACCCAACGTCACCTTTTCATCTTCACTTATTCCTAGCCTTAGTGACTTAGTCTTCCTAACATTAATTTTCAAACCAATACTAGCACCCTGAACTCGCAAAACCTCTAAAACTTCATTCATTTTGCTCACACTTTCATCTAGGATGCTTAAATCATCAGCATAATCCAAGTCTAGGAGACTTTTTCCTCCCCATTTGATTCCGTGGTCTCCCATTGCCTTTCCTGTGCTCCTTAAAACAAAGTCCATCAAAATAATCCATATAAAGGGGATAGAACACAACCCTGCTTAACTCCTGATTTAATACAAAACCAGCTGCTAACCTCATTTCCTACTTTAACCGCAGCAGTGTTATTTTCGTACATAGCACTAATTACTTTAATGTATTTGTCTGGTATACCATACAAGGATAAAACCTTTACTAAAGCTCCTCTATCAACAGAATCGAACGCTTGCTCATAATCTATAAAACTGAGGACCAAAGGTGTTTGAAAACTTAGGCACTTCTCAATTATTAATCTAAGAGTGAAAATTTGGTCAACACATCCTCTACCTTTTCTAAAACCGCACTGCTCTTCTCTTAAAACTTTGTCTACAGCATCTCTCAGTCTAAAAAGTATCATATTACTAAGCAATTTGCTACCTACAGAGACCAGACTAATTCCTCGATAATTACCACACTCACTTTTATCACCTTTCTTATAAAGTGGCTTAATTAAGGTTTTCCTAAAATCGTTAGGTACTTCCCCTTTTTCAAAAATCATATTCATAATCTTCAATAACTTATTTCTAACCTCAGAGCCACCATATTTAAGAAACTCATTTACTACGCTATCAGCACCTGGAGCTTTATTATTCTTTAATCCTTTTAGTACTGTTGCTAATTCCTCCTCACAAAACAAATCTTCCTTCACATCCAAGGTATCACAAACTTTTTCATTTTCCTCTATATTTTTTTCCTGCAACTCTATCTCGGTTAAGCAAGTTCTCAAAATGTTCGGCCCATCTCGCTTTAGCTTTTTCCTTATCGCTAATTGCCACCCCATTCCTATCTTTAACTGGGACAAGTCCGGATTGACTACTATCCGGACTTGTCGAAGTGAAGCCGAAATATTGCAGATACCTACCGACACTGGCCGAATTTAAACTGGATGGTTACACTACCACTGTCTTAAACCTGGAAGATGAAAGCGGCAGAGGAATAATATGCTACTGTTCCGAAGAACTCTCAGCTCAGCGCGTTTCCTTCGGAAATTCTAACCCTCACGAAAGCCTTTGGATCAAGCTAACTATCCCTAGTGGCAACAGCATTGTTGTAGGGGTAACCTACCGAAGTCTCAACAGCTCGTTGGAAAATGACCAGGCGACAAGCTCCACAATATCCTCTGTAGCAAGTGAGCAAGATCTGAGCCTTGTAATTGTCGGTGACTTCAACTTACCTAAGGTGTACTGGCAACAACGCTACACTGGCACTTTGACGCATGGGCTAACAAGGCTCTACATGGAAACGTTTAACGAACACTATCTCGAACAGCTGATAAATAAGCCCACGAGGGTGCGTGGCACCGACACACCAAGCCTCTTAGATCTCCTCCTTTCTGAGTGATATTAGTAAGGTAGAGAATATCAAAGTGCTAGCACGGGTTGGAAAATCTGATCATGCCGTTATAGCATTTGACATCAAAGCCAAACCACAAGCGAAATCACCAGCTCAGCCGAAGCGCAACTATTACAAGGGAAATTATCAAGCGATGAGACAAGACCTCCAAAATATTGACTGGGAAGAAATGTTCAAGGACCAAGACTCACCTGACAAACTCTATGACATTTTCCTGTCGGTCATAAAAGAAGCTGAAGGGCGACACATTCCGCTGATCAGACGTCACTCGCGGGTAGCTTTGTCGAGCGAAACAATTAACCTCATAAAAAAAAAACAAGAAGCTTGGGAGAAAATGAAATTGAAACTAAAAATAAGCTTCCTGCTGACTCGGAAAGGGCTGGCTATCGAAAGGCTTCGAACAGAGTTCGAAAAGCAACCCGCTTTGAAGCAAATAAAAGGGAACGGAAACTGGCCAATAGCCTGAAGAAGAATCCGAAATGCTTCTGGAGATACGTCAACTCAAAGCGTAAGAACGGAGGTGGAATTCCAACTTTGTTTGACAAGCGGCTGAACACCCTCATAGAAGACCCAAAGGGCAAAGCATACCTTCTTGGCAAGCAATTTGCAAGAGTCTTTACTCAAGAACCAGACCTTAAAGAGCCCATTCCCTCGACCAGCAGCACAAACGATTACGAGCCGATCTCCAGTATCAGCATAACTGAATCTTTAGTACTCAAGAAACTAAAAGCTATAAACACGACAAAAATCCCTAGGGCCGGATAAACTGCATCCAAGGGTTCTAAGAGAGACAGCTGACTTAACCGCTCGTCCGTTAACAATCATATCCCAGAAATCGTTGGATAAAGGCGAACTACCAAGGGTCTGGAAGAGTACAGTCGTGTCACCTATTTTCAAATCTGGCAAAAGGGAAATCCCGTCAAATTACCGTCCGATCAGTCTCACTAGTATTCCCTGCAAGATTCTTGAGTTTATAATATCAGACCATATTCTTGTTTATCTAAAAAGCAAACGAATTCTTACTGACAAACAGTTTTGTTTTCTTAAAAACAATCTGCGGAAATTCAGATGCTCTACGCAGTGGAAGACTGGAAGACCGCTCTTGATAAAGGACTTGAAGTAGATGTTATCTACCTCAATCTTCAAAAAGCTTTTTACAAAGTGCCCCATAAGCGTTTACTTCACAAGCTTGCAAAATATGGCCTGGATGGGGGGGCAAATACTTGCCTGGATAACAAACTTTCTAACGAGGCGCAAGCAAGTCATTGCTGTAGAAGGTCAGAGAAGCCAAGTAGAATTTGATGTTATCAGTGGTGTCCCACAGGGATCTATCCTAGGTCCCCTTCTGTTCAACCTTTAGATAAACAACCTAGTTGATGATATTGACTCAACAATTCTGCTGTACGCGGATGACACCAAGCTATATCGTATTATCATGTCACCTGAAGACACTGCAAAACTCCAAGAAGATCTTGACCGTATTAGCGCCTGGATGAAGACTTGGCTGATGGAAATTAATATCACGAAAAGCCACCACTTGACCCTCGGAGCTGAATGTTCATCTGCATCATACAGCATTGGGCCCACGCCACTTGCTCAAAGCACGGTCGAAAGAGATCTGGGTATCATGGTTGACCACAAGTTGACCTTTTCGGACCACTATGAATTAATCATAAAACAGGCTACGCGGGTATCAGCGCCGATCAGGAGAACGTTCAAGTGTCTCGATATAGAAATGCTCACGACCCTCATCAAGTTGCTAATCCGCCCAATTCTCGAATATGGTCATTGCACAGTTCATCCATCCCTGAACAAGGATATAATAGATTGCACTTGAAGCAGTTCAAAGCGGCTGACGAAGTTCTCCCCAAGTCTAAAAGACCTCCCATACGAACAACGTCTTCGTCTGCTTCACCTACCAGCACTCTCATACAGATTTCTAAGGGGTGATATGATCGAGCTGTACAAGCTATGCCATGGCTGCAATGACAACCTCCCCGGAGAAGCACTGCTGGTCTTTTAACGAAACTCATCTACGTGGCCATCCCTTAAAGCTTCAAACTGAAAGGTTCTACAAAGATGTAGGCAAACGGGCCTTCCGAAACCGAGTCGCCGACACCTGGAACTCCCTACCCGAAGAAACCGTTCTGGCACCCTCCATCAGCTCTTTCAAGAACTCGTTTGACAAGATATACGAGAGTCGTATGCATAATTTCAGTAACTTTAGAAGATTTATCTAAATTTGTATTGCCTTTTTTCCTGTTTTGTAAGAGGCTCTGGCCTACGTTTCTCATTATATTATTATTATTATTATATTTGTTTCACTGTCTAATAAAAGAACCTATCCCTACTTGGAACTCTTATTCGTATCACCACAGCCAAAATAAGTACCCAGGCACATACACAGGGGAGAATCTTCGGGCCCATGTCCCTTCCATCTTCCTCCAACATATCAGCTTATTCACAATTGGCCTATTTCCTTATCAGTGTTGTCACTTGTTTGTGTCTTTGCCGTGTGCCTTTTCCTAATTTGACACTCCCCAAAATCCCCATCCCCAAGAAAATCACGCGTACGTGCCTGGTCATATAACAAAGTCTAAACGGTTTTACAAATTTTAGCCAAAAATATTCAAAATCAGTTATACTTAAAAACTAACAGATAGAAACAGCACCAAAACACAAGAAAATTATTGCTGTATATACGAGCTGTATATGTATACGTTGTATATGTCGTATAGCTAGTGAGGAATAACCGCAATACTGAATTTCGAGGGAAGGGGCTAAATTTAGTCAAAAAATGCAAAAAAAACAAGCAAATTATATAAAATTTGCAGAAAACATAGGGATAATGTAAAAATAATAGGGTGTCAAACAAAAATGACTGAACCACAAGATGGATATGGGCTGAAACCCCTTGTCTTAATTATATAATTCTGTTAATATTTACTTAAAGCACGAAAACGTCGTGGGTGATAAATAATAATACAATTTGTAAAATTTACAATTTAAGGATTGTACAAAATTTCACAAACTGTTTTCCGAAATCAATACTACTTTCAAATTAACACACACAAACATCGTCAAAAGTAAAATTCTGGTTGTATTTATAGATCATTAAGGGATGTACATGAAAATTCATTCCGAAGGGAGATGAGCTATGATCATGTCAAAACAAGAAAAAACAGGTAAATTATGTGAAAACTTTGAAAAAAAAACCTGGGAAAGTAGTATAATAAATCGGTGCCGGAAGCCTCATTTTAAATTCATAACCTTACTAATATTTATATAATGTACACGTACCTTGTATATATTAAGAAATAATATAATTTTGTTAACTTATCTGTGTCTGCAAAATTTTACTAAGGATTATCCAGAATCAATACTACTTCTCAACTAAAACACATAAATATCACCGAAAATACACATCCCGATTTAAGTTCATATAGTGACGAATAGCCCAGCGAAGTTCACGATGGTCGTTACACCCAACTGTTGGCTGACACTTCCACAATTTCTCGTACCAGTGGTAGAGTCGAACAGGGTCACAACGCAGATCAGTGGAGGAAATCGTCCCACGACTACTCAAAGGACGAGGCGGGAGTATTACTAGAATACAAATCGTATTTATTGTTGGAATATGTTGTAATTACAAAAAACATTAGGGTCTTTGATTTTGCTATGAACCTTCATGCCTCAGATCATTGGAAAACTGATGATCGAGAACTAAAAAAAAAAAAAACCTCAGAAAGTTACTGTTGTGACTTGCAAATAAACGAAATGAAAGAAGTATTGAAAAAAAGGTGTAATATTTTAATAAGACTGCGGAAAAAATACCAAAAATGTATTTTTTTTTATTTAAAATTAATAATAATAACAAGGGGTCCGAATATTTCGGCCTCACATCCGGAAGCCTTTGTCAATAGAAACAAAAAAGGAGACAGAAATAGAAATTTTCGGACCTTTGTCCTTATAACTTAAAAAAAAAAAACGCTTTTTTTGTTATTTTTCCATTGTCTTATTAAAATATAAAAACTTTTGTTTTTCCTATTTCGATTTATTTGTAAAAAGAAAGGCAGTATGATCCAAAAAGTTATTTAGTATTTAGTTATTAGTTAGTTATTGTTGTAATTAAAAGTTGTTGTAATTAAAGTTAGTTAATTGTAATTAAAGTTAGTCTTTAATAACTGTATTTAAAGAAGCCATTATTAGAGATTGTTTTTAATGTTTGTTTATTTACCTTTAAAGGTGGAATTTTAAAATGTACTATATTTTTCTTTATATGTTTTGTTTTCGTCTCCACGATGGGATGGCTTCCTATGTCCCTCCTGCCCAGCCTTTCTTTTCTCCCTTCATCTTATTCCTTGTTTTCTAGGTTTTTGTTGTTATTATTTTTTTTTGTTAATTAAGTTAATTTTGCTATTATTACTATTATTACGACGAGATGTTTTGTTGTGTGTATGTCCTATTATTTACACACCCTAATCTATCCAGATTAGGGTGTCTATCCAGTTATTTTAATAATTAAAGTTAGTTATTGTTGTAGCTTATTAGAAGGCAGTTGTCAACATTTCGATCATTATAAATGACAACAGCTTGGTCATTATAAATAACGGTTAATAAAATCAGGCAATTTAATAATTTTATATTTGTCCGCATCAATCTAGTATGAATTATTACATTTCCCTATCATTTTGTTATTTCTGAGGCTACTTTAATTAAGTGCTTGGTAAAAAAAAAAAAAACAAGCTGAAGAAACAAGCTGAAAAACAAGCTACAAAGGGTGACACAGTTAAGAGTTCGAGCCCCAGATATCAAAAAGGTCGCACCGTTGGAGGGAATATTTTGCTATTTGTTGTTGATATAACATATGCCCATTTTTATAGATTAGGCACAAACATGAAGTCCATGGAAACATGGAACCCAAACCATCATATTATTCATATACCCTCACACTAGAGGATCCAACCGCAACTACAACTTTCCATTTCAAAACTAAAAGCGGGCCTCTCATGCTTGAGGGCCTTCGGGCTGCAGTCCAGAGGCGTAATTTCGTCAAAATCCTGGGGGGGGGGGGGGCAAATTTGGATTCACTTTTTTCAAATGAAGTGAAAATGACAGTGAAGACTGAAAAATGAGCCATATAGAAACAAAAAAGGTAAATATATACCCGTCAAATTATACAAAAATAGTATATAAAAATATACCCCAAGAAAACTGCCCGGTTTCTGTGGATGCTTGAATTATGCAGGCTTATCTTAGTTTTGATAATATTTTTGGAGAAACTAGATTTCATCTGGGGAGGGCAAACTGGAGTCTGGGGGGGCTGAGGTCTGGGAGGAGCATTTCCATCTCCCTCTGTCCCATAGCAAATTACGTCCCTGCTGCAGTCTTTACGGTCGTACTAATTGCACAAGTAGTAACTCGATAAACCTGTTTCTGAGTTATCGGCTACACACACAATGTCACATACTATATATATGTATATATATATATATATATATATATATATATATATATATATATATATATATATATATATATATATATATATATATATATATATATATATATATATATATATATATATAAAAACGAAACAGTAGTAAAAAAAAGGGAAAAAAACGAGGATTATACAAGCCAGTGAAACATATGAAATAAAATGCAAATATTTCGGTCAAGACCTTCGCTTGACCGTCCTCAGTGCAGGATAATAACATCAAAATTACTAATAAAACACCATGGATACTATAAAAAAAATTTCAAACCTTGAAACGAAGCGCAACTAAAATTTGAAGACCCTCTCCATGTAACGGTGAAAGGGTAACTGAATGAAAAAATACAGTACTGAATGGGAATTCAATTTTTTAATTTATACAGAGCATTTTTAAAAGCTAAACGCTTTCCAGGTAAAACATCATCAGAGATTAGGTTAGGTTGCAAAATGTGATTTTTTTTAATTTAAGTAAAAACGATCAGAATTAATTAGTTCATTATAAATGGGGCTTAAATAGGTTTCTCCCGTGTCTCTATTGAGAGCAACCTTTCGGTGAATGTATTTTTTTATCTCAACTGCCTCCCTGAAAACTTGGATGAGACCTTTAACAGGGGCAATAATGGAGGTGTTATCGAATAAAACGAAATAGTGCGGGTTGTCATACACATGCTGAGCCAAGGCGGAATCAAAAGTCTCAGGCCTTTGGCATAGCTCCATAGCTTTGTCGATTGAGGACCTGTGTTCCAACAATCTCTCCCCCAATTGCTTATGGGTTCTTCCAACATAGAAACAGCCGCAAGAACATGGAACCCTATAAACACCACTGCCCAAAATAGGGCTCGTTTTATCTTTACCGCTGTTAAAATAGTTCTGGATTTTATTAGAATTTTTGAAGGTGACATTTAAGTTATGTTTTTAAGAATCCTTTGCAATTTGTCACCTAATTTGCGAAAATAGGGCAAAACAGTAAAAACTTTCTGATCACCCACTAAAGGGATGATATCCGTTGGAGGTTGTGGAGATGATATATCTTTTTTCTATGATGGATTCCAGTAACTTGATGGGATATCCATTGCAAAACAAAATGTCCTTCAGATAATTTAATTCTGGGATTATATGAGCCTTTGAACAAATTCTTATGATACGATATAACTACTCCTCTTTTTACACAAGGAGGGTGGTTGGAAGAGAAATGCAAATACCTATCATTATGTGTAGGTTTTCTATAAATTGAATATTCAAGGCTGAGAGATTTGTTGAAGATTAAGACGTCTAAAAAAGGCAGTTTATGATTATCTTCCAGTTCCAAGGTGAACTGAAGGTTGGAATCGAAACTATTAAGATGAAGTAAAAAAGCGTTAAGTTCTATCTCTCCGTGATTCCAGATATAGATCACATCATCGACAAACCGGCCCCAGAACCGGTGTTTCAGAGGAAAAGTATTCAAAGCGGAGGTTTCAATAAATTCCATGTAAAAAGTGGCCAAAAAAGGTGAAAGGCTTGTACCCATAGGGAGCCCATTTGTTTGGGTGAAAAATGATTGTTGTACCGAAAATATAAGGAATATCTATTGCAAAGGCGAACAAGTCGCATAACAGTTTCAATATCTAATGTTTTGTAATCCATCCGGTCAATATTATCTTCTAGTTTCTTTTGAAGGGCAAATTCACATTTTTTTATATCACATGATGTATACATCGAAATGGCATCAAAACTGGCCAAAATTGTGTCTTTTTTTATATCAAGGTTTTTTAATTTTTCCACAAGGTGTACTGAATTTTTAATGTAAGAAGCTTGCGTCGACATAAGAGGACGAAAAATTGTGGCTAACCATTTTCCCAGTCTGGAAGCTGGCGAACTACAAGAGGCAACAATTGGGCGCAGAGGAACTCCATCTTTGTGATTTTTTGGGGGAGACCATAGAATTTAGGAGCGGAGCACCCTTTAGGGTAAAACATTTTGTACATTTGTGGAGTAACGAGTCTTTCTTTTTGTAAAATTCCCAGCTCTTTTCGTACTTCACGGGTGAATTTGTCGGTGGGGTCTGACTCTATACGTTTATAAGTGTGAGTGTCGGACAAAATGTCCGTAACTTTTTTATTATATGAGATTTTATCATCAAGGATAACAATTTTATTCCCTTTGTCAGCCCTGGTGATAATGGTGTCTGGGTCTCTTTTTAAATTTACCAGAATTTGTGTTTCCCGAGTTTTTGAATTTGAGGAATAAGGAGTGAAGTTAAGAAGATTCTTAACAACCTCCCCTCGAAGTAAATCGGGATTTATAGGGTTCCATGTTCTTGCGGCTGTTTGTATGTTGGAAGAACCCATAAGCAATTGGGGGAGAGATTGTTGGAACACAGGTCCTCAGTCGACAAAGCTATGGAGCTATGCCAAAGGCCTGAGACTTTTGATTCCGCCTTGGCTCAGCATGTGTATGACAACCCGCACCATTTCGTTTTATTCGATAACACCTCCATTATTGCCCCTGTTAAAGGTCTCATCCAAGTTTTCAGGGAGGCAGTTGAGATAAAAAATTACATTCACCGATGGGTTGCTCTCAATAGAGACACGGGAGAAACCTATTTAAGCCCCATTTATAATGAACTAATTAATTCTGATCGTTTTTACTTAAATATTAAAAAAAATCACATTTTGCAACCTAACCTAATCTCTGATGATGTTTTACCTGGAAAGCGTTTAGCTTTTAAAAATGCTCTGCATAAATTAAAAAATTGAATTCCCATTCAGTACTGTATTTTTTCATTCAGTTACCCTTTCACCGTTACATGGAGAGGGTCTTCAAATTTTAGTTGCGCTTCGTTTCAAGGTTTGAAAATTTTTTTATAGTATCCATTGAGTTTTATTAGTAATTTTGATGTTATTATCCTGCACTGAGGACGGTCAAGCGGAGGTCTTGACCGAAATATTTGCATTTTAGTTCATATGTGTTTCACTGGCTTGTATAATCCTCGTTTTTCCCTTTTTTTTACTATTGTTTCGTTTTATCATGATTAGCCAGTGTGGTCTTAGAAATTATTTATATATATATATATATATATATATATATATATATATATATATATATATATATATATATATATATATATATATATATATATATATATTATATATATATATATATATATATATATATATATATATATATAAATATATATATATATATATATATATATATATATATATATATATATGTATATATATATATATATATACGGTTTTCATTCTTAATTGTAAATAATTTCTAATGGGTTTGGAGATTGTTTCCTCTGCAAACCCATGCTTCCAGAATTTTTGACAACACTGCAACCCCCTGAGAGTCTTATTACACATCTTGGAGGTCCTTTAGAATAGACGAACCATTCAAAAACAGAAATCATGTTCATTGGAAAGAGGTTCATGTTTTATTCCATTTTTTCGTTTAATTGCAAAGAGGTTCACGAAACACGGATCCCAAATCAACTTTACGCTGGAGGAACTAATTTACAAAATTAATGAAAAGTTTATTTATCCCGCGGATATTCATCAGCCAGAGATTGTACAAGAATAAGATCAAAGAGTGGAGGCCAACACTATAGTCGATGTGGCTGGTAAGCACCGTAAAAAATATATGTAGCTCGAAATATCATCAAGTTAAAGCTTCCCAAAAAATTAGAAACTCTAGAATTTGAAATTTCGTGTCTATATGTATGTATAAGTAAATACCTAATGTACGAATAAAAATCTTATAACATGAATAAAAATTTTTCTCGAATTGTCCACTCAATTCCCAGCATTATTAATAGTGCCCGAACAATGTCATATTTTCTATTTAATTTAGCATTTTGTCACATCCCATTAGGAGCTTTAGAAATTACCCTGGTATTATAAATAATGCCCAATTATTTACATTGGCTGAAACATATACACTATCAAACAATCCCAGGCGTCAATTCACGGAAATTAGGAAGAGGGGAGGGGGCAAAATGTAATTTTTTAATGTCTAGGGGGGGAATTTAGTTGTGTTTTCTATTTTTCAATGAAAATACCGAAAAATGTAGGGGGGCCGAAAAGCCTTAGGGGTTATGTGCCCCCCCCTCCCCTTCAATTGACGTAACTGTCAGGTTACTAGCCTTCGTGCCATATTTTTAATATATTTTTTAATGTTAATATATTAATAATATATTTATTTTATATTTTTAACATATATTTTATAATATATATTTTATTGTTAATATATTTTTAGACAATAATTTTTTTTTAATAATTACTATCTCCATTGAAAATGATGAAATCTAAAGAATACACAGCCATGCGACGGTTAAAAATTACCCTTGTCAACTCAAAATATGTGGAAATTTTTGGAAACTCCGTATCAAAGATTATTTCGTATGAAAACAAGAGGGGAAAGGAAATAATAAATGAAAAAATCAAAAAGGTGAGAAAACGAGGATTTTGTCAGCCAGTGGCAAAATATGAAGACGAAGAACAAGCAAATATTTCTACGAGGATCTCCGCCAAGTCGTCTTCAGTGCTAAAAAAAAAAAAAAAAAAAAAAAAAAAAAAAAAAAAAAAAAAAAAACAATCAAACAATCTCACAAACTCGTTAGATTCACTTCGGAAGGTTAGATTTTGTTTGATTTTTTTTTCTTTTCATTTCCTTTCCTCTCTTGTTTTCAAGCATCGTGTATAGCCAGTGTGGTCTTAGAATGTATTTACGTCCAAGATTATTTGTAACAAGATAGGAAAATAAATCTAAAAAATCATGAACTGTTTAACTGGATTAGATGGCGTTGAAATCATACAAACAAAGATTATGACATGAAATACTATTTAGAAATTACAAAATATGAAGCTATCGAAAGTACAAATTATGAAATATGATTGCTGTCAACTGTCTTATTTAACCATTTCACATTAATCCTAAGCATGACAAGTAAAACGGAATGAAAATATGGAAAAAAAACGGGTATAAAATTTTCAAATATGACAATGGAAAAGAACAAAAAACATTTTTTTTATCACCAATAATAATAAGAGTCTAGATATTATGGCTTCAGTCTGGAAACCTTTATCAACGAAAAAAAAAAAAATAAAATAAAACATATTAAGAAAAAGAAAAAACACGAACAATAGAAACTTACATCTGAATAATGTCCAATATGGTTCATATTTTTTTTTCCTTTTTTTATATATATTTTGTTTAATTTAGTTTAGTTTGTTATAGTTTTTTTTACAAAGGATTCCAGGCGTGAAGCTGAAATATTCGGACTTTTATAATTGTTAGTGAAATAACAGTTGTTGTTTTTGTTATTTTCCACTGTCTTATTTGAAATATTATACCCGTTTTTCTATACTTTCAATTGTTTTGTTTATAAATTGAAAGGCAATATGGTTTAAGAAATCATTATGCAACACTAAACAGCTGGCAAAAAGCCCTCTGAAGCAACTAATTTTGTTAGGTCCAATTCATTCCCCCTTTTTTCGAAAATAAGGCAAATTTTAATGCATCTCAATGCATTATAAAATAATAATACATAAATTTTTATCTTGAGGTTTTTTACCTGCTATATACATTCCTACAAAATATATATTCCCTATATTATACATTCCCTTCGCTTACTCTAGTAACTGAAAAAAACTTTTCAGTATAGTTGTACGACAAGGGTTATTTAAGATGATCATATTTTAAAAGGAATTACTTTTCTACAAAAGTTAAACCAAGGAAATAAAACACACACAAAAAAAAACAAACTTAACAGAAAAAAAAGAACAATCGGCATAAGAAAAGTCAAAACAATTTTAATAGTGGACGAAAAACAGAAGAAGAAAGATGGTGAAGGAAAAATTTAGAGAAAAAGGAACTGGTTCGTTTATTCACACCCCAACAAAATAAATAGATAAGAGCACATAACAGTAGGCAAGACAGTGATTAATATGTATAAATCTTGACAAAATATTTAAATTCAAACAATGCCTAAAACAAGAGAATATTCGACTTGACAAAAATAAATCAAGGAAGTACGATGCACTTGTATGAACCAGGACATGCAGTAGTAAGTATGAAAGTACTAATTTATTCACTTTTACGGTTAATTACTTAAAAAAAAAAAAAAAAAAAAAAAAAAAAAAAAAAAAAAAAAAAAAAAAAAAAAAAAAAAAAAAAAAAAAAAAAACCGGGTTTACCAGTTCCTGGTAAGCCCCCTCCTTTCTCATAAAGCTCAAGTACATGTAAACTATTACAAAAACTATAGTAAAAATATAACATATAAAAAAGTATAATAAAACTAAACTATTCCATCTTTCTCTCTCTCTTTCCCCCCTCTCTCTCTCTCTCCCTCTTTCTTTCTCTTTCTTGTTCTTCTTCTCCTCCTACTTCTCTCTGATTTTAAAATAACTCTACAAAAACCGAAAACCGTAAAAAAAACTTCAAATCTATGGAAATTTGTCTGGAAATACAACTAGGATAATTTAATTATGTCATTTCATTTATCTTTTTCTCTGAAAAAATGTTTAAAAAAAGAAACTCAGCTAGGAAAAAAAACATACCAGATTTAAAAGGGAGATCAGAGCTTCGAGAACTTGGACGAGCCCCTTCAGAAGAATTAGGCCTTTCCTTTAAAATTGCAGGGTTTTCCTTGTTTACTGGAAGACAAATTATCAATTTATACTATCCGTCAATCTTTATATTATTTCTTTATTACTGTATAGATTAAACAGACGATGGCGGGTTATACCTAAAATTAAAAGAGACCAAAAAGCAAAATACTCCTTTATGAAAGAGAAAAGATCACATGATTTCCCCTGTTTACTGAATTCGACTATAGCAATTCAAAAGACGTTATGTAATATATCCAAGGCCGTATCCAGGCGGGGGGGGGGGGTATCGTGTTTGAAACCCCAACCGAAATTTTACTGACTCACAAAAAAATTACAAGAATGTAACAACTTTTTTATGCGTCTTTTTTAAGTTTCATTTTGTAACCCTCCTGAAATGAATTAGCCCCCCCCCCCGAACAAAAATACTGGATACGACTATGAACATATCTATATAACCACAATCTATTGCCCATCCGAGAAAAACTAAACAATAACAATCGTTCCTTTTCCCGACCTTATTTGGTTTTCAAGATGTTTAGAAGTTTCTTGTTTATGCGGTATATCCATTTTTCTCGCCAATTGAGAACGGAGTTTTTGACTTAAGGGTAGTTTTGCCGTATCTTGGATGCCTTAAAAATACCAACGATCAGCCCTTAATATTGTGCTTCCGTTTTTGGGGGGAATCCCCGAGTTTCACCACAAGGAAATTGGGCTTTCAAAACCTCCCCAAAAATCAACTTTCGAAACGAAACACAAGTTGCTAATTTTCGTTGAGCTTTTTTTTGGAAGGGGGATTTTGAAAAAATCCAATTTTTGTTGGGGAAGTTTGGCAAAACCTAGAAAAATCCGAGGGGAGTGGAAGCATTGCCTTAATAACGGTAGAAACAAAATACTATGTTTTTTCATTTTTCTATAAATGCACCCACATCTATCTTATTAAACAAGCAATAATCGTTATCACGAAAATTACATTATTCGGAGATACACGAAGCATTTGCGCTAGTTTTTGAAACGTGAGAAAAACAAGTCCAATTTTCAACAGAAATATCATTTTTCAAGAAGAATCTATCAAAATCATAAGGCAAACGAAATCATATAAGGGGGGTTGCCTCCTCCTCAATAACTCACTCTTTACGCTAAAGTTTGGCTTTTTTCAATTATTTAAGAATGACTCTTAATACACAAGGGCCGTTCAATTGGAATAATAAGCTTTTTATAAGTTAAAAAAAAACTTTAAAAAACATAAAGAGCTAGATTTTAAGGATGGGGCAACCCTCTCATATACGCAATAATTTCTGTGCGTTTTAAGTTTTAATGTTGCTCCTTACTTCAGTTGAAAAAAACTTGTTTTTTCAGATCATTTTTTAAATAACACCGGAAAATCCAGCTCCCCCTCCATGGAAAAATCCCATCCAAACGAAAAATTCTCCCATGGTAAGATCCTGCAATGTAAACCCACTGCCAGAATAATATACTCCCCCTCCCCGAAACAAATATAAAAATTTGTATACTCCTCAATAGCCAATACTATGCTTAAGCAATAGGCGAAGTTCATAGTTTGCAGCCCCCCGGGGACTGTGGGGGTCAAAACATCCTCAAAGACATAGTTATTCGATATTTTGACACTTCTGAACAAAACGGCTACCTCAAAATTTTGATCAGGCGACTTTTGGGAAAAAAAGGAGCGTGAGAGGGGAGCTAGCTACCCTCCAATATTTATGATCATGTAAAAAAGACACTAGAACTTTCGATTTCCGATAAAATAAGCCCTCTCCCGATCTTCTAGGATCACTGGTTCGTACGATCGCTCGTGGGAAAAACAAACAAACAAAAACAACAAATAAACATGCACCCATGCTGTTGCTTAGGGCAAAAATGCAAAATTCCACATCTGATGGATTCATTTTCATCAAAATAATTTGATGTTTTGGGGGTTTTCCCCCATTTTTTTCAAAATTTGGGCAAACTTTTCCCAGGCTCGGAACTTTCGATGGGGACATTAGACTTAGGTAAATTTAATAAATTTTGAATAAGCATCAAAATTCGATTCTTTTGATGTATCCGTTGTTATCAAGACGCTGTTTCTTAGGGTTTTGGTTATTATTGGGCCACATTGGTCCTTACTTACAGTTCGTTACCACGAATTGTTAGATATCGCCCTGCTAGATACCCCCCCCCCCTCCCCTGTTTACTTAAAAAAAATCACATGCTGACAAATGGTCTGCGTTTTGCCTTGGGCTGGGAGTGCACTGCGTGGTTGAGGGCAAATCACCCGACGATCCCCGTGTTTTCCCCCAGATTTCTCTAGGTACCCATTCAGAGCTGGATCGACTCTGGCTGAGCTTAGAGAGTCACACCATTGATTTTAACAAATACGTCTCGCCTTCCCTACCCCTATATTTTTGTGAATTGACTGCACTGTGTCAAATAATAGTTGTAAGAGCTTGTTTGACTACAATTTACAAAATGGTAAGGAGTACAAAAAACGCTATTCGATCCCACTCTCCAGGGCTATAATAAAAGAAAAAATTTAGGCCAGGTTTTAGGGATGACCGATGACCAATCGAAAGAAAACTCGTGCTTTCCATCTGAGGATGTCTAAAAGCTGTTTCATTTTTTATCATAACTAAAAAAGATTGATGGCTCTAGCAAGTAATCCCCCTTCTTTGGGATCAAGATTCCTCCCCCACTATAAGATAGGAAAATACTCAAAAGCGACTGTGAAATAAGTCTTCTTTTTTCTTTTTTAAAAGTGGGGGACATATATTGAAAAAAAGAATATCAATACAAATGAATAATCCCACAGTCTACTAAATCTTTACACAAGTCCCTGATGGCAAATGTCAAATACACAATGCCACAATGGCAAATGTCAAGGGACGAAGCACCACTCGACTGAAGGATGAGTCAAAGGCCCGAATCGCCAAACGGAAGGAGGTATTAAGACACAGCTAGAGGTAAAAAAGGAATAATCGAAAATAAGCTATTGTACAAGTACTTGCAATTTCAAACGTTACTGAAACACTGCTTTATCGAGTTTAAAAAAAAAAGTCTTTCGACGTGACTACTACATAGGTGTTATTCATGAAGCTGTTACCATAGTAACAACAATAGAAGAGACAGAAAGTGTTAGAAGCGTCACAAGGGGTTGTCGTTACGGTTGCAAGGTTGTCAGAATGTTTAACCCAAATGGTTCTCAAGCTCCGTAAACAGAGTCAAGCATTGGAGCAAAACGAATATTTACTTATTCAATAACCCGTTATAAAATAGGAACAACAAAAAAGAGAAGGAATAAAAGAGAAAAGAAAACAGAGAAATAATGAGATTAGGTGAAATAGAATTTATTTACAAAGGATGGGAGGATGGGGAGCATAAACAGGGAGTAGAATTTATGATGAATAGGGAAGCTGTTAAGTCCTGTTTAGGTGGGGAAGGTATTAATAATCGAATGCTAATCGCTCATTTTATGACTAAAAAGTGCAGGGTGTCAGTTATAGTAGTATACACCCTGTAGAACCGACTGCAGATATAGTAGTGACTCAGATGAATTTTACTTACAGTTACAAGAACAAATAGAGGGTCCTAGGTAGAAATATGGAGTTTTTATTAGGAGATTTTAACGCCCTGGTCGGTAGAAATAGGGATATATGTTATCCTAGCCAAGGTAAATTTGGCGTAGGAAAATAAAACAGTAATGGCTATAGACTGCTAAATTTTGTAGGTATAATAATCTAGTTATAACCTACACAGTATTTGGTCATAAAATGGCTCATAAGTTAACGTGGTATACTTAATATAAGTTAACGTGATGGTAAGACAGCAAACTTTATTGATTATGTTAATGTGAACCGAAGACTGGCAGGATCAATACAAGATACTAGGGTATACAGGAGTGCTGTTATTGATGTTAAAAGCAAAGATCGCCATCTAGTAGTGTCTAGGGTTAATTTAAAACTGAAATTTCGGAAGGGTACTACCTTCCGGGAAGTTATGACGTTGGTAGACTCCGGGATGAAAATTTGAGAGAAACTTTCCAGGAACAGTTGATTACTAAACTGGAAAATTTTAAATTGGTAAATGTAGAAGATGGATGGAATAATTTTAGGAAGGTGCTTTGTAAAGTTGCTGATGTTATCTTAGGGAAGAAAGTTAGGAACACAGTTAGGAATATCAGTGAAAATGATTTTGTATTTAATAGAGAAGAGAAGGGACTTGTACTAGAATTATCTGAGTGATAGATAATATAAAAATAAAAGCAATGTAAAGAAAGTGGAGAAAGCGTTAAGATATGAACTAAGCAGGTGTGAAGTGGAGACTACGGATAAAATTACCAGGGATATGGAAGACGCAGCTAGACTGCATAATAGTAAAAAATATTGTCCTGACAAGTTAATAAATTGAGAAGGAGTAATAAATCTGGACTTGGCCTAGTTAAAGATAGGAACGGGGCCACAATTAGCGATAAGGAAAAACTTAAAGAGAGATGGGCAGAACATTTTGGGAATCTGCTAAACCGGGATAGTGCTACAGGAAAAGATATAGAGGAAAATGAAAAAGTTTGTGTCACCTTGGATGTAAACGAAGATTTATTTGTGAGGAAGAATCAGTGACAGTACTGACAGGATTAAAAAATAATAAGGCGACGGGCGCTGATTGTGTGGTAAATGAGTTTTTTAAAGATGGTGGTTATGAGGTTAGAAATAAGCTACTGAATATTATGAATATGATTTTTGAAAAAGCGAAAGTACCTAGCAATTTTAGAAAAACCATAATTAAACCAATATGTAAGAAAGGTCATAAGAGTGAGTGTGGTATTATAGAAGCATTAGACTGGTTTCTGTAGGCTGTAGGTAGCAAATTACTTAGGGTGATGATACTTTTTTTGCTGACAGAAGTTGTAGACACAAGTTTTAAGAGAAAAACCATGCGGTTTTAGGAAGGGTAGAGGATGTGTCCACCAAATTTTCACTCTTAGATTAATAATTGTGAAGCGCCTAAGTCATCAAACACCTTTAGTCCCCAGTTTCACAGATTGTGAGCAAGCGTTTGACTCAGCTGACACAAAAACTCTAAAAAAGTTTTTAAAAGTTTGGAAGAATAGGAATATAGGTTTGCAAACCTATCTCGGTTAGAATTTGATGGGAAAACTACAGTTGGAAAACTACGATTGGAAACTACAGTGATGGAGAAAAATTGCCTATGGATTGTTTTAGGCACAGGACTGATCGACCGTATTTCAAATAGTAGGCTGTACAAAAGCGTGGTTTAATCCCCCTTTCTAGGGCTATAATGAGAGAAAAGTTGAGATTGCTAGGACACGTTCTGCAGATGAAGGATGACAGATTTCCAAATATTGTCCCTTTTCCGCCAACCGTCTTAGGCTAAACAAAAAGCTTGTCATCCTCGGTTGGGGAGGAAGGATGTCGTAAGGAAAAACTGAAGGAAAATGGGAACTTCCTGGGAGGGTGTAAACAGGGATACTTTGGCTAGATTGGGATGGCAGAGGAGCGCGTGTAACTGTGTTGGCCTCAGGCGGATTGGTGCTGCGATGAGTTGTTAGTGGTAGGTGCAGTAGTAAAGCCAAACAGTAAAGCGCAACGGAAAAAAAAAATGAAAGCAAATTGAGAATAACAAAACTCATTTCAAATAAATGAGGCAGCACTTTAATAAACAACAAGTAATAATACAATTGTGTCTAGATTGTATTTTCAGGAGGGGAATGGGGGGAAGAATTTTCAGCGAACGGCAAATTTTCCGCGAAGAAATTCTCCAGGGGGGAGGGTGGAATTTTCCTAGAATTTTCTAATTTTTTTTTGAAATTGCAGCCCCATGTGACGAATAAGCTAGTTTAAAATAAACGAGACAAAACCTTGTTTGGAGCTACCCTATAATTTCTTGTAAAAAACTAAAAACGTTTTCAGTTTTTTTTTTCAAATCTGCACCTTCCACGACAATTACTCTAACTCCTTCAAAGCCTATAGTATTGTACAATCAATTAGTAAAGCCGTTAAAATTGATGGTTTCTATCAAAGAATTTCTAACAGAAGCAATGGGTAAGTCATAGAATATGTAGAAGCATATTTAGAAAGAAATAGATAATTTCTTACAGAATAAATAGATAGTTCTTACCTAGCTCCATAACACTTGGCTCATTTGATACATAAGGTATATCACCAACCTTCCTGAAATTATACATTTTAGGATTATAAAACATTAACGACTATTTCATCACTTAATATAATAGCTTTTACTTTATTTAACATACCAAAAAAAAATTTATAGCTAATTTTATTTAAAAACATTAAATGTAATTAATTTTTTTTAATTAATCCAATATTTTCTTCTTATACGATTTATTTAACATAAGGCATGTCACCAACTTTTCTGAGATTTAAAGACAGTTTTTTTTTTCATATTCTCCTTTTTTAATACTTAAAATTTTTTTTAATTTGCAGGCAAATAACACACAGTTTTTATGTTTTGGCCTCTACCCATCTTCCAAGAAATCTTCCAATATTTTTTATAGAATACAGGCATGACCTTCGTTTGTCAAATCCTTCCTTGCCATGATATCCTTCGGTAATTTTATTTTTTATTTTTGTAGAAATCACAAAAAAGTTTCAATTAGGAAGTGCAAACAGTTTCCTTATCAACTCTAATGGGTACTCTTTGGGTTGTCTCATTAATCAATACCATTAATCAAATACTATATCATTCGCAATATCAAATAATTGCAAAATATTTCCAATATTTTCATTTACTTACACTCGGCCTTAAGCATCCTTACTTCCTATTTTTCAAAGCCATAAAGTTGAAATAAGCCCAAGTTTTCAGTTAATACAAGACCAAAAACAAAACAGGCTATACTTTTAAGGGAAAAAAACGCATTTTCTGGGGGGGGGGCTATTCAAGTTTGGAATTGGAATTTGGAATAGGTTATATAATTTAGGAATTTTCTCTCAAAACCTATCTAAGACTTAAGTTGCAAAAGTGGTCATGGTACCTACAAAGTTGCCATGATTAAGAAAGGTGTCAACAGGGAAGTGCAGCAGTCCTCCCCACCCCCACCTAGATGACCAAGAGTGCTAAAAAAAAATATCAATTTAGAAAATACGACACTTTTCTAGCAAACAAAATATTTTCCACACTTAGGTCTCACCTCCCTACAATGTTTACAGCCTTCTCAGCTCTAGGAAACCTTTGTACAGATCGCCTTGCTTCAAACACCAGCAGAATAGTAAGAATATTTCTAAATTAATACCTATAAACTTTCCTTGTCCATTTAACGCCTTTGTATCCATTAGTTGTGTTTTCTTCCTCATTTCTAACGTCAAATGGGTTCTCTTTACTCTTTGGAGAACTGTTTGTTTCAGAATGTCTTCCTTCGCATTTTTGCTTCAAAAGAACTTCCATATCTAAAGAACTTTAATCATGTAAATCATACATACGCGCAGATAGGGCTCTTACGAAGGAGGCTCTGGGATGATTTTTCCTGGGGGAGGATCAAAAATATAAAACACATAAAAAATCCATCCAAAGAAAGTAAAAATCAATGAAAATCCAGATTGAATTGTTATTAATGTTAAACCAGCGTTTTTACCCTTCCAGACCCTTAAAATATAATAAGAAAAATAAAGAATATGCATTAGATTTTACTGTCCCTACTGGAAGGGCTGATCTCCTTTTCATGGCACTTCAGTCGGGAATTGCAATGAGGGGTTGGGAACAGCCACCCTGTGCTTTTTCACACCCTTCCTCTTTACCTACCAGAAATTCTCCCGGTACCCATTTAGAGCTGGGCCGACTCTGGCAGAGCTTACAAAATAACACCACTAATCCTTGTTCCAAAACAAATAATCAGTGACACTAAGACTCAAGCCCCTGTACTTAAATATAATACATGTTTGCCACGATATACATGCCATATTTTGGGTTGTGTGTATTTCTTTGCAATGTTTCCTTGGCTTACTACACTTTGATCTACCAGTGTTGCTAGGTTTAGATTTTTTTTATTTAGGTATAAACCAGTGCTGATCAACTTTTTTACCCTTACAGTCTTAAAATACAATACATGTCTAAAAAACTCCAGCAGAGTATAAACCACATTTTCTTGTGTTTTTTAACATCCATGGCTTACTGCAGTTTGTTTTTGATAAATAGAAATGACTTTTAAACTTTTTCATTGCAGTTCACATTATTAAACCATTCAACTTCCCTAGTATCATATTTAAAGTTCATTAATTGGCTACATAAGTTTCTGAGAACACTGTGCCTCCTTTAGTCAAAGATAGTCTTTTGCCAAAAGCTCTGTGTAGTTTCTATATATTTTTGTAGCTTCAAGCAAAAACTTTAAAATAGCCTGAACTAGGATAAATCTATCCCCTAATAAGATAAGATCTATCCCCTAATATGAACTTCAGTAACTGGCTTGAAAAAAAAATGAAAGGTAGAATTAAAGACACAATTGCTTAACAATCTAGTAACAGGATTTTGCCAAAAATCTTTTTCTACTTCCAGCTTACTTCATTGATTTCAATACATTAATTCCAAGAATACTATTCTATTGATATCGCCATATTATATTCAATATAATAATGCCATTTGTTATTTTCCTATTATTATATCATTTTGTTCGTTTTTGACAGCTTGCCACCTTGTGACAGCATTATGAATATTGCCAGGTCTGGAAACTCAACTCACTTAAAACCTGTGTGTTACAAGGTAAGACTGCTTTGTGCTACTGCAAGGTAAGTCACTAGCCTAACAGTGTTTTGAGCTAGTTTTAACCAAGCGTCTTTGTGCTGTAATAAATTATTGTCATTATAGAATATATTTGAGGTAATACAATGTGGGGCTCCCATAGCACCATTAAAGTTAATGAAGTTTTCCTAAAAGATGGGGGGGGGGGGGGGGGGGGGGGGGGGGGGGGGGGGGGGGGGGGGGGGGGTGTTGGCCTCCCATAAAACTTCATTTTTGACTTTCCAGCAATATTTTGTAACAAACAACTTGATTTGTAGCATTTCAGACATGGCAAATAACTGAATAATCTAAAAACTTCAAAGTGTGGTGAGGAAAAGACCCATTCTATTGTTTGTAAGGAGGTATGAGCAGCTACTAGTGTTATTGCATTGACTGAAAGTAGCATAATTTATAAAACAGTTCGTGGTAACGAACTGTAAGTAAGGAGCGACCCGATCAAAAGTTACAAGCCTGAGAAAATTTGTCTTATTTTCGAGAAAAGGAGAAAACACCCCCCTGAAAGTCATAGAATATTAACGAAAATCACACCATCAGATTCAGTGTATCAGAGAACCCTACTGTAGAAGTTTCAAGCTTCTATCTGCAAAAATGTAAAATTTTGTATTTTTGACAGAAGAAAGACCATATGTGTGTGTTTATTTGTTTGTTTTTCCAGGAGTAATCATATCGACCCAATGGTCCTAGATATCGCAAGAGGGCTCATCCAAACGAAAATTAAAAGTTCTAGTGCCCTTTTCAAGTGACAAAAAATTGGAGGACAACTAGGCTCGACCCCTCACACGCTAATCTTTTCCGAAAGTCACCTGATCAAAATTTTGAGATATACATTTTGTTCAGCATAGTCGAAAAGCCTAATAATTATGTGTTTGAGGATGACTTAATCTCCCACAGTCACTGGGGGAAAGGCTGCAAATTGTGAATCTTGCCCATTATTTACACATAGTATATGTTATTGCGAAGTATACAGACGTTTTCGTTTTTTTTTTGGTGGAGGGGTGTGTGTGAGAGGGTCTTTCCATGGAGGAATTTTTCATGGGGGAAGGGAATTTTCCATGAAGGGGGCGCCAAATTTCCCAGAATTATTTAAAAAAGATCAGAAATTAAATGAAAAAAAAACAAGTTTCTTCAACTGAAAGTATGGAGCAACGTTAAAACTTAAAACGAACAGATATTATTACGTATATGAGGGTGTTCACCCCCTCGTCAATACTTCGCTCTTTACACTAAAGTCTTTTTCGTATTTTCAAAAGAGCTATTTATTCTGGTTAAATGGCCTTTGTGATTCAGGGGTCATTCTTAAAGAATTGGAACAAAATTCGAACTTTAGCGTAAAGAGCGAGGTATTGACGATGGGGCGAACCTCCTCATATACGTAATAATTTCTGTTCGTTTTAAGTTTTAATGTTGCTCCTTACTTTCAGTTGAAAAAACTTGTTTTTTTATTATTTACTCTAACTAGAGATGTAAGTAATTGCAACAGTAGAAAAGTCAACATTGTTGCACTTGCTGTCCCTGATGTGGCAGATGCTACTATCTTTATCACAAACAATCTTACACATGATTACAGAACTTACATTAGACTACTGACCTATCTAAGGAGCCTCACCATTAATCCTAATACCTCTGCTTCTAAAAGACCACCACCAGTTATTTTCACTGTTCCTAGCTTTGACATAAAAAAAGTACTCCATAAGTCATTTCAGCTACATGCCAAGTTCTGTTCAGATTGCCAGAAGTACAAGGATCTGGTTGGTGAAATAAAAAGACAGACTACAACAGGTGAATTTAATCTTGTTATCAGATTTACAGATTGTACCAACAAACAATTATGGCATACTGCCAATGAATATGGATTAGCACCACTTAATCTTGTTTCTCAGTTCCCTTTTAGTGTTCATCCCTTTTAGTGTTTCTTTGTCTGATGCTCACCTTTCTTTTACTTCTATTTCGAGTGTTTTTTTCTGCAATAACTTGTTCACCCAATATTTATTCTTCATTGTTTCATAGAGCTATATCCAATAATATTAGCAATTCTTTAGTTTCTGTGCACTCTAGACCTGCATCCTCTTGGATTCCTACTTTAGAACAAATCAACTTCTTTAGTTCCAGTGTAGATAGCCTCCCTAACAAACTTTTGTTTTGTATAATAATAGAAGAAGTAGATGTAGCAGCAATTACACAAGTTGCCACAAAAAAAACCTTGTCAGCCTTATCACCTGATGAAATTGAAATCAGTGGTTGCCAACTATTTTCAAACCTTAACTCCCCACTTTGTTGCAGAGGACTGTGCTCATCATAGGCAGCGCAATCGCGCTGCCTAAGTAAAGAACGATGTTTGGCACAATGTATTTTTTTTTCTACATACCAGGGCACATCGTATGGAAGGAGTTGTCGTAGAAACTTCGAAAAGGGCTCATTCGATTGGAAATTGGAATGGCTAGTGCCCTTTTTAATAGTCGAAAGTGATTGGAAGGCAACTAACACCCTTTCCACGCCAACCCTTTTCCCAAACACATCCAATCAAAATCTTGAGATAGTCATTTTGTTCAACGTAGTTGAAAGTTCTGGAAATTAGGTCTTTGAGGATGACACCCCCCCACAGCCCTCAGGGAAAGGGTTGAAAGTTATGCCCTGGGGGCATATAAGGCTTTTATAGAAAGTGTTGCCGTGGAAACTTCAAAAAAGGGCTCATTTGATTGGAAATTGAAAAGGCTAGTGCCCTTTTTAATAGTCGAAAGTCATTGGAAGGCAATTAAACCCCTTAAACGTCCACCATTTATCCAGACACATCCAATACAAATTTTGAGATAACCATTTTGTTCAAGCTAGTTGAAACGTCCGAAAATTATATCTTTGAGGATGACACTCCCCCACAGCCCTCAGGGTAAGGGTTGTAAGTTATGCCCTGGGGGCATATAAGGTTTATATTGAAATCTTTGTCGTACAATACTTGAAAAAGGCCTCATTCGATTGGAAATTCAAAGGGCTAGTGCCCTTTTTAATAGTCGAAAGCGATTGGAGGGCAACTAACCCCCCTCTCATGCCGACCTTTTGCCCGAACACATCCAATCAAAATTTTTAGATAGCCATTTTGTTCAACGTAGTTAAAAGTTGTAAAAATTAGGTCGTTGAGGATGATAACCTACTCAGGGCAAGGGTTGTAAGTTATGCCCTGGGGACACATAAGGTTTTTATAGATAGCGATGTTGTAGAAACTTCAAAAAGGCTCATTCGATTGGAAATTAGAAGGGCTTGTGCCCTTTTTAATACTCGAAAGTAATTGGAGGATAACTAACACCCCTCTCACACTCACAATTTCCCCAAACACATCCAATCAAAATTTTGAGATAGTTTGAAGTAATCAATCAAAAAATTTGAGCCATTTTGTTTGAAGTAGTTAAAAAGTCCGGAAATTATGTTTTTGAGGATGAGACTCCCCCCACAACCCTCAGGGCACGGATTGTAAGTTATGCCCTGGGAGCATATAAGGTTTTTTTTTATAGAAAAGCTTTGTCGTAGACTTCAAAAAGGACTCATTCGATTGGAAATTGAAAGGACTAGTGCCCTTTTTAATAGTCGGAAGTGATTGGAAGGCTTGCCATTTTTATTATTTTTTTTTTTTTTTTTTTAGACCAGGGCACTTCGTATCGAAGGAGTTGTCATTGAAATTTTGAAAAGGGCTCATTCGATTCAAAATAGAAAGAGCTAGTGCCCTTTTTAATAGTTGAAAGTGATTGGAGGGCAACTAATCCTCCTCCCACGCCCACCCTCCCATTTGCCCATTATGTTTAAAACTAAATGCTGCCTAAAGATTAGATCAAAACGCACTCTGTTAATGCTAATTCTCATAAGGCATGTCAGCATTATCCCAAGAACGACTGACGGTATTATGTTCAAACTGTCGGGGCTACTTCTGCTTTTAAAATTTAACCAAATCAAAACAGCATAAGTGTATGCAAGCTATAAAAAAAGTAAACATATTTTTTTGCGAATGGTATCAAGTTTTCTTTTTTCAAGTAAACTAGAGGAGGTATGAAACTAAATTAAACAATATTATTTGCGTCCAGATTTTTAAAAGGGTATATGTTGTTAAAAATTGCTTAAATTTGTCTCCAGCATACAAATAGCAGCCAAAACTATAAAGTCTTAAAAAAAACGAAAAGATTTAAAATATTATTTTTATTTTTCCCTGAAAAGACTATGTGAATATAAAACGAACAGAAATTAATTAAAAAAACTTTTTTTCCACAAAATAAGTTTTTCAAAGTATAGAACTCCATTAAACCAAAAACGAGCAAAAATAAAATTAAATAATCTACCAAGCGTGAAACTACCACATATCATCGATAAATAAATGAAACCCAAAAACGAACAGAAATTAACATGAGTAGGGTTCAAAACCCCTATGCCTTCCCAAGGCCAGAACATAATTTTGCACTTTACTGAAAAAAATACAAATGAATGTGCATTGTCAGTTTAATTGACACAAACTGATATTTATTAATCAAAATGTTAATATTACTTGATTTATTAAAGTTATAAAAGTAAAAACATTTATATTTTTTCATTAAAGTGCAAATTATGTTCTGGCCTTGGGAGGCATAGGGTTTTGAGCCCTACTCATGTTGATTTCTGCTGGTTTTGAGTTTGACTCAGTTATATATTTAATTTCTGTTCATTTTGGGTTTCATTTATTTATCGATGCTAATTTGTGATAGTTTCACGCTTGGTAGATTATTTGATTTTATTTTTGCTTGTTTTTGGTTTAATTGAGTTCTTTATTTTTCTTTGAAAAACTTGTTTTGTGGAATTTTTTTTTTGATTAATATGTAAGAGATGGCTTAAAGGTTAGTGCCATTCATCTTAACTCTCTGTCTATTGAGGGAATTGAGTCTGTTTGTATAAAAATACATGACCAAACATCCTCAATAGTTGTGGGTGTTGTATATAGAAGCCCCCAATGCTCCAAGTGTTTCAAACTCTGAATCTACTTTGGCTGCTATGCTATTACAAGTGATGTCTAACTTTGCAAATTATGACCTTGTCCATCTTAGGGACTTTAATCTTCCAGAAACTCAATGGATTGATGGATCTGTTTTTTTTGTGCTTTCTCCTTTTTGTCTGCCCTCCTTTTTGCTTTTCTCCTTTTTGTCTTTTGGGGATTCTCCTTTTTGTCTGCCCTCTCTGAAAATTTTCTCTATCAAATCATATTTCAACCAACTCGTTTCAGAGAGGGTTAAGCTTCTAGCACTCTTGATCTGGTTATTCTCAGCAATCCAGACCTTCTTATTAAGAATATAATATCTATAACTATTGGTAACAGTGACTGAAATGTTGCTTTTTATTGCTTTTGCTTGCTTACTTTTTATTGCTTTTTGTTTATTTGCTTGTTTTGCTTATATGATTCATTTATACGTAGTGGGTCTCCATTAAATGATTATATATAAACCTGAAGTCTGATGAGGGTTATATGAGGATACATGTTATCAGAATGGACAGCCCACCCTGCCCCACAACTGAGGTTACATGCCTTTTATTACACCCTGCTCCACAATTGAGGTT
Organism: Artemia sinica; assembly: GCA_027921565.1. Classification (NCBI taxonomy): domain Eukaryota; kingdom Metazoa; phylum Arthropoda; class Branchiopoda; order Anostraca; family Artemiidae; genus Artemia; species Artemia sinica. The sequence goes on from CM051259.1 coordinate 61,408,377, forward strand.
GATAAGGTTACATGTTGTCAGAATGGACAGCACACCCTGCCCCACAATTGACTGGTCATCAAACAATCTCAAAACCTCATGGAAGCAGTTTCGCCAACATGTTGAACTGATGTCTACAGGACCTTGTCTGGAAAAAGTGAAAGTGTTAAGTGCTCATACTTGTTGATATGGGTTGGAGAAAAGGGGCGAGATATATTTAACACATTTCAAATCACAGAAACAGAAAAGAATAAAGTGGATGTATATCTGAAAAAATTCAGTGAGCATATTGAACCCATCTCAAACCCTATCTTCTCTCGATTCAGTTTTCACAAACAAAATCAAAAAGAAGGAGAGACAATTGACTCATATATGACAGTACTAAAGCTATTGGCCCTAGATTGTTGTTTTAGAAACAGTTCAGATTAAATGGTGAGAGATAGATTGGTATTTGGTGTGAAGAGTGACAGGATAAGAGAAAGACTGTTAAGTGAAGGTGGAACACTGACACTAATAAAAGCTATTGAAACATGTTGAGCAACTGAAACAGTAGTAGAGACCCATACACAAATGAAAAACGAACCAAGTACCATTCCTATAAAACAAGAAGTGGAAGCCATATGCAAACAAAAGGTGTTACAAAAGACGATGACATCAAGCTGTTACTTCTGTGGGAATGCATACTCCCGTGAACACAAATGCCCTGCAAAAGGGAAAATCTGTGCCAAATGTCAGAAGCCAAACCATTTTGCAAAGGTTTGCAAAAGGAGGTCAGTCAATGAAATCGAAGGTTTTCCCACTGAGAATGAAGAAAATAACCAGTACTTCATTGAATCTATTGACTCTAGAATGGACTCAGTGCAAAAGCCAATAATTATAGTTAACCTAACTGAATACCAAGACATAAACTTCAGAATTGATACAGGAACTGATGCAAACATTCTCCCAGCAAACAAATTTAGGTCTTTGAAACCAATGCCTACTTTCATCCTCAGTAAGGATATCCTAACAAGCTATAGCGGATGCAGCCTAAAGGTACTCAGAATTGCACAAATGGTGATTCAGTATAAGGACCCAGAACCACTGGCTTATGCATTCCATGTTGTGGAAACCAACAAAGTCCAATACTTGGCAGACAAACAAGTGAACAGATGAACTTGATAAAATTTGTGCTCAGACTATCATGTGATAAGGTACCATATAAGGGTTCAATCAGACCTGAAGTGCAACAGATCCTTGGGGTATGATGATGTATTCCATGTTATTGGCACATTGCCTGGAAAATGTCACATTTACTTAAAGGAAGGATCAGTACCAACTGTCCAGCCCCCTAAAAGAGTTCCCTATGCCCATCAACCAAAATTAAAAGAAGAACTTGACAGACTAGAAAACCTTGGCATCATAGAGAAGGTGAAGAAACCAACAAACTGGGTCAATTCCATTGTTCTGGTTAAGAAACCAGATGGTACAATCCGGATTTGCCTGGATCCAGTAGATTTGAATAAATGCATAAAACATCCACATCACCCAATTCCTAGTCTTGATGATATTGCAGTAAAATGTGCAGGAGCAGAGCGATTTTTCAAGACTGATTCTAGAAATGGCTACTGGTCAATGGTTTTGGATGATGAGTCTGCTGATTTAACTACTTTCAATACCACATTTGGAAGATATAAATTTAAGATATATCCTTTTGGGCTAGTATCAGCTCGGGATGGATACCAAAAGCAGATGGAAAAGGCATTTGAAGATATTGATATTGGACTGATTGTTGACAATATTGCTGGAATGGCTAGTAGTACCAAAGAGCATGATAGGAAGCTGAGGAAAGTTCTGGAAAGGGCTCATGAGAAAAGCATCAAGTTCAATAAAGAAAAGTGTCTCTTTGATGCTGAAGCTATTCCTTATTTCGGTCATATACTGACAAAAGGAAGTGTAAAACCTGATCCTTCCAGACTTAGAGCAATCAGAGAAATGCCAGCCCCCAAAAGCAACAATGAGTTGTAGACTCTCCTAGGCATGTTTAACTATTTGTCAAGATATATTCCTGTCCTCTCTACCTTAAACCAACCACTTCAGGAATTAGGAAAGGCCAAGGAGTTTGAATGGAAAGCAGTATACAACCAAGCCAGAGCCAGAATCCAGAAAGCCATTTGCAGCAATCTTGTATATTTTGATACTGAAAGCACTGTTGTAGAAGTGATAATAGATGCATCACAGCATGGACTTGGTGCTCAGCTGATTGCAGATCATGCAACAGTAGCCTTTACTCCCAGATCTCTGAGTGATACTGAAAAGCGGTACTCTCAATTGAAAAGGAACTGCTGGGCATTGTATTCACATGTACACATTTCCACCAATACATTTGCGGTAGGAAGATCATTGTGACAACAGATCACAAACCTCTAGAGGCAATTTTGTCCAAACTTATAAACAAAGCACCACCTAGATTGCAAAGAATGATGCTAGTGCTCCAGCAATATGAACTGTCATTCAGTACCGCCCTAGCAAAGATTCCTGTAGCAGATGCTTTATCATGGATGCACTTACCAGATCAAGACCCAGAAATACAAATCAAAGGAGAAGTAGCTATTCATGCATTCTTTAGAGGTATTCCTATGAGCAGAAACAAACTAGAGAATATCTGTGAGGAAACGCTGAGAGATAGTGAGCTAAATCACTATCAGATATCATTGAATCTGGTTGGCCTAATGAGCAAAGACAAAAACCATCTATAATTCTACAATATTGGAACTACAGAGATGAGCTGGTTACACACAATGGTATTATACTGAAAGGCCAACGTATTGTAGTACCCAAAACACTTCGTGGAGATATACTGCAACAGTTTCATTCTTCACACAGTGGAATTGTGAAAACCAAAGAAAGAGCTCGTAGCTCGGTATTTTGGCTTAAAGTCACAAAAAAGATGTTATGCAAATAGTGTCTAGTTGTGAAATATGTGCCAGACATTAGATGAATCAAGAGAAGGAGCCACTAGTATCCTCAGAAGTCTCCCAGCATCCATTCCAACGTGTGGATGTGGATATTTTTACATTTAGCAACAGGGAATATCTCATCACAATAGACTATTATAGTCAATTTTTCGAAGTGGATAAGCTTGCCATTTCAAATTCCCAACAAGTGAACTCAAAATTGAAAATGCATTTTGCAAGATATGGTATACCAGATCAAATCACTTCAGATAATGGGTCACAATTCAGCTAGGAAGAGTTTCGAGTTTTACAGAAACTTGGGATATCAACCACATCAAAGCGAGTCTCCGATACCCCCAATAAAATGGGATGAGCGAAAAGGCAGTCCAGGCTGCAAAAAGGATAATGACAAAAGTCTCAGAAAGTGAAACAGATCCATATATTGCATTGTTAGAGTACCAAAACACTCCAATTGATGGAGCATATTCACCAGTACAGCTTCATATGAGCAGAAAGATTCAAATTCAAATTCATTTAATTCAAAAACAAGACATAGCTCTCATGGGCAAAGCCAAATATGATGTCTCTTATCATAATTAGCAAAAAAAAAAATAAAGACATGGTCAATGATCCCAGCACTGCCATCACAGCTGCAGCCGAAAATAATCACATAACATGTTTTTGAGAAAGCTAGAGAGAAAGCTCAAACTAGACAACAGAGTTCTCACAATAAAAATGCCAAGGAGCTGAAAGAATTGTGCCCAGGAGAAAAAGTGTGGGTGAAATTTGATGAAAGTAGTAGATGGTGCAAAGGTTTAATAGAAAAGAAGTTGAAGCAGCCAGAGCGCTCATATATGGTACATGTGGAAGATGGCAGCTTGCTTCGTAGTAACATGCGCCACCTACATCCCAGGTTGGAACCAGTTACAACTGAGTCAGCACTTAGACCAACATATCCAGCAAAGGCCAGATATTTAAACCAGTACCCAGAACAAGACATAAACCCAAATGGAGCGGTATTAGAGGACGATGGAGCAATGCCTGTTCCAGGTTGTTCCAATGCTAGAATGCCTAGCAGTAGAAACAAGGCTGAAATACCAAACATTAGGGAAGAGAAAAAAAGGGAAGTATTGAGTCAAAGAGGTGAGCTCTCTCCTTACACAGGAATACCCCCTGAGACTAGAGCACAAGCACCGCCACTCCAGGGAAGAGCCACTCACTCTGGTAGACTTTCCAAACCACCTGTTTGCATGAACTTGAGCATAGACTGCGACAATGACAACCACTGCCAGCCAGTCTGCCCATGATCCAAAATATTTCTACATGAGAAGGAAGATATTGCATATTGCTTTTGCTTGCTTGCTTTTTATTGCTTTTTGTTTATTTGCTTGTTTTGATTTTTGCTTATGTGCTTCATTTATAGGTAGTGGGTCTCCATTAAATGATTATATTTAAACCTGAAGTCTGGTGAGGGAATACATTACAGTGACCATGTTGTAATTATTTTGGAGTTATGTTTGCCTTTCTTTATTCTTTTTCTGCTGTTGTTATTTTTTATCTCATTATTATTATTGGTGTTATTATTATTGTTATTGTGCAGCATGTAATAAATTTATATTTAGAATGTATTGAATTGTGTCCCCTGTGGAGTCGTACTCAAATTTGTCTATTTGGCTTTGATGTTGGATGAAAGATTGGAGTCTCCTCCAGGACAAATTAATGTATTAGGGCTGGAAAATAAGAAGGTAAATTTTGAAAGTAGGTATAATGAAATTGTTGATGGAAGTAGAGGGCCAGGTGGTTATTATAGGTTGGAATTTGAAGATTCTAAATATTTATTCGTAAACCAAATGCAGATGGCATGTAGTAATGTTTCGGATAGATTTAATGTGTTCCATTTGAACTGCCAAGGATTTAATTCAAGTTTAGATTTTATAAATGAAATTTCCAATTTATCTATTTTTCTGGTAATTGGGCTGACTGAAACTTGGTTAAATGACCATAATTCGGAACTTTTACATATTCCAGGTTATAATCTTTACACGAAAAACCGTCAACTTTGCCGACACGGGGGACTGACAGCGTATATACGTTCTGACATACGGGCAAGTGTCCGAGAGGATATTTTAATATATAAAGAAATGGTTTTTTTGAGTCTTTATTTTGCAGTCAGAGCTGTCTGGACGTTGTGGTTATGTTCTGATTGTATATAGGCCACCGTCAGGAGCTCTTATTGAGTTTTATGAATTACTTGAAGAACAATTGGAAAAGATTCCACATCAAAGTCCTATTTTTATAATGGGAGATTTTAACTTTGATCTATTGGATAATGGATCAAATACAGACTGATTTTTAAACTTGATGATTTCATTTGGTTTTATCCCTGCTATTAATACTAGTACTCGTGTTACGAGGACGTCATCGAAATGTCTGGATGACATATTTTCAAATTATATGTCGGGTAGTCCAAGTGTTCTTATAAGTGATACTTCTGATCATTTTGATGTATTTGCAAGTTACTCGGTATGTGTTGATAATAAAAACTCCATAAAGAAGAGCAGTCTCAAGCTGAGGATGTTATCGATAAAGATGCACTTCTGAAATGTAGAAATGAGCTAGCCAATAAGGATTGGAAATACAGAGTTTTCAGTCTCTGTGGATATTGACTCTAAGTTTAGAGGCTTTTACCAAATAATTAAGCAATCCCTGGAAAAACGCTCTAAGAATATTAACAACAATAGAAGAAAACCTTCAAAGAGGCCTTGGATTACTCCGAGTTTACTGAGATCAATAAATAAGAAGAATAATTTGTATGAGAAAAAGGTACGTCATCCCTGCGATATAAATGAGCGAATTTATAAGAGTTATCGTAATGCCCTAAACAGACTCTGGCAAAGAGCTAGACAAGATTATTATAAAATAGAATTTGAAAAAGCATCTGGAAATCCGTCGAAAACATGGAATGTGATAAGAAGCACTTTAGGACAATCATCTGGAGGAATCCCTCAGGAAATATTCCATAAAGATGAAACCAGTCTTACAAATCCAGAGGAAATTTGTGAAGAATGAGCTAACCATTTTTCGACAGTTGGATGGAGAGTGAAAGAGTCGATTATAAGCAAACCAGGCGACCAGGCTTTTCAAAATTACCTTCATAAGGAGATGGAAATCTCTTAAATCTACTCCCAGTTCAAAAACCTGAAGTTTGAAACATTGTTTATGGTATGAAAGGTACCGCTTCTGGCTCTGATATTGTTTCAATTAGAGTAATGAAAACATTTTGGGAAGTGATTGCTCAAACTTTTGTTTCATTAATTAATCAGTGTCTAAAAGAGGGAGTGTTTCCGAGTTGTTTTAAATCAGCGAAAGTAATACCAATACATAAAGGAGGGAATACTGGTGATGTTGAAAATTATAGACCAATTTCGATTTTACCCATTATGTCTAGGATACTAGAAAAATGCTTTTGGTCAGAATTTATCAGTAGCTCGAAGACCAGAGAATATTTACTCCTACACAATTTGGATTCCGTCAAGATCGCACTACTGAGCAAGCAAACATATATTTGACTAGCATTATTAATATGGCGTTAGATAATGGATATAAAGTGGCAACTGTATTTTTAGATATTGTAAAAGCTTTTGATACGTTTAGTCATGATATTCTGTTACTGAAGTGTGAAATTTATGGGATTAGGGGTTCAGCTCTTTCGTTTTTACGTTCTTTTTGTCTTGTAGAAAACAATATGTTCAAATTGGTAATATGGGTTCTCATGAAAATTGTATTGAGTGTGGAGCTCCACAGGGTTCGGTACTTGAACCCTTATTATTTTTAAGTTTTGTGAATGATCTTCCACAGTCTGTAAGTAAACTGGAAACAAGAATGAGTGAGATCGTCAAAAAGGATAGCGCGGCTACAGTGCCTATGTTTGCTGATGATACTTCTTTAGTGGTGATCGCAAAGTCAGAGAGATTGCTCCTAGAGAGTGTACGAGAATCGCTAAATGAGGTTTCAAGATGGCTGAGAGTGAATCAGCTAAAGGTGAACCCCTCTAAGAGTAATTTTCTTATATTTTCGAGGACATCGAATTATTATCCATGGATACAGCATATAGCATACGAAGATGGTATGATTGCTCGTCAAAAGGCAGTAAAGTATCTTGGCATTATTATAGATGAGACTCTCAGTTTCCGATCCCATATTGAAACTTTATCCGGGATTCTATCGCGTAATTTGGGGATGATTCGTAACTTAAATATATGTTTCCAACTAGTATACTTAGGCTTCTCTATTTTTCGTTAATCCATCCCTATATTTTGTATTGTTCTTCTGTATACATGGGTACATTTTCTTCAATTGTTAATCCTGTGCGAATTATCCAAAACAAGTCTATTAGAGTATTATCAGGAAAATCAGAAAGAGAATCAGTTCGAGAAGTCTATAGGGATTTTAGGATATTGCCAGCGGCAGGTCTTCATCATTTTTATATATTAGTGTTTATGTATAGACACAATATGAAGCAGCTGCCGGAGTGTTTTAACGGTTGGTTTTACAGCTGATGGAATATACATAACCAAAATACTAGGGGTAAAAATGATTATTATACTCTACCTATAGTGTCTGCCAGGTCCACGTTTTCTTTTGTTATAAGGGATATAAGTTTATGGAATAATTTGGATAATGATATGAAGAAACTAGAAAATTTTAGTGGTTTTAAAGCAAAATGAAAGACAAATTATTAAATGAGTATGAATTCTAGTTTTGTTTGTTTTGGAGGTGACTTGATTTGATTTAATTTAAATTAAGTTGTAATTGCTTGTTGGTTTGTGAGTGCGACTCCACAACATGAATATGGTATGTAGTTGCTGTCCCTGTAGTATTATTATTATTCTTTATTTTTTCTTTCTTTTCTTTTCTCTCTTTTTTTCCTTCTTTCTTTTTATAGTGAATTTAAATGACGCTATATGTATGTATTTTTTTTTACCTGTTTCACCCCACGTCAACCGTTTGGTTTTGGGTGAATCATATTGATTTTTGTATTCAAACTTTTTGTTAAAGTTGATTAAATAAATATATCACTATATCACTACTAAACAACCTTCTTCTAAGCAATAAAAATATATCAATTACAAACTAGCCTCAAACTAGTTGGAAACAACTTATTATCAATGATTTGATGTGAGTTGGTCTAGCATGAAAACTGAAATTTTTGTAGCCAGGCAACTAACCAAATCAAAGAGTTGAAGAGAAAGTTAGAGGAGAAATTGGCAGAGGATATTAGAGATAACCCTAAATGTTTCTGGCATTTTCCCTCTCAAAAATGTAGCAACAGGCATACAGTCCCTGATATATTACATAACATCAACCTGTTACTGATCTTGAGCTGAAAATTAGACCTTGCTGAAAATTATAAACCTATTAGCATGACATTAGGAGTTGTTAAGGTTCTGGAAAGAATAGTAAATTCTGCAGTTTTTAGACATATTGAAGCAACCAACCAACAATTCTCATCTCTTTTTCCCCAATTCCAGTACTATTATTCCCCCACCTCCTGTGTATGATGTATCTCTTAAGATTGAACCATTTTGATTACTGATACAATAGTTCTAAAGAAACCTATGTCCTTTAAAATGTATAAATCTGCTGGTCTCGGCTGAATTCATCCTTGAACCCTTCACGAATGTCAAATAGTCTTGCGTCAACAACTTTCCTTGCTATTCAATTTACTATTGAATCTTTCCAGACTACTTCTGGATTGGAAAACTGCCCGTATCATTCAAATATTTAAGAAAAGGACCTTGCTGAAAATTATCAACTTATTAACATGACATCAGTTGTTAAGGTTCTGGAAAGAATAGTAAATTCTGCAGTTATTAGACATATTGAAGCAAATAATCTCTTGCACAGCTCAGCATAGTTTTGTTCTGGAAGATCTGTTGATACAATCTCCTTGAACGATATGAACACATAACTAAATTACTTGATACTGGGGTGCCTTCTGACATGATTCTGCTTGAGTTTTCTAAAGCTTTTGCCAAAGTTTGTCACAAGTGACTTGCAATTGAGCTGCATGCAGTCAAGCTTGAAGAGAAACCCCTGCTCTGGATCCTTGATTTTCTTTGCCTGGAATCTCAATGAGTTCAGTTATTTGATGGCCTGGTAACCATATTCCTTCTTCTTCTAAGCAAGTTTTGAGTGGAGTTCCTTAGGGAAGTGTTTTAGGTCCTATACTATTTAATATCTTTATCAATGATGCTTCTTCTACTAACAGCAGTAAATTAACATCCTATGCTGATAAGCTTCTTGGTCCAGCGTTGTCATGTGAAGATCATGCCCTTCTACAAAATAATCTAGGACTGCGTGGTCATTGGACTGAGGCTTGACTTCTTGAACTCAATGTTGCCAAGTCCCATGTGATTATTGTTAAGCATTCAACCTTATCCAGAGTTTACACCCAATTCTTTTCCTCAAGAACCATCAACAGTTGGAACAAACTATCTGAAGATACAGTTACTACTAAATCTGTTGACATTTTCAAACAAAGGCTGAATGCTGAGTCATCTGCAAGGGTGTGTAAACTTGCCTGGGAAGCTACTGATCATCCAACTGCATCTCGTCACTAAACTATGATGAAAACAACTTCAAATATCAACTCTGGAGCTTCACAAGGAAAAATCCTCAGATTGTTTTAAGCTGCAATTTGAGGTGACTCACTTTGGAAAAATGAATCCTTGTTGTTCTTATTTTCTCTCAGTCCTCCCAAGCTCCTCAGAAAATAACAAGTAAGACCTTGAAGTCACGATTGAGAACAAACTAAAAATTTAGTACCCATGTTAAGAAGTCTGCTCCTAGCTCAACTCAGGGGCTTATCAAGTGCATCCTTTCCACTTGTTCCCCAAAGTCAATAGTCTCCTGTATAAGGAACTTGTTTGTCCCAGGCTTGAAGTTGAAATGGGTATAGCCTCCCATATGGTAAAAAGGACTTAAAAGTTTTGAAAGATGTGCAGATATGTGCCACCAAAGTGATATCCAGCATTCGGGAGCTTTCCTACCCTGCAAAATTAGCTAAGCTGAAACTTCCAACATTTGAATACAGGATAAATAGAGGTGATGCCATTCTAACCCATAAGCTAATGAAGGCTAACACTCTCCCAGAATGATCCCATTGATCATATTTATCTGTAGTCAAAATTACCAAATGGGCACAAATTGCATCTATCCTAGCACTCTCCTAGATGGAAGGCATTTCACTGGGCTGTAAAAACAGTCACAACCTTCTTTTTTTATATTTTGTGTAAAGTGTTTTAGTTACCATCTCAGCAACAGAGGGAAACAGATCCAACATTGGAAATTAAGGTAATTATTTCCTATAAGTAGTCCTGATTTAAGAACAAGAGGTCATTGGCTGAAACTTGCTAAGTAGTCTACCATATCCAGAGTCTACACTCAATTCTTTTCCTCCAGAATTGTCAATGGTTAGAATAAACTCTCTGAAGACACAGTTATTGCTGAATCTGTTAACATTTTCAAACAAAGAATAGATACCAAGTGGTCATCAAGGGAGTGTAAACTCAACTGAAAAAACACCAATCATCAAACTGCACCTGGTCACTAAACAACAATCAAAACAACTTCAAACATCAATTCTGGAGCTTCACAAGGAAAAATCCTTAGGTTGCTCCAAACTGCAATATAAGATAGATGCACCTCAAAAATTCCAATGAAGAAGAAACAAAATCAGCAACCAGTTCATGCCAAAATTGATGTAGAGCAATGCGAAGGGGAAATATAACTTATACAGCCCAAGAATCATCAACTTAACCATAGTAATTCATCCCAGCACAGTAAATTTGAGCACACCAAAATTACTTATCAAACAAGCCTAATTACTTATTTTAGCATTTCACAGGACATAAATGACATCAAAGCTAGCAATAATATTATTAATTAGATGTAAAACAAACTTCTTATACCAGAAAATACAAGATAACCCAGGATAAGCATCATAATATATAAAAAATTCAACCATTTCAAAGACATAAAAAATGTAAAATTAAGCACAAAAAAGGGGGACAGCAATATAGAAAAGTAGGAAGCCTTGGAAGACCTAAAAATAAGTTATGAATAGTTTCCATTAAGGGCTAGGCACACGTAGCTGATTTCGGGAACCGATTTCAGCATCAGTGGACAAACAATAGCAGCAAGAAAAATTGTTGAAAGAAAAACTTATCGCACAAAATTTTCAAAACAAAAAATCATGGACACAAATAGTCAACTGGAGTTTATTAATAGTTGCTTTATTGATCTCAGATTAGTTCTCAGTTTCATTCTTAGCTCAGTAGTGGGGTCTTTAACCACAGATACCTCTGGCTGACTATTTATTTGTGTCCCTATTTTTTTGTGATGATCATAATGAAAATCAGCACTGATTTTGTAAATCAGCACTGAAAGCTAGAAAATTTTTCAAGCTCAAATCGATGCCAATTTCCTTTAAAATTGGCGCTGATTTAGAAATCAGTTCCCAAAATCAGCTATGTGAGCCCAGCCCTTTAGAGTATACACAATCATTAGTGTAATTTGCCTATTTGTCCATAATCTAGGCTAAGTGTTTTGGCAAGTGCAAGGTCATGGTCATTACATCTGGGAAAGTTAAACTAACTGAGAAAAGGTAAATAAGTGGTGCTTGAATGAGCTTGTGGAAACTATAAGGGTTACATCCATTAGATTGCTTCAAAATGCAATTTAAGTCAAAGACCTGCTTAACTAGCCTAGGATAGAATTATGAGCCATTAGGTGGAAAGTCTTAATAAACTAACTTTCAATGAACATTACAAGCTCTTTATCTGTGACAGAATAGCCTCTTTTACTGAGAATATCTTTCCCTTCATCTTTCAAACCATCCATGTTTCAAATATCTGTAGGTTTGCTTTAAACATTGTGTTTTGTTCAGATTAACTAAAAGAAACAAGTTGTTTTAACTGAAAGTAAGGAGCAACATTAAAACTTAAAACGAACAGAAATTATTCCATATATGAAAGAGGCTGTCCCCTCCTCAACACCTCGCTCTTTACGCTAAAATTTTTTACTGTTTTAAAAAACAAAGTTGTGAGACAGAGTCAAACTTTAGCGTAAAGAGTGAGGCGTTGAGGAGGGGACAGCCCCTTTCATATATGGATTAGTTTCTGTTTATTTTAAGTCTTAATGTCACTCCTTACATTCAGTTAAAAAAAACTTGTTTTTTAGTTAATTTCTGAACGTTTTTGAATCAATGCAGCTTTGATTTTGGCTCACCGTACGTGAATAATTAAAACGAAATTCGCATATTAATTTTCCTTTTTTTTGGCTAATTGGCTTTCTCGACATTTTGTTCTGACATAACTTACGTAACGAATTTCTATATTCGTATTTTATTACGTATATTAGGGAGTTCGCTCCCTAGTCAATGCGTCGCTCTTACGCTTAAGTTTGAATTTTGTTCCAATTCTTTAAAAACGACACCTTAATCACAAAGGCCGTTAAGTAAAATAAATAGCTCATATGAAAGTACTAAAAAAAATCTTTGGCTTAAAGAGCGAGGTATTGACTAGGGGACGAACCCCCTCATATATGTAATAATTTCTGTTCGTTTTAAGTTTTAATGTTGCTCCTTATTTTCAGTTGAAAAAAAAACTGTTTTTTTATTTAATTTCTGATCTTTTTTAAATAATGCTAGGAAAGCTGGCGCCCCCTTTATGGAAATGTTCCTTCCCCCAAGGAAATATCCTCCATGGAAAGATCCTCCCCCGTAACCCCTACTCCGACCCCTCCCCCCCCCCCACTAGAAAAAAAATCCTCCTGAAAACACCTGTATATTTCCCAATAAACCAATACTATATGTAAACAATGGACAAAGTTTATAACTTGCAGCCCTTCCCCCAGGAACTGTGGGGGATTAAGTCATCCTCAAAGACATATTAATTAGATTTTCGACTATGCTAAACAAAATGGCTATCTCAAAATTTTGATTGGGTGACTTCGAGAAAAAAATGAGTGTGGGAGGGGGCCAAGTTGCCCCCCAATTAATTTGGTCACTTAAAAAGGGCACTAAAACTTTTAATTTCCGTTCAAATGAGTCCTCTCACAATATTCTAGGACTACTGGATCAATACGATCACCCCTGGGAAAATCAAAAAACAAATAAACAAAAAAAAAAAAAATAAAAAAACACACATCTGTGATGTTTCTTCTGGCAAAAAAAATACAACATTCCACATTTTTGCAGATAGGAGCTTGAAACTTCTATAGCAGGGTTCTCTGATATGCTGAATCTGATGGTGTGATTTTCATTAGAGTTCTATGACTTTTAGGGGTTTTTTTCCTCTTTTTTTTCCAAAACAAGGCAAATTTTCTCAGGCGTGTAACTTTTGATGGGTAGAACTAAACTTGATGAAACTTATATATTTGAAATCAGCATAAAAATCTGATTCTTCTGATGTATCTATTGGTATCAAAATTCTGTTTATATAGTTTCGGTTACTATTGAGCCGGGTTGCTCCTTCATTACAGTTTGTTACCACAAACTGTTTGATTACTGTGGAGATATAGAGAGCAGTCCATAACTCAATTATTGTTAATGATATTTGGTAATTTTTTATTTTTGCTCTAAGACAACAGATGACATACTATCTGCTTTACCAGAAGTGAATATTGATTGGTAACATTAGCCTCCTTTGTGTATTATAAGCATTTTAGGGGCTAAAATTGCCATTATTTGCCATTTTAGGTTGAATGTAATAAGGAGTATGGGAACAAACCTGCAAAATATAACTTAAATCAGTGTGTTGTGGGTGTCTACTAAGAAGCATATTAGACCTTTAGTCATAAAAATATATTATGTAGGTAGGTTAGAGCTGTATTATATCAGGTGGATCAGATATACTCTGACTCACTATGAAACAAAAGAAGAAAATCTTGAAAACTAATGAGCCTATGGCAAGTGAGAAAAAAGAAAAAACAATCCCATGAAGATTAGCAAGAATAGCAGTGACATAATTTTTGTCAAAATCCCTGGGGGACATGGTGGGGGGGGGGGGGGGAAATTGAATTGGAATATTAAAGTTGGAAGCAATAAAAAATGACAGATGCAAAGTGGAAGGGTAAAGAGAATATGGTGAAAAAATAGAAAAGAAGAAAGTTACTCCAAAAGCCCTCCGAAAAGTGCCAAACTTTTGACATTGTTGTTTTTTTGTTTTGTTTTTTTAATAATTGGCTGTGCCTATGATCTATGTTTTTTCACTAAGGCACTTTGTATGGAAGTATTTGTTGTCAAAAGTTAGGAAAGGGCTCATTTAATTAGAGACTTAAAGTCTTTGCACCCTTTTTAAAAACCACAAGGGGTTAGAGGACAAAAAGATACAAGAATGTATTCTCAGCATTGAGGGAAAACAAATCTCAAACATAATAGCTTGAAAAGGGTAAAGAAAAAATCTAAAATCAAAGAATAATGAAAAGAATGACCTAACCAATATGTAAAGTTGCTTCTCCATGATTGAACCATGGAAATAGAAAATACTGCTACTTAAAACACAGAAGTATCTTTGCTTCAGTGTTATAAACATGCTGCCTTACTGTCAATCTGGGTGATGAAAAGACATTTTCATGGACAATAGTGTTTGTAAGTTTCTAACCTAAATTTTAAATTTGATAACTAAGAAAAGGCCAGTTTGGATTAAACCACTTAATGGTTCCAAAGTTTACAGTTTTACAGCACAGTAAATTTGAGCACACCAAAATTACTTATCAAACAAGCCTAATTACTTATCCTAGCATTTCACAGGATATAAATGACATCAAAGCTAGCAAGATTGCTACTTGAAACCTTGTGACTTATTTGTCAGGTAAGTTACAAAAATAATTGGATGAAAAACAACCTTATAATCCAAGAAAATGTAAGACAATCCAGGATAATCAACATAATATATAAATAGATAATTCAGTCATTTCAAATATATAAAATGTAAAATTAAGCCCAAAAAAGGGGGACAGCAATATGGAAAAGAAGGAAGCCTTGAAAAGTCTACAAATAAGCTATGAATAGCTTCCATTACAGTATACACATCATTAATATTATTTGCCTATTTGTCCATAAGCTAGGCTAAGTTTTTTGGCAAGTGCACAGTCAGATAAGTAGCCTGTTCACTGTTATCTTGGTAAATTTCTAGGTGGTGCTATAATTTAGCTAGGATGAATGTATCATTTGATGCCTTTTTTATGTTCTTTCATAACTCAATAATTGCTTCTGGGGCTAATTGTATCTTGAGCCCTTAAAGGAGCCCCAAAGGTATTTCATATTTGTAACCACATAAAGAAGTTATCAACACTAGTTAAGTTATTGAAAAGTGGTTAAAAACATATCACTAGTTTATAAATAAGTTGTTCAAGAGTAATATATTCCAAAAATATTTATTTATAAGAATTCAAACCTCATTTATTAGGCAACTCAAATACAAACCATTTTCCTAACATTTCAAGTTTTCCAAATGCCTTAGACAAAAATAGCACTGAATTTTACAATTTGAACTTTGCCACTGACAATTCAGGGTATATTCCAACTCAGGGTATATATTTTTTACATTAGGGGGGGGGGGGGGTTAAGTTCATGATAAATTTGCAGTGGGCTTTATAATTTAGCTTGAATGAAAGTAAAAACATCATTTGATGTTTTTTTTATGCTCTTTCATAACTCATATAAAATATCTTTGGGGCCCCTTTAAGGGCTCAAAATACAATTGGTTTAAAATTCTACTTTAGCTACTTTTGGAAAGAGGTTGGGTTAGGAACATGAAACTTTCAGGGATGGGTCTACAGGCTAAAGTATGTCCCAGGAAAAGTATTTTGAAGTACCTACCTCTACTCCTTCTCTCTCAAGAGGGTCCTGCAATTTGCCTAAAGGTCAGGTCTATATCTATTAAAAGTTTAATGAAACTACCTTAATTTTTAGTTATCAGTTTCTTTTTCTCTGGCTTTAGTTCTGAGAATTCAATTCCTGTTATTTAAGCAGAATTTAAGCCATATCATAGGTGCCTATCAGGGGGGGGGGGGGGGGGCACCTGCCCCCCCTGGCTGAATGATGCTGCCATTTTTTTTATATTTTTGTTCTGAGTTTTCTATTATATAGCATTAAAAGTGCCAATTAGACAAGGTTTGCTCTCTCTCCCCCCTGAATTCAGCTTATGGGTGCCCATGCCATATCAATGGTATTTTTTTCACAATTTAGGAAATGTATTTACATATTTTTATAAATTGGAGTGGGCAAAGTTGTGAAGCTGATAACAATTTTGCTGTACTTCATTTAAACAGAGCATCTATTTTGCTAGGTTTCACTATTATAGCACACTGATTTTTTAAAGGTCATCAGAAATCAGGACCCTCTAAAGGGAGAAGGAGTGGAGCTAGGTGCTTAAAAAAAAAAAAAACACCTTCCTGGGACAAACTTTAGCCTGTAGACCCATCCCTAAAAGTTTCATTTTCCTAACCCAACCTCTTTCTAAAAGTAGCTAAAGTAGAATTAGGGGGGTGGGGGTAAATTTTATTTCTGATGTTAATGAGAGGTAAGTTTAAACTTTACCCCCACCCCCTAATGTGCAAATACATACCCTGAATTGGTATATATAGGGGTGGAGGCTGAAATTCATTTCCGACAAAAATGATTATTATGTTCGTAAAGAGCATAAAAAAGGCATCAAGCAGTATATTCACTTTATTTGTAACTCAATAGCCTAATATGATTTGGTAAAAATTTACACTTAAATAGCCTAGAATTATGAGCCATTAGGTGGACAGCCTAGCCCAATGTTAAGTTTTAATAAACTAACCTTCAATGAACATTGCAAGCTCTTCATCTGTAACAGAATAACCTCTTTTACTGAGAATATCCTTCACTTCATCTTTTAAACCGTCCATGTTTCAAATATTTGAAAGTTTTGCTTCTAACACTGCGTTTTATGCAGATCACTGTGGACATATAGAGGGGAGTCCGGGACTCAATTATCATTAATGATATATGATATTTTTTTATCACCTCTTTAACCTCTTTTTTTACAACATCTTTAACCTACAGACTTTAACCTCTTTTAATACAAAAAAAAGCATACAATAGATATTAATGCATATGAACCTGTAAATTTTAAAACGAATGAAACTTAAATTGAATATGCAATTTAAGCTTGAAAAGAACAAAAATCACTACAAACAAGAACTTTAAATTTCCAATCGAATGAGCCCCCTTTGAAATTTATGCGACGACCCCTTCCATATGAAGTGCTTCTGGGAGAAAAAATAAATAATAAAACATTGGAGCCGTATGGCCTGTACTATAGGCAACGCTATAGCGTTGCTGTTTTCTCTCGCGCTTCAGTCAATGTTTAAGGAGTCAAAGTTCTGTATTGTATTGAGTTATTTACGTTAGGTTTCATGGTTTTGTGTGTGAGGCTCGAGTTTATATATGATGTTTTAAATATTGTGTGTGGGTTTATGGTTTCAAATTAAGGTTCTTCTTTAATTTCTAGTATTTATGGTTTGCATTTTTTATAAACGTTTTTTCTTTAATTTAGGGGGCGTCCAGATGATGTCTCCCCCCCACTAGGTGAAAAGACAAATTCGATGAATTCCTCACCCAACTCCACATCTCGGTGGAAAAAGCTGCGAGCCTGGCAAGTGTTAGGGCAACCTGGAGGTGCCTGGTAACATCGTTCTCTACGCCGAACCCTCGGCAAGATTCTTAAGTCAAGTAAGTCAAGTCTCTTTTTTTTTTTGGTGAAAGGGATCATTTATTGCCTAGCTTAGTTGTTGCCTAGTTGCCCTCCAATCTCTTTGGTCGCTTAAAAGAGGCACTAGAATTCTTTAATGAGCCCTCTCACATTATTCTAGGACTACTTGATCGATACTATCAACCCTGAAAAAAAAAACAAAAAACAAAACAAACAAATAAACACACATCCGTGATCTTTCTCCTGGCAAAAAATAAAAATTCCATATTTTCAAACAGTCCGTGGTAACAAAATGTAAGTAAGGAGCGACCCGGCTCAATAGTAACCGAAACTCTAAAAAACAGAATTTTAGTACCAGTAGATACATCAAATCGGAACTTTATGCTGACTTCAAATAAATAGTCTCATCATCATTTGATTCCTTGGCATCTTGCTTGAGGAAAATCTTTCCTTCAAGCATCATATTGAGCTGATTAAAATAAAATTTCCAGGAGTCTTGGACACCTTAGAAAGCTTAAACACATAATAATAATAATAATAATTTATTATAAGCCAAAAAACAGGCCATACAGAACAGTATTCTTAATTACACTCCACAGGAAAAATAACATAAATATCAAGTTTCACTCATTGATGTCAACGCTTCATTTACATATTTACATAACTGCCTGATTGTCCTTTTTACAGTTGTTTTCAGGATCCCCGGGAACTCCAAGTTACCACCCTCAAAATACTTTTCCCTTAATAGAGAAAGTTGCTGGCACTCGGTGAGAATATGGGCCACATCCTCAATACCTAGGTTGCATCTGGGGCAAGAATAATCCGCATCTGCATCTGGGGCCACCCTTTTCTTTCAAATACTCTTTTTCTATTTTTTATTGGCAGGCAATTCGCTCGGATCCGAAACCAAGTCCTCAATGTCTCCCCCGGTAATCCTAGTTTAAAATAATATTTCCATATTTCCAGGGTCGATTCTTAAAATCTTGTTCTACAGCCTAGTTCAGGCTTATGTTTCATATTGTTCTGTTATTTGGATGTCAACTTTTCCCTCGTCTCTGATGCCACTTTCAAAACTTTATGATAAAGCAAGGAGTCTTATTAAGGAAACTAACTGATCTTCACCTAAACCCTTGCTTGATTTGCAATCTCTCTATTTTCTTTTTTGTTCTTCTTTCATCTTTTTACAGTTGCACGGCCATCTTCCTGCTGCTCTATGTAATAATATATATTTTGTTCCTGATTAATCGACTTATCATCTAAACCTTCCAGCAATTTACAGATTCTTCGTACTCCATCAGTGAGGTTGGATTTCAACCCTCTGACAACTTGCAACAGGATTTGGAACACGCTCCCTGTATCTGCACGAAGCTGCCACTCATTTGGTATGTTCAAAAATTGTGTTAGGGATTTTCTAGCTAGCTAGTAATTAAGTTTTTTTTTTTTTTTATTTTTATGTTGATCATTGTATCTTATGATTGTTTTATCTTATGATTTCTCTTGTGTCGAGTCTCTTAAAGTGTGAATGTATGATGTTGAAAATGTTTTTGTTTTTTAAGTATTTGTTTCATTTTTATTTCTCCCCTGTTATTTTCCTGGCCATAGAGCCTTACGGGGGAGTTTATACTGAAGTGTATTTTGTAGAGTTTATTGATTGAATAAAATTGATTGATTGATTGATTGATCAAGTTTAGTCTTACCCATGAAAAGTTTTGGACCTAAAAAATTTGCCTTATTTTAGAAAAAAGGGAGAGACACCCCCTGAAAGTAATAGAATTTTAATGAAAATGAAACCATGAGATTAAGCGTAACAGATAACCCTACTGTAGATGTTTCAAGCTCCTATCTGCAAAAATGTGAAATTTTGTATTTTTTGCCAGAAGAAAGATCACGAATGCGTGTTTGTTGTTTGTTTTGTTTTTTTTTTCCCAGGGGTAATAGTAACGATCCAGTAGTAGTCCTAGAATATCGTGAGAGGGCTCATTCGAACGGACATTAAAAGTTCTAGTGCCCTTTTTAAGTGACCAAGAAAATTGGAGGCAAACTTGGCCCCCTCCCACGCTCATTTTTCCTGAAGTCACCCAATCAAAATTTTCAGATAGCTATTTTGTTCAGCATAGTCGAAAATATAATTAATATGTCTTTGAGGATGATTTAATTCCCTAAAGTACTAGGAGAAAGGGCTGCAAGCTATGAACTTTGCCCATTATTTACATATAGTATCGGTTATTGGGAAGTATACAGACGTTTTCTGGAGGTATTTTTTCTGGGGGGGGGGGGGGTAGGAGGAGGGGGTTACGTGTGAGAATCTTATTATGGACGATGTTTCCCTTGGGGGAAGGGATTTCATATGAAGGGGGTGTCTGATTTCCAGGCATTATTTAAAACAATATCAGAAATTAAATAAAAAAACAAGTTTTTTCAACTGAAAGTGAGGAGCAGTATTAAAAGTTAAAACGAACAGAAATTATTAACTATATGAGGGGGTTCGCCCCCTAGTCAATACCTCGCTCTTTACGCATTTTTTTTTGTACTTTCAAAAACTGAAAGTGAGGAGCAGCATTAAAACTAAAATGAACAGAAATTATTAAGTATATGAGAGGGTTCGCCCCCCCCTAGTCAATACCTCGCTCTTTACGCAATTTTTTCTGCACTTTCAAAGAGCTATCTAGTCTAATTTAACAGCCTTGGTGATTCAGGGATTTGTGATTAAAAAAAAAATTCAAACTTTAGTGTAAAGAGCGAGGTTTTGACTAAGGAGCGAATCTCCTCATATACGTAATGATTTCTGTTGGTTTAAGTTTCAATGTTGCTCCTTACTTTCAGTTGAAAAACTTATTTTTTATTTAATTGCAGATAGAAGCTTGAAACCTCTACAATACGGTTCTTTGATACGCTGAATCTGCTGGTGTGAATTTCATTAATATTCTTTGACTTTTAGGGGGTGTTACTCTCCCTTTTTTTCAAAAATAGGGCAAATTTTTCTCGGGCTCGTAATCTTTGATGGGTAAGACTAGATGTAACAAAACTTATATATTTGAAATCAGCATAAAACTCCAATTCTTTTCATATGACTACTGGTGTCAAAATTCCGTTTTTTAGACTTTCAATTACTATTGAGCCGGGTCGCTCCTTACTTACAGTTCGTTACCGCAAGTTTTTCATTTATGTTTGATAGTAGTATGTTAAATTTAAGTTTTTTTTACTTAACTTTCGGTATTAGGAGGTTTTCAATTTTGCACGTTGGTTTTAAAAAACTTGTATTTGGATTAATTTGCTCAGAGGTGAGCTGAATTTTTTTATGTGTAGCTAATTTTTTTTCCTTTAGATTTATTTTTCTTTTTGTTTGCAGGGTATAACATGTTCGTTTGTCAGGTTTTAGTTTCCTTGATTGAGGCTTAGAGTTTAGGGTTTATTATTTGACTTTAAATTTCCAATCGAATGAGCCCCCTTTGAAATTCATACGACAACCCTTTCCATATGAAGTGCCTCTGGGAGAAAAAATAAATAATAAAACATTGGAGCCTTATGGCCTTTACTATAGGCAACGCTATAGCGTTGCCTCTGTTTTTTTGCTGTTTTCTCTCGCGCTTCAGTCAATGTTTAAGGGGTAATATTTTTGTATTGTATTGGGTTGTTTACGTTAGGTTTCATGTTCATGTTTAAATATTGTGTGTGGGTTTAAGGTTTCAAATTAAGGTTCGACTTTAATTTCTAGTATTTACGCTTTGCGTTTTTTTTTATACGTTTTTACTTTAATTTGGGGGGGGGGGTCCAGATGATGTCTCTCCCCACTATGTGAAAAGACAAAGTCGATGAATTCCTCACCCAAACCCACATCCCGGTGGAAGAAGCTGCGAGCCTAGCAAGCGATAGGGCAGCCTGGAGGCGCCTGGTATTATCGTTCTCTACGCCGAACCCTCAGCAGGATTCTTAAGTCAAGTAAGTCAAGTCTCTTTTTTTTTTTTGTGAAAGTGATCATTTATTGTCTAGATTAGTTGTTGCCTAGTTGCCCTCCAATCTCTTTGGTCGCTTAAAAGAGGCACTAGAATTCTTGAATGAACCCTCTCACAATATTCTAGGACTACTTGATCGATACGATCAGCCCTGAAAAAAAAAAACAACAACAAAAAACAAAAACAAACAAATAAACACACATCCGTGATCTTGATGATGTTGAAAATGTTTTTTGTTTTTTAAGTGTTTGTTTCATTTTTGTTTCTCCCCTATTATTTTTCTGGCCATAGAGCCTTACGGGGGAGTTTATACTGAAGTGAATTTTGTTGAGTTTATTGATTGAATAAAATTGATTGATTGATTGATTGATCAAGTTTAGTCTTGCCCATAAAAAGTTTTGGACCTGAAAAAACTTGCCTTATTTTCGAAAAAAAAAAGGGGAAGACACCCCTGAAAGTAATAGAATCTTAATGAAAATGAAACCATGAGATTAAGCGTAAAAGAAAACCCTACTCTAGATGTTTCAATCTCCTATCTGCGAAAATGTGGAATTTTGTATTTTTTGCCAGAAGAAAGATCACGAATGCGTGTTTATTTTTTTGTTTTTTGTTTTTTTTTTCTTTTTTTCCAGGGGTCTTTTTCCCACGCTCATTTTTCCCGAAGTCACCCAATCAAAATTTTCAGATAACTAATTCGTTCAGCATAGTCGAAAATATAATAAATATGTCTTTGAGGATGATTTAATTCCCTACAGTGCTCGGGGAAAGGGCTGCAAGTTATAAACTTTACCCATTGTTTACATATAGCATCGGTTATTGGGAAGGATAAAGACGTTTTCAGAAAGGATTTTTCTGGGGGGGAGGGGATAGGAGGAGGGGGTTACGTGGTAGAATCTTTCAATAGAGGTTGTTTCCTTGGGGAGGGACATTTCTATGAAGGAGTGCCGGATTTCCCAGCATTATTTAAAAAGCGATCAGATAATTAAATAGTATATATAGTGTAATACTACAGGCAACGCTATAGCGTTGCCTATAGTATTATACAAAAATAAATTTTGTTTTGTTATACAAAAATAAAAATAAAATTTTAACTTTTTTTTTTTTTTTTAGGATGAATATTTTGTGCTGGAGGCACAAGTGTGCATATAAGGATTGAAGTCATAATATTTGGGGATTTACTCCATTTTCTTTTTAGATCTAAAATTTTCTAATTGGGGTTCTGGATTTAATCTTCGTATATCTGTTAGTGGCTTTCAGAGACTTAGTTGGGAAATTATGTGGGATTTATCTTCATAATTGGGGTCCACGACGTGTTTGTTGTTGAGTTCCTTTGTTTTGACTTTGCATTTTCTTTGTTAAAGGTTGAATTTTCTGGAACTTAGGTGTTTTTTCAGTTTTCTTACTTTTTGTAGACCAATAAGCACTTTTTTCAAATTTCTTTTTGTAGCGTAGAGTAAATTTTTTTTTTTTTGGTGGGGGGGATGAGAATTTGTATATATTGGCTTTAGTCATTTGTGTTGGATTGAACTATGCGTGTTAAGATAAAGTTTTTGTGTAAGGGTGTTATGTCTTACGCTAATATTAATTTTTTCTTATTTTAAAGTCTTAGGTTTAGTGTTAGAATTAAATTTGGGTCCTTGGGCTAATAATTTGGAATGTGGTGCTTTGATTCTATAATTTGTGGTATTTTCATATATATGTCTTTCTGTTTGGAGTTTAATTTTTGTATATATATAGTCTCTGTTCTTGAATATCTTAGAGTGAAGCTTTTGTGTTTTAACTTCAAGAATTATACACGAGGTTCAAGCTGTTTTTTGGGGTTGATCTCTTTTAACACAGACTTTTACCTTTTTTAACAACCTCTTTAACCTCTTTTTCTACAACATCTTTAACCTCCAGACTTTAACCTCTTTTAATACAAACAAACATACAATAGATATTAAGGCACATCCGAACACACATTCGTGATCTTTCTCCTGACAAAAAAAAAATCATGTTTTCAAACAGTTCGTGGTAACAAACTTTAAGTAAGGAGCGACCCCGCTTAATAGTAACCGAAACTCTAAAAAACGGAATTTTAATACCAGTAGATACATAAAAAGAATCGGATCTTTATGCTGTTTTCAAATTTTATAATTTTCATCAAGTATTGTAGATATTAATGCGTATGAATAAATAAATTTTAAAACGAATGAAACTTAAATTGAATATACAAATCAAGCTTGAAACGAACAAAAATCACTACAAACAAGAACTTTCAATTTCCAATCGAATGAGACCTCTTTGAAGTTTCTATGATGACACCTTCCATATGAAGTGCCTCTGGGAGAAAAAATTAATAATAAAATATTGGAGCCGTATGGCCTTTACTATAGGCAACGCTATAGCGTTGCCTCTGATTTTAGCTGTTTTCTCTCGCGCTTCAGTCAATGTTTAAGGGGTCAAAGTTTTGTATTGTATTGGGTTATTTACGTTAGGTTTCATGGTTTTGTGTGTGAGACTCGAGTTTATATATGATGTTTTAAATATTGTGTGTGGGTTTATGGTTCCAAATTAAGGTTCGACTTTAATTTTTAGTATTTATGGTTTGCGTTTTTTTTTATACGTTTTTTCTTTAATTTGGGGGGGGGGGGCGGTCCAGATGATGTCTCCCCCAACTAGGTGAAAAGACAAAATCGATGAATTCCTCAACCAAACCCACATCCCGGTGGAAGAAGCTGCGAGCCTGGCAAGCGATTGGGCAACCTGGAGGCGCCTGGTATCATCGTTCTCTACGCTGAACCCTCAGCAGGATTCTTAAGTCAAGTAAGTCAAGTCTCTTTTTTTTGGTGAAAGTGATCATTTATTGTCTAGCTTAGTTGTTGCCTAGTTGCCCTCCAATCTCTTTGGTCGCTTAAAAGAGGCACTAGAATTCTTGAATCAGCCCTCTCACAATATTCTAGGACTACTTGATCGATACGATCAACCACGAAAAAACACAACAAAAAAAACAAAACAAACAAATAAACACACATCCGTGATCTTTCTCAAGGCAAAAATAAAATTCCATATTTTCAAACAGTTCGTGGTAACAAACTGTAAGTAAGGAGCGACCCGGCTCAATATTAATCGAAACTCTAAAAAACAGAATTTTAGTACCAGTAGAAACATCAAAAGAATCGGATCTTTATGCTGATTTCAAATAAATAAGTTTCATCATTTGATTCCTAGGCATCTTACTTGACGAAAATCTTTCCTTCAAGCATCATATTGACCTGATTAAAAATGAAAGTCTCCAGGAGTCTTGGAATCCTTAGAAAGCTTAAACACATATTTCCAGGGTCGATTCGTAGAATCTTGTTCTAAAGCCTAGTTCAGTCTTATGTTTCATATTGTTCCGTTATTTTTTTACAGAACTTTTTTTTATTTTTTTCAAAATTTTTAGATAGGTATTTCGTTCAGCATCGTCAAAAATATAATAAATATGTCTTTGAGGATGATTTAATTCCCTACAGTGCTCGGGGAAAGGGCTGCAAGTTATGAGCTTTGCCCATTGTTCACATATAGTATCGTTTATTGGGAATTATACAGACGTTTTCAGGAGGGATTTTTTCTGAGGGGAGGATAGGAGGGGGTTACGTGTGAGAATCTTTTTATGGACGATGTTTCCTTGGGGGAAGGGACATTTATATGAAGGGGGTGTCTGATATCCCAGCATTATTTAAAAAATATCAGAAATTAAATAAAAAAAACAAGTTTTTTTCAACTGAAAGTGAGGAGCAGCATTAAAACTTAAAATGAACAGAAATTATTAAGTATATGAGAGGGTTCGCCCCCTAGTCAATACCTCGCTCTTTACGCAATTTTTCTGCACTTTCAAAGAGCTATCTAGTCTAATTTAACAGCCTTTGTGATTCAGGGATTTGTGATTCGAACAAAATTCAAATTTTAGCGTAAAGAGCGAGGTTTTGAGTAAGGAGCGAATTTCCTCATATAAGTAATGATTTCTGTTCGTTTAAGTTTTAATGTTGCTCCTTACTTTCAGTTGAAAAACTTGTTTTTTATTTAATTGCAGATAGAAGCTTGAAACCTCTACAATACGGTTCTTTAATGCGCTGAATCTGCTGGTGTTAATTTCATTAAATATTTTTTGACTTTTAGGGGGTGTTACTCCCTTTTTTTAAAAAATTGAGTAAGTTTTCTCAGACTCGTAATCTTTGATGGGTAAGACTATATGTAACAAAACTTATATATTTGAAATCAGCATAAACCTCCAATTCTTTTGATAGGTCTATTGGTGTCAAAATTCTGTTTTTTAGACTTTCAATTACTATTGAGCTGGGTCACTCCTTGCTTACAGTCCGTTACCGCAAGTTTTTTATTTATGTTCGATAGTAGTATGTTAAATTTAAAGTTTTTCATTGTTTAAAAAAATAGAGTTGTGAGAAAGTCAAAACTTTAGCGTAAAGAGCGAGGCCTTGAGGGGGGGACAGCCCCTTTCATATACGGAATAATCTCTGTTCGTTTTCAGTTTTAACGTCGTTCCTTACTTTCAGTTAAAAAAAACTTGTTTTTTTTAATTTAATTTTTGAGCGTTTTCTAATTAATGCAGGTTTTGATTTTGGCTCACCATACATGAATAATGATAACAAAATTTGAATATTAATTTTAAATTTTATTTGGTTAAATGGCTTTCTAGAAACTTTTTTATTAGTGATAAATAAACGTAACTTACGAATTAACTTACGTAACGAACTTCTATATTCATATATTTTTAATACGTATATTAGAGGGTTCGCCTCCTAGTCAATGTTTTGCTCTTTAAGCTAAAGTTCGAATTTTGTTCCAATTCTTTAAAAATGACCCCTCAATCACAAATGCCGTTAATTAGAATAAATAGCTCTTATTAAAGTACTAAATAATCTTTGGCTTAAAGAGCAAGGTATTGACTAGGGGGTGAACTTAATCATATACGTAACGTTTACTGTCGTTTTTAAGTTTTGATGTTGCTCCTTACTTTTAGTTGAAAAAACTTGTATCTTTTATGTATAATTTCTGATCTTTTTTTAAATAATGCTGAAAAATCCGGCGCCCCATTCATAGCAATGTCCCTTCCCCCCTGAAAACTTCCTTCATGGAAGGATCCTCCCACATAACCCCCTGACCCCCCCCCCCATTACCAGAACAAATCCCCCTGAAAACGTCTGTATACTTCCCAATAGCCAATACTATATGTTAACATTGGGTAAAGTTCATAACTTTCAGCCCTCCCCCCGGGGACCTCGGCGGATTAAGTCATCCTAAAAGACATAGTTATCAAATTTTCGATCATGCTGAACAAAATGGCTATCTCAAAATTTTTATCGGGAGACTTTGGGAAAAAATCAGCCTGGGAGGGGGCCTAGTTGCCTCCCATTTTTTTTGTCACTTAAAAAGGTCATTAGAACTTTTAATTTCCGTTCGAATGAGCCCTCCCGCGGTATTCTTGAACCACTGGGCGATACGATCACCCCTGGGAAAAAAAACAAACAAAAAAACAAAATAAACACGCATCCGTGATCTTTCTTCTGGCAAAATATGCAAAATTCCACAATTTTGTAGATAGGAGCTTGAAACCTCTGCAGTAGGGTTCTCTGATATGCTGAATATGATGGTGTGATTTTCATTAACGTTCTATAACTTTTAGGGGTCTTTTCCCCTTTATTCGATAATTAGCCGAAATTTCTCAGGTGCGTAACTTTTGATAGGTAAGACTAAACTTGATGAAACTTATATATTTGAAATTAGCATTAAAATCTGATTCTTTTGATGTATCTATTGGTATCAAAATTCCGTTTTCTAGAGTTTCGGTTACCATTGAGCCTGGTCGCTCCTTACTTACAGTTCGTTACCACGAACTGTTTGAAAAGTGATCATTTGTTTCATTCGTGTTTTATATAGTTAAAGTTTTTGTATTTATATTTAAAGTTTTTCTGGTTGTAAAGTTTTTGTTTGAAGGGTTTAAATTGTCTGTTTTTAACTTAACTTTCGGTATTAAAAGGTTTTCAGTTTTGCACGTTGGTTTTAAACACCTTGTATTTGGATTAATTTTCTCTGAGGTAAGCTGAATTTTTTTATGTGTAGCTAATTTTTTTTTTCCTTTTGATTTATTTTTGTTGTTGTTTGCAGGGTGTAACATGTTCGTTTGTCAGGTTTTAGTTTCCTTGATTGGGGCTTAGAGTTTAGGGTTTATTATTGGAAGTTTTAGTCCTCTTTCGTAGGGTAGAGACAATTTTGAGTAAGATGTTCATCGAAAAATTTCATTTTTTGTCATGGAGGGCTATAAACAGTGACAGAAAGAAAAAGGGCAAATAACACAAACAGTTTTTTTTGTATTTGGTTAAAGCTGCATTTGTTACATTTTGTTTTTATATGGGAAAGTTTTTTAACTTGGACTTTAAGTTTTGTCAGTGTTTGAAGTTTTTATTTATAATGTTTAAATTGTGTTTTGCTTTTAAATTTTTTAATTTTGCATTTAAATTAATTGTTGTTTCGAGCATTTGTATGTGGCTCAACTTTTTTTTTGATGAAATTTTATGTGGAAGAGAAGGTTATGTATATACATTTAAATTTTGTTGTTGTCAGAGTATAATCCGGTTTTGATTTCCTTAATTGGGGTTTGAGGATTATGTTTTTATTTTAAGTTATGTTCTTTTTCGTTAGCGGTGGTGTTGATTGAGTAAATATCATATATCGAGTCTTAGTTTTCTTGGGAAGTATTTTCCCTTGGTACATATTCATACGATGCTAGTGGGATAATATTAGGGGGTCAGGTGTGCATTTAAGGGTGCTAGGGGGTGGATGGGGCTGGCCTTCCACAAATTTCACGCGGTGGCCCTGTTTTCACAAATCTCAGTGCACATCTAGCAGCGTATTCAGGAGATCCAGGATCAGACATGCCCTCTTGTCTTAATTAAAAACCTTATATGTCATCAATGGGAAACTTGAATAAGTTAAAGCCGTATCAAATATTGAAATTGGGGCATTTGGATGATATTTAAATTTCATTTCCACCGTGGTTAATAAAATTTAAAAGAAAATAGAATGAAAGTATAGAATGAAAGTAATGAACGAAATTCCGTTTTTTAGATTTTCAATTACTATTGAGCCGGGTCGCTCCTTACTTACAGTTCGTTACCGCAAGTTTTTTATTTATGTTTGATAGTAGTATGTCAAATTTAAGTTATTTGCTAAGGTACTTTTTATGTGTGGAGTACAGTTTTTTGTGCATGGTGTTTGAATTTTGTATACGGGACAGAAGTTTTTGTTTGTGCTATTGAATTTTCGACCATGGCATTTAATTTTTAATTTTTTTTGTAGATTTTGTATATTAGATCAAAAATCTCGTTTTGTAGGATTCTAGTCTTTTTTTTTTTTGTTTTAGCTGTTTTCTCTCGTGTTTCAGTTAATGTTTAAGGGGTCAAAGTTTTGTATTGTACTGGTATTTTAAGTTCGGTTTCATATTTTTGTGTGTGATGCTCGAGTTTATATCTGATGTTTTAAACATTGTGTGTAGGTTTATGGTTTCACATTAAGGTTCGTCTTTAATTTCTAGTATTATTATGGTTTGCGTTTTTTTTTTTAGTTTTTTCTTTTATTTGGGGGGGGGGCGTATAGAGGACGCCCCCCCCTCCGACTAGATGGAAAGACAAAACCGATGAATTCCTCACTCAAGCCCATATCCCAGTGGAAGAAGCTACGAACCTGGCAAGTGATAGGTCAACCTGGAGGCGCTTGGTCTCATTGTTCTCTACGCCAAACTCTCGGCAGGAGTCTTAAGTCAAGTAAGTCAAGTCTTTTTTTGGTATTAAACACAAAAAACCAAGTTTTTTTTAACTGAAAGTAAGGAACGACGTTAAAACTTAAAACGAACAGAAATTATTCCGTATATGAAAGGGGCTGTCCCCTCCTCAACGCCTCGCTCTTTACGCTAAAGTTCTTCATTGTTTAAAAAATTAGAGTTGTGAAAAAGTCAAACTTTAGCGTAAAGAGCGAGGCGTTGAGGGGGGACAGCGAAAATTCAAAAAATGAGCGTGTGGAGGGGGCTTAGTTGCCTCCCATTTTTTTTGGTCACTTAAAAAGGGCACTAGAACTTTTAATTTCCGTTTGAATGAGCCCTCCTACGATAATCTAGGACCATTGGGTCAATACGAACACCCCTGGGGAAAAAAACAAAAAAAAAATAAAATAAAAACGAATCCCTGATCTTTCTTCTGGCAAAAAAATGCAAAATTCCACATTTTTGTAGATAGGAGCTTGAAACCTCTGCAGTAGGGTTCTCTGATACGCTGAATATGATGGTGTTATTTTCATTAAGGTTCTATAGATTTTAGGTGTTCTATAACGTTTTTTACTTAACTTTCGGTATTAGAAGGTTTTCAATTTTGCACGTTGGTTTTAAAAACTTGTATTTGGATTAATTTGCTCTGATGTGAGCTGAAAATAAAAAAAAAACGATATAAAATGAATAGGAATCCAAAATTGAAATTGTTTTGAAATGATAGTTAATAAATAACATAAAACTAAAAAGCAAAGGAATATAAATATTACAATCATAAAAACATGAAATATTATTCCTATCATGACGTCATATAAAAAATAATATGACGTCATATGAAGTATTTAAGTAGAAACAATGTGTGCCATTTTTAGTTTCAGGATGGTACTCACTGGTGAAGTGTCAGATAGTGTTCCTGGAGAAATGGATTTGAGGATAAAAAATACAGTGAACAAAGCATCGATTTCAGGTAAGGGAATGTTTATGCTATTTTCAAAGAAACTGTATTGAGTAGATTGGCAAAAATTGTTTCAGAGTATCTGACCAATCCTTAGGGGAAATCTCTTTGTTGGTATGTAGTAATATCTGGTGTTAGAGAAATATACTTGGTCAAAATAAAATTCCTTGAATTTATTTTCAAGTTGAATAGGTGGGGCCTACATTTTTAGGATTCGTATTTAAGTTTTTTCTTTGGTTCCTAACATTTTCGTTATTTGGGTCAAATAATAGCGTGCATCATATCCTTAGGAATGACTTTTCAAACTAGTAATTTCATTTTGTTTTGTATACAAAATAAATATGCCCTTCATAAAGGTATTTGCAAGTGTTGGGAAGGATTTCGTGCGTTGCATTTGACCCAGTTTTTCCGAGTGAAATAAAAAGTAAAATTTTGAATTTTTTCTTAGGATCAATATTTTGTGTTGGAGGCACATGTGCGCACATAAGAATTAAATTCATAGTATTTGGGGATTTACTCCATTTTCTTTTTTAGATCTAAAATTTTCTAATTGGGTTTCTGGATTTAGTCTTCGTATATCTGTTAGTTTCTTTCGGTGACTTAGTTTGGAAATTATGTGGGATTTATCTTCATGTTTGGGGTCCAAGACGTGTTTGTTGATATGAGTTCCTCTGTTATGACTTTGCATTTTCTTTGTTAAAGGTTGAATTTCTGTAACTTGGGTGATTTTTCAGTTTTCTTACTTTTTGTAGACCAATAAGCACTTTTTTCAAATTTTTGTTTGTAGTTAGATATCTAGAGTAAAGTTGTTTTTTTTTGGGGGGGGGGGATGAGAATTTGTATGTATTGGCTTTAGTCATTTGTATTGGATTCAACTATGCGTGTCAAGATAAAGTTTTTGTGTAAGGGTGTTATGTCTTATGCTAATATTAATTTTTTCCTATTTTAACGTCTTAAGTTTAGTGTTAGAATTAATATTTTCATAGAATTAGTATTTTCATATATGTCTTCCTGTTTGGGGTTTAATTTTTGTATATATAGTCTCTGCTCTTGAATATCTTAGAGTAAAGCTTTTGTGTTTTAACTTCAAGAGTTAGTACACGAGATTCAAGCCGTTTTTTTTGGTTGATCTCTTTTAATTAAGACTTTAACATTTTTTTACAACCTCTTTAACCTCTTTTTTATGAAGTGCCTCTGGGAGAAAAAATTAATAATAAAATATTGGAGCCGTATGGCCTCTGCGTTGCCTCTGATTTTAGCTGTTTTCTCTCGCGCTTCAGTCAATGTTTAAGGGATAAAAGTTTTATATTCTATTGGGTATTTACGTTAGGTTTCATGTTTTTGTGTGTGAGGCTCGAGTTTATATTTGATGCTTTAAATATTGTGTGTGGGTTTATGGTTTCAAATTAAGGTTCGTCTTTAATTTCTAGTATTCATGGTTTGCGTTTTTTTATACGTTTTTTCTTTTTTTGTGGGGGAGGGGTCCAGAGAATGCCTCCCCCCACTAGATGAAAAGACAAAGCCGATGAATTCCTCGCCCAAGGCCACATCCCTGTGGAAGAAGTTGCGAGCCTGGCAAGCGATATGTCAACCTGCCGGCGCCTGGTATCATCGTTCTCAACACCGAACCCTCGGCAGGAGCCTTAAGTCAAATAAGTCAAGTCTTTTTTTTGGGGAAAGTGATCATTTGTTGCCTAGCTTAGTTGTGGCCTAGTTGCCCTCCAATCTCTTTGGTCGCTTAAAAGAAGCAGTAGATTTCTTGAATGAGCCCTCTCACAATATTCTAGGACTACTTGATCGATACGATCAACCGTGGAAAAAAAACAACAACAAAAAACTAAACAAACAACCAAACACACATCCGTGACCTTTCTCCTGGCAAAAAAAATTCATATTTTCAAACAGTTCGTCGTAACAAACTGTAAGTAAGGAGCGACCCCGCTTAATAGTAATCGAAACTCTAAAAAACGGAATTTTAATACCAGTAGATACATAAAAAGAATCGGATCTTTATGCTGATTTCAAATATATAATTTTCATCAAGTTTAGTCTTACCCATCAAATAATTTGGACCTGAAAAAATTTGCCTTATTTTCGAAAAAAAAGGGGGAATCACCCCCTAAAAGTAATAGAATCTTAATGAAAATCAAACGATGAGATTAAGCGTAACAGAAAACCCTACTGTAGATGTTTCAAGCTCCTATCTGCAAAAATGTGGAATTTTATATTTTTTTGCCAGAAGAAAGATCACGGATGTGTGTTTATTTGTTGTTTTTTTTTCCCATGGGTGATCGTATCGAAGAAGAAAATTCTAGTGCCCTTTTTAAGTGACCAAGAAAATTAGAGGGCAACTTGGCCCCCTCGCACAATCATTTTTTCCCGAAGTCACCCAATCAAAATTTTGAAATAGCTATTTTGTTCAGCATAGTCGAAAATTAATAAATATGTCTTTGAAGATATCTTAATTCCTCACAGTTCTCGGGGCAAGGGCTGCAAGTTATGAACTTTGCTCATTGTTTAAATACAATATCGGTTGTTTGGAAGTATACAGATGTTTTCAGGAGGGATTTTTTTCTGGGAGGAGGGGGGGGGTAGGAGGAGGGGTTACGTGGGAGAATCTTTCCATGGAGGCTGTTTCCTCGGGGAAGGGACATTTCTATGAAGGGGATGCCGAATTTCCCAGCATTATTTAAAAAGTGATCAGAAATTAAATAGTAGATAGTATAATACTATAGGCAGCGCTATAGTGTTGCCTTTAGTATTATACAAAAATAAAATTTGGTTTTGTTATACAAAAACAAAAATAAAATTTTGATTTTTTTTTTTAGGATCAATATTTCGTGCTGGAGGCACAAGTGCGCATGTAAGGATTGAAGTCATAATATTTGTGGATTTGCTCCATTTTCTTTTTTAAATCTAAAATTTTCTATTTGGGGTTCTGGATTTAATCTTCGTATATCTGTTAGTGGCTTTCGGAGACTTAGTTGGGAAATTATATGGAATTTATCTTCATAATTGGGGTCCAAGACGTGTTTGTTGATATGAGTTCCTCTGTTATGACTTTGCATTCTCTTTGTTAAAGGTTGAATTTTCTGTAACTTGGGTGAATTTTCAGCTTTCTTACTTTTTGTAGACCAATAAGCACTTTTTTTCAAATTTCTGTTTGTAGTTAGATATCTAGAGAAAAGTTTTTTTTTTGGGGGGGGGGGGATCAGAATTTGTATGTATTGGTTTTAGTCATTTGTGTTGGATTGAACTATACGTGTCAAGATAAAATTTTCGTGTAAGGGTGTTATGTCTTACGTAATATTAATTTTTCTTATTTTAAAGTCTTAGGTTTAGTGTTAGAATTAAATTTGGGTCCTTGGACTAATAATTTGGAATGTGGTGCTTTTATTCTATAATGTGTGGTATTTTCATATATGTCTTTCTGTTTGGGGTTTAATTGTGTATATTTATAGTCTCTTCTCCTGAATATCTTAGAGTGAAGCTTTTGTGTTTTAACTTCAAGAATTAGTACACGAGGTTCAAGCTGTTTTTTTGGGTTGATCTCTTTTAATAAAGACTTTAACCTTTTTTACTCGTAACAACCTCTTTAACCTCTTTTTTTACAACATCTTTAACCTCCAGACTTTAACCTCTTTTAATAAAAACAAACATACAATAGATATTAATGCATATGAATAAATAAATTTAAATAAATTTAATAATAATAAATAAATAATAAATAAATTTAAATTTATTTTTAATAATAAATAAATTTAAGCTTGAAACGAACAAAATCACTACAAACAAGAACTTTAAATTTCCAATCGAATGAGCCCCTTTTGAAATTCATACGACGACCCCTCCCACATGAAGTGCCTCTGGGGAAAAAAAAAAAAATAACAAAACATTGGAGCCGTATGGCCTTTACTATAGGTAAATAACCCTCTAATTTTATCTGTTTTCTCTCGCGCTTCAGTCAATGTTTAACGGGTCAAAGTTTTGTATTGTATTGGGTTATTTACGTTAGGTTTCATGGTTTTGTGAGTGAGGCTCGAGTTTATATATGATGTTTTAAATATTGTGTGTGGGTTTATGGTTTCAAATTAAGGTTCGACTTTAATTTCTAGTATTTATGGTTTGCGTTTTTTTTATACGTTTTTTCTTTAATTTGGGGGGGGGGGTCCAGATGATGTCTCCCCTACTAGGTGAAAAGACAAAGTCGATGAATTCTTCACCCAAACCCACATCCCGGTGAAAGAAGCTGCGAGCCTGGCAAGCGATAGGGCAACCTGGAGGTGCCTGGTGTCATCGTTCTCTACGCCAAACCCTCAGCAGGATTCTTAAGTCAAGTAAGTCAAGTCTC
Source organism: Artemia sinica (assembly GCA_027921565.1). Lineage (NCBI taxonomy): Eukaryota > Metazoa > Arthropoda > Branchiopoda > Anostraca > Artemiidae > Artemia > Artemia sinica. Next base: position 61,443,096 of record CM051259.1, read on the forward strand.
TCTTTTTTTGGTGAAAGTGATCATTTATTGTCTAGCTTTGTTGCTGCCTAGTTGCCCTCAAATCTCTTTGGTCGCTTAAAAGAGGCACTAGAATTCTTGAATGAGCTCTCTCACAATATTCTAGGACTACTTGATCGATACGATGAACCCTAAAAAAAACAACAAAAAACAAAACAAACAAATAAACACACATCCGTGATCTTTCTCCTGGCAAAAATAAAAATTCCATATTTTCAAACAGTTCGTGGTAGCAAACTGTAAGTAAGGAGCGACCCGGCTCAATAGTTACCGAAACTCTAAAAAACAGAATTTTAGTACCAGTAGATACATCAAAAGAATCGGATCTTTATGCTGATTTCAAATAAATAAGTTTCATCATTTTGATTCCTAGGCATCTTGCTTGACGAAAATCTTTCCTTCAAGCATCATATTGACCTGATTAAAATGAGAGTCTCCAGGAGTCTTGGAATTCTTAGAAAGCTTAAACACATATTTCCAGGGTCGATTCTTAGAATCTTGTTCTACAGCCAAGTTCAGTCTTATGTTTCATATTGTTCTGTTATTTGGATGTCAACTTTTCCCTCGTCTCTGATGCCACTTTCGAAACTTTATGATAAAGCAGGGACTCGTATTAAGGAAACTAACCGATCTTCACTTAAACCCTTGCTTGATTTGAAATCTCTCTATTTCCTTTCTTGTTCTTCGTTCATCTTTTTACAGTTGCACGGCCATCTTCCTGCTGCTCTATGTAATAATATATCTTTTGTTTCTGATTAATCGACTTATCATCTAAGTCTTCCAGCAACTTACAGATTCTTCATACTCCATCAGTGAGGTTGGATTTCAACTAGTCCCCGGCGCCGCGCCGATGAAGGAAGACCGGCGGCGGTGGGGCCAAAACAGCGCGTCGCCGCCGCGCTGCCAGTAAGGTGTCGGCGGCGTGCCGCCGGCGCGATCAATGTTGACCGCAAACATTAATGTTTCATCAGTCTTTCTCAAATCACAGCTTAAATTTTATAACAGATTCGAGCCTATTCATGAGTTCAAAAATTCACAAGTCGCTAACTGGAAACTGGTCTTCTTCTTTATTCATCGAGAGAAGTAGAAATCTGGTAGAAACGGAATGGCTCTGGCGTTTCAGAACCCTTGCATAATACGAGTAGTTGAAGTATCTATTAGCTATGTATTCTTAACATAAATAATTATCAAAATTAGTGGTTGTTTTTCATCGAGCATTGCTGCATACAAAACTTCAAATACCTTATCACAAAATTCGTCAGTTATCTGGGTAAAAACTTTGAATATAGCTTTGAACTTAGAAGCTTAATTTTTTCATAATGTCCTTTGCCTGTATCTGTTTTGTCACCTTTAAAAAGTTGAAATGAGCGACTTTGATATAGGTTGTTTCTTTTGCTCTTTTGGATTCCTAAAAAGCCTTCTTGTATTGAAAACTGGTTTTTAATAACAGTTTACAAAAAATGCATTATAAAGTTTTTTGTATGGCTTCTTTATAGAATATATGTCATATAGGCTAAGGCTGAACTGCTGCTTTTTTATTGCTTTTGGCTGCTGTTTTGGATATTATTCATTTTTCTTTTGGGATTCATTCCAAATTATAAACTCATAAATACCTAATATCAACCAAATTATAAACTACATCTAAAAGGAGTAAATTTATCAAATTGAAAAATACATGATGAACACTTTACATGAGGACACTTCAATTACAATGAAACAAAAAACAATTAATGGTTTATTTGGTATGAAGAAAAATGAATTGCCAGCTATTTTCTTAGGTAAAAAATGAAAAGCTCATCCGTTCTAAATGTAATTAAATGAAATAACATGCAGACTGAAGTAGCTTCAGGAAGATGTTGAGATTTTCTTCCTAGTTCGTCACTTTTAATCCAAGCAAAATGTTAGGAAACTTAGTATCACTTATTGAGTTTAAGCTTTAATTTCCAAATGCTCACAAAAGTTACCAAATTTAAGAAAGTCGCAACAATAAGTCACATGTGGTCAAAATACTCAAAGACTCCTCTTTGATCCTCACCCAGGCTTAAAGCTTCTGCTGTGGTCACATCCATGGAAAGCTGCAGAGTTTCTTTTTAAAATAGCTTTCAAGCGTAGTTAGGGGTATTTAACCTTTTTTGCTTTTCTTCAAAGCTTTGAAAAAAGTGTTATAATATTCCAAATGTTACATTTGTTATATTTGTAAATATTTATGGTAATCATTTGTGGGATGATCGCACTTTTAAACCACTGTAGATACGTAAGAACGTTGCGACATTTAGTACCCTGAGGCCATAAGACTGTCAAAGACTCCTTGAACCTCCCAAATTGAAAGCTTTTATTATGACCTGGCCTTTTAATGTAACTTGGGCATTGGACCAAGGGTGCCATTGTCACTCGAGTGCCACGTTAGGTGGGGATGTCGATATCGCTTTCGTCACACCAATTCGTTTTAGTCTGAATCTGCCTGGAGCTTATGAATGAATGTTCAAAGTAAACCCGTTTCATCAATAAGAAAAAAAACGGGTTGGACGCATATGTCTCTTTCTGTTTGGAAGATAAAACCATACAAGTGCTGTATCAAGTATAACTCACGAAAATCTTGTTATTTTTGTCAACTTTTCAACTTTTTGGCATCCCTCCTTTCAATAAAATGAAAATCAAGGTACTATCACTTAAATATAATAACTCCCTATGCCCCCCTCCCTATGAATACCATCTTTGTAGGATACCGTCTCAGCTTTCAATAAAAAAAAATAATTAATTTATTGGCATCCCTGCTTTCAAGAAAAAAGAATTCGAGGTATTATCATATAAATATGATAGCTCACTACCCCCCCCCCCTCCCCCTCTGGATACCACCTTGATAGGATACCGTCTCTGCTTTAAATAAAAAAAAATAACTTTTGACATCCCTGCTTTCAATAAAAAATTTCGAGATATTATCATTTAAATGTAATACCTCCCTATCCCCCCCCACCTCTGGATACCACCTTGCTAGGATACCGTCTCAGCTTTACATTAGAAAAATAATTTACTTAATAATTAACTAGGTCACTATATGGTTCAAAGAAACACGCAAAACAACGTTAAACAGCTTAGTGTTACTTGAAAAAAAAAATGAGGGTATGAGTAAAGGGGTACAAAGACAACAACAAAAATGTCATAATTATTCAGATATACCTCAAATTACTGGAAAACTGAGTCATAGATTCGCCATGGCATTCAATAAGATGTAAGGAATCTAATTAAAAGGGAGCACACACAAAAGCCAAATTAGGCCAATAGCCTATCAGAAATCGCAAAATACCCAAAACAATGAACAAGTCCCAATGGGGAGCCCTGGATCTATCAAAATATTTCAATGGTTTCCCAGTGAATTTAATATGATTTTTTTCTGTATCCACTTAAAATGAAACAAATAATTATCTTTTTGGCATCCCTGCTTTCAATTAAAAAAAGAGGTATTATCATTTAAAAATGATAGCCCCCTATCCCCCCCCCCTATAGGCAATAATTTACAATTTATTTATGAATCGTATTTTTGGGGTAACTTCCGTTTCAATTTTAATTCCCCAACCTTGTACATAAGTTAGTCTATAGCTAAATGTTGTCTCAATAGAACGTTGTTTTTTTTTGGGGGGGGGGGAGGGAATGTTTCAGAAAGAGGATTATACTTTCTATCAGGCGTTCAACAATTGATGTTAAACATTAAGAAAATCTTATCTAAAAACAGCAAAAAAAAAAAAACAGCAAACTTACAATTCAGCTGTAGAAACAACCTGTCAGCTGTCAATTTCAAAATCCATTTGAAGGCTGAAGCTGTATAGTAATGAATACGTTCTATAATTCTATTCAACTTGAAAATAAAATTCTTGACTACGAATGATGTAAGAAATAGCGATTGGGAAAATGCATTGGAAATGATTTAAACTCATTTTTTAAAGACCATACTAGTTTTGTCAAGAAATGAAGAACTATGAATATTGCAATATTTGCAATTGCATATTGGATCTGTCTGGTTTTTATGCAAAGTAACAAAAGAGACGAAAATTAACGAACAAGAGAGCAGTGAAGAATTATGGTATGCAAAGTAATATTTGGCAGGGAAAGTCACTGGTCACCAGTGACTAGATCGCTAGGGGTGGCACCGTGATTGCGTGATTTTCTTTGGTTCGGGGAACTAATTTTTTTTGTCGGGGTGATGCATAGATTTTCTGGGAATATACCCGACAATTCAGGGATAGTGCAAGTCCTGCTAGATTTCTAATCAGGAAAAACGAAATACTAAACCACACGAGAAGGAAAAGCTCCGACTTTGCGGTTGATGCAATAAAGAAATGTCGCAAAATTAATTTAAAGTCGACCGAACGCCGCCGCCTCTGCCGGCGGCAGCGCTCCTGTGGCGTGCCGACGGCGTTGCGAAACTTCGATGGCGGTCGACCAGGCCTCTCATTGGCGGCGATCGGTTGATCCGCCGGTGCGGCGCCGGACTCTAATTTCAACCCTTTGACAACTTGCAACAGGATGTGAAACACGCTCCCGGTGTCTGCACGAAGCTGCCACTCGTTTGGTATGTTCAAAAATTGTGTTAGGGATTTTCTAGCTAGTAATTAAGATTTTTTTATTTTGATCATTGTATCTTATGATTTTTTTATCTTATGACTTTTCTTGAGTTGAGTCTCTTAAAGCGTGAATGTATGATGTTGAAAATGTTTTTGTTTTTTAAGTATTTGTTTCATTTTTGTTTCTCCCCTGTTATTTTCCTGGCCATAGAGCCTTACGGGGGAGTTCATACTTAAGTGTATTTTGTTGAGTTTATTGATTGAATAAAATTGATGATTGATTGATTGATCAAGTTTAGTCTTACCCATGAAAAGTTTTGGATCTGAAAAAATTTGCCTTATTTTCGAAAAAAGGGGGAGACACCCCCTGAAAGTAATAGAATCTTAATGAAAATGAAACCATGAGATTAAGCGTAACAGAAAACCCTATTGTAGATGTTTCAAGCTCCTATCTGCAAAAATGTGGAATTTTGTATTTTTTGCCAGAAGAAAGATCACGAATGCGTGTTTATATTTTTGTTTTTTGTTTTTTTCCCAGGGGTAATCGTATCGATCCAGTAGTCCTAGAATATCGTGAGAGAACTCATTCGAACGGAAATTAAAAGTTCTAGTTCCCTTTTTAAGTGACCGAAAAAGTTGGAGGGCAACTTGGCCCCCTCCCACGCTCATTTTTCCCGAAGTCGTTCAATCAAAATTTTCAGATAGCTATTTAGTTCAGCATAGTCGAAAATATAATAAATATGTTTTGAGGATGATTTAATTCCCTACAGTGCTCGGGGAAAGGGCTGCAAGTTATGAACTTTGCCCATTGTTTACATATAGTATCGGTTATTGGGAATTATACAGACGTTTTCAGGAGGGATTTTTTTTTGGGGGGGGGGGTTAGGAGGAAGGGGTTACGTGGGAGAATCTTTCCATGGAGGATGCTTCCATGGGGGAAGGGACATTTCTATGAAGGGGGTGCCGGATTTCCCAGCATTATTTAAAAAGCGATCAGATAATTAAATAGTATATAGTATAATACTATATGCCTATAGTATTATATAAAATAAAAAATTTTGTTTTATTATACAAAAATAAAGATAAAATTTTGATTTTTTTTTTATAGGATCAATATTTTGTGCTGGAGGCACAAGTGTGCATATAAGGATTGAAGTAATAATATTTGGAGATTTACTCTATTTTCTTTTTTAGATCTAAAATTTTCTAATTGGGGTTCTGGATTTAAACTTCGTATATCTGTTAGTGGCTTTTAGAGACTTAGTTGGGAAATTATGTGGGATTTATCTTCATAATTGGGGTCCAAGACGTGTTTGTTGATATGAGTTCCTCTGTTATGACTTTGTATTTTCTTTGTTAAAGGTTGAATTTTCTGTAACTTGGGTGTTTTTTCAGTTTTCTTACTTTTTGTAGACCAATAAGCACTTTTTTCAAATTTCTGTTTGTAGTTAGATATCTAGAGTAAAGTTTTTTTTTTGGGGGGGGGATGAGAATTTGTACGTGTTGGCTTTAATAATTTGTGTTGGATTGAACTATACGTGTCAAGATAAAGTTTTTGTGTAAGGGTGTTATGTCTTACGCTAATATTAATTTTTCTTATTTTGAAGTCTTAGGTTTAGTGTTAGAATTAAATTTGGGTCCTTGGGCTAATAATTTGGAATGTGGTGCTTTTATTCTATAATGTGTGGTATTTTCATATATGTCATTCTCTTTGGGGTTTAATTTTTGTATATATATAGTCTCTGCTCATGAATATCTTAGAGTGAAGCTTTTGTGTTTTAACTTCAAGAATTAATACACGAGGTTCAAGCTGTTTTTTTTTGTATTGATCTCTTTTAATACCGACTTTAACCTTTTTTAACAACCTCTTTAACCTCTTTTTTTACAACATCTTTAACCTCTTTTAATACAAACAAACATACAATAGATATTAAGGCATATGAATAAATAAATTTTAAAACGAATGAAACTTAAATTGAATATGCAATTTAAGCTTGAAATGAACAAAAATCACTACAAACAAGAACTTTAAATTTCCAATCGAATGAGCCTCCTTTGAAATTCATACGACGACCCCTTCCATATGAAGTGCCTCTGGGAGAAAAGATAAATAATAAAAACATTGGAGCCGTATGGCCTTTACTATAGGCAACGCTATAGCGTTGCCTCTGATTTTAGCTGTTTTCTCTCGCGCTTCAGTCAATGTTTAAGGGGTCAAAGTTTTGTATTGTATTGGGTTATTTACGTTAGTTTTCATGGTTTTGTGTGTGAGGCTCGAGGTTATATATGATGTTTTAAATATTGTGTGTGGGTTTATGGTTTCAAATTAAGGTTCGACTTTAATTTCTAGTATTTATGGTTTGCGTTTTTTATACGTTTTTTCTTTAATTTGGGGGGGGGGGTCCACATGATGTCTCCTCCCGCTAGGTGAAAAGACAAAGTCCATGAATTCCTCACCCAAACCCACATCCCGGTGGAAGAAGCTGCGAACCTGGCAAGCGATAGGGCAACCTGGAGGCGCCTGGTATCATCGTTCTCTACGCCGAACCCTCAGCAGGATTCTTAAGTCAAGTAAGTCAAGTCTCTTTTTTTGGTGAAAGTGATCATTTATTTTATAGCTTAGTTGTTGCCTAGTTGCCCTCCAATCTCTTTGGTCGCTTAAAAGAGGCACTAGAATTCTTGAATGAGCCCTCTCACAATATTCTAGGACTACTTGATCGATACGATCAACCCTGAAAAAAAAAAAAAAAAAACAAACAAATAAATAAACACAAATCCGTGATCTTTCTCCTGGCAAAAATGAAAATTCAATATTTTCAAACAGTTCGTGGTAACAAATTGTAAGTAAGAAGCGACCCGGCTCAATAGTAACCGAAACTCTCTAAAAAACAGAATTTTAGTACCAGTAGATACATCAAAAGAATCGGATCTTTATGCTGATTAAATATAAATAAGTTTCATCATTTTGATTCCTAGGCATCTTGCTTAACGAAAATATTTCCTTCAAGCATCATATTGACCTGATTAAAATGAAAGTCTCCAGGAGTCTTGGAATCCTTAGAAAGCTTAAACACATATTTCCAGGGTCAATTCTTAGAATCTTGTTCTACAGCCTAGTTCAGTCTTATGTTTCATACTGTTCTGTTATTTCGATTGATTGATTGATTGATCAAGTTTGGTCTTACCCATGAAAAGCTTTGGACTTGGAAAAGTTTGCCTTATTTTCGAAAAAAGGGGGAGACACTCCCTCAAAGTAATAGAATCTTAATGAAAATCAAACCATGAGATTAAACATAACAGAAAACCCTATTGTAGATTTTTCAAGCTCCTATCTGCAAAAATGTGGAATTTTGTATTTTTTGCAAAAAGAAAGATCACGAATGCGTGTTTATTTTTTGTTTTTTTTTTTTTTCCCGGGGTTAATCGTATCGATCCAGTAGTCCTAGAATATCGTGAGAGGGCTCATTCGAATGGAAATTAAAAGTTCTAGTGCCCTTTTTAAGTGACCAAGAAAATTGAGAGGGCAACTTGGCCCCCTCCCACGCTCATTTTTCCCGAAGTCACCCAATCAAATTTTTTAGATAGCTATTTCGTTCAGCATAGTCGAAAATACAATAAATTTGTCTTTGAGGATGATTTAATTCCCTAAAGTGCTTGGGGAAAGGGCTGCAAGTTATGAACTTTGCCCATTGTTTACATATAGTATCGGTTATACAGACGTTATACAGACGTTTTCAGGAGGGATTTTTTCTGACGGGGGTGGGGGGTAGGAGGAGGGGGTTACGTATGAAAATCTTTTTATGGACGATGTTTCCTTGGGGGAAGGGACATTTATATGAAGGGGGTGTCTGATTTCCCAGCATTATTTAAAAAAATCAGAAATTAAATAAAAAAAACAAGTTTTTCAACTGAAAGTGAGGAGCAGCATTAAAACTTAAAATGAACAGAAATTATTAAGTATATGAGGGGGTTCGCCCTCTAGTCAATACCTCGCTCTTTACGCAATTTTTTTATGTACTTTCAAAGAGCTATCTAGTCTAATTAAACAGCCTTTTTGATTCAGAGATTTGTGGTTCGAACAAAATTCAAACTTTAGCGTAAAGAGCGAGGTTTTGACTAAGGAGCGAATCTCCTCATACACGTAATGATTTCTGTTCGTTTAAGTTTTAATGTTGCTCCTTACTTTCAGTTGAAAAACTTGTTTTTTATGTAATTGAAGATAGAAGCTTGAACCCTCTACGATACGGTTCTTTAATGCGCTGAATCTGCTGGTGTGAATTTCATTAATATTCTTTGACTTTTAGGGGGTGTTACTCCCATTTTTCAAAAATAGGGTAAATTTTCTCAGGCTCGTAATCTTTGATGGGTAAGACTAGATGTAACAAAACTTATATATTTGAAATCAGCACAAATTTCCAATTCTTTTGATATGTCTATTGGTGTCAAAATTCCGTTTTTTTTTAGACTTTCAATTACTATTGAGCCGGGTCGCTCCTTACTTACAGTTCGTTACCGCAAGTTTTTTATTTATGTTTGATAGTAGTATGTTAAATTTAAGTTATTTGCAAAGTACTTTCTATTTCTGGAGTACAGTTTTTTGTTCATGGTGTTTTGAATTTTGTGTACGGGACGGAAGTTTTTGTTTGTGCTATTGAATTTTGGACCATGGCATTTAATCTTGGATTTTTTTTGTAGATATTGTATATTAGATTGAAAATTTTGTTTGTAGGATTCTAGTCTTTTTTTTTTGTTTTAGCTGTTTTCTCTCGTGTTTCAGCTAATGTTTAAGGGGTCAGAGTTTTGTATTGTATTGGTATTTTAAGTTCGGTTTCATATTTTTGTGTATGAGGCTCGAGTATATATATGATGTTTTAAATATTGTGTTTATGTTTATGGTTTCATATTAAGGTTCGTCTTTAATTTCTAGTATTTATGGTTTTACGTTTTTTTTACTTTTTTCTTTTATTTGCGGGGGGGGGGCGTACAGAGAACGCCCCCCCCCTGACTAGATGGAAAGACAAAATTGATGAATTCCAAACCCAAGCCCATATCCAGTAAAAAACATTCAAAACTTTTTTCATTCAAAAACGTTTCATTAATTCAAAAACGTTCAAAAATTTAATAAAGAAAAACAAGTTTTTTTTTTTTAACTGAAAGTAAGGAACGACGTTAAAACTTAAAACGAACAGAAATTATTTCGTATATGAAAGGGGCTGTCCCCTCCTCAGCGCCTCGCTCTTTAAGCTAAAGTTTTTCATTGTTTAAAAAAATAGAGTTGTGAGAAAGTCAAACTTTAGCGTAAAGAGCGATGCGTTGAGAAGCGGACAGCCCCTTTCATATACAGAATAATTTCTGTTCGTTTTAAGTTTTAACGTCGTTCCTTACTTTCAGTTTTAAAAAAAACTTGTTTTTTTATTTAATTTTTGAACGTTTTTTAATTAATGCAGGTTTTGATTTTGGCTCACCGTACATGAATAATTAAAAAAAAACATGAATATTAGTTTTACTTTTATTCGGTTAAATGGCTTTCTCAAAACTTGTTTAATTTTATTTACGAACGTTTTTATTAGTGATAAATATACGTAACTTACGAATTAACTTACGTAACGAACTTCTATATTCATATATTTTTTATACGTACATTAGAGGGTTCGCCTCCTAGTCAATGTTTTGCTCTTTAAGCTAAAGTTCGAATTTTGTTCCAATTCTTTAAAACTGACCCCTTAATCACAAATGCCGTTAATTAGAATAAATAGCTCTAATGAAAGTACTAAATAATCTTTGGCTTAAAGAGCGAGGTATTGGCAAGGGGGTGAACCCAATCATATAAGTAATGTTTTCTGTCGTTTTAAGTTTTGATGTTGCTCCTTACTTTTAGTTGAAAAACTTGTTTTTTTTTATATATAATTTCTGATCTTTTTTTAAATAATGCTGGAAAATCCCGCACCCCGTTCATAGCAATGGCCCTTCCCCCATGAAAACTTCCTTCATGGAAAGATCCTCCCACATAACCCCCGACCCCCCCACTACCAGAAAAAATCCTCCTGAAGGCGTCTGTATACTTCCCAATAACGAATAATATATGTTAACATTGGGTAAAGTTCATAACTTTCAGCCCCCCCCCCCCCCCCGGCGACTTCGGGGGATTAAGTCATCCTAATAGACATAGTTATCATATTTTCGACCATGCTGAACAAAATGGCTATCTCAAAATTTTGATCGGGAGACTTTGGGGAAAAAATGAGCGTGGGAGGGGGCCTAGTTGCCTCCCATTTTTTTGCTCAATTGAAAAAGGCACTAGAACTTTGAATTTCCGTTTGAATGAGCCCTCCCAAAATATTCTAGGACCACTGGGTCGACACGATCACCCCAGGGAAAAAAACAAATAAACACGCATCCGTGATCTTTCTTCTGGCAAAAATGCAAAATTCCACATTTTTGTAGATAGGAGCTTGAAACCTCTGCAGTAGGGTTCTCTGTTATAATGAATATGATGGCGTGATTTTCATTAACGTTTTATAACTTTTAGGGGTCTTTTCCCCTTTTTTTTCGAAAATCAGCCAAATTTTCTCAGGCGCTTAACTTTTGATAGGTAGGACTAAACTTGATGAAACTTATATATTTGAAATTAGGATTAAAATCTGATTCTTTTGATGTATCTATTGGTATCAAGATTCCGTTTTCTAGAGTTCCGGTTACCATTGAGCCGGGTCGCTCCTTACTTACAGTTCGTTACCACGAACTGTTTTAAAAGTGATCATTTGTTTCATTTGTGTTTTATATAGCTATACTTTTTGTATTTATATTTAAAGTTTTGCTGGTTTTAAAGTTTTTGTTTGAAGGGATTTAAATTGTCTGTTTTTACTTAACTTTCGGTATTAGGAGGTTTTCATTTTTGCACGTTGGTTTTAAACAACTTGTATTTGGATTAGTTTGCTCTGAGGTGAGCTGAATTTTTTTATGTGTAGCTAATTTTTTTCCTTTAGTTTTATTTTTGTTTTTGTTTTCAGGGTATAACATGTTCGTTTGTTAGGTTTTAGTTTCCTTGATTGAGGCTTAGAGTTTAGCGTCTATTATTGGAAGTTCTAGTCCTGTTTCGTAGAGGTAGAGACAATTTTGAGTAAGATGTTCATCGAAAAACTTCATTTTTTGTCATGGAGGGCTAAAAACAGTGGCAGAAAGAGAAAGGGCAAATTGCACACAAACAGTTTTTTTTGTATTTGTTAAAGCTGCATTTGTTACATTTTGTGTTTTATATGGGAAGTTAAAGTTTTTTAACTTGGACTTTAAGTTTTGTCAGTGTTTGAAGTTTTTATTTATAATGTTTAAATTGTGTTTTGCTTTAAAATTTTCAAATTTTGCACTTAAATTAATGGTTGTTTCGAGCACAAAAATCACTACAAACAAGAACTTTCAATTTCCAATCGAATTAGACCCCTTTGAAGTTTCTACGGCGACCCCTTCCATATGAATTGCCTCTGGGAGAAAAAATTAATAATAAGATATTGGAGCCGTATGGCCTTTACTATAGGCAACGCTATAGCGTTGCCTCTGATTTTAGCTGTTTTCTCGCGCTTCAGTCAATGTTTAAGGGGTAAAAGTTTTGTATTGTATTGGGTTATTTACGTTAGGTTTCGTGTTTTTGTTTGTGAGGCTCGATTTTATATTTGATGTTTTAAATATTGTGTGTGTGGGTTTATGGTTTCAAATTAAGGTTCGTCTTTAATTTCTAGTATTTATGCTTTGCGTTTTTTATACATTTTTTCTTTATTTGTGGGGGAGGGATCCAGAGAATGCCTCCCCCACTTGATGAAAATACAAAGTCGATGAAGTCCTTAACCAAGGCCATATCCTGGTGGAAGAAGCTGCGAGTGTGGCAAGCGATATGGCAACCTGGAGGCGCCTGGTATCATCGTTCTCTGCGCCGAACCCTCGGCAGGAGCCTTAAGTCAAGTAAGTCAAGTCTTTTTTTTGGTGAAAGTGCTCATTTGTTGCCTAGCTTAGTTGTGGCCTAGTCCCTCCAATCTCTTTGGTCGCTTATAAGAAGCAGTAGATTTCTTGAATGAGTCCTCTCACAATATTCTAGGACTACTTGATCGATACGATCAACCCTGGAAAAAAACAACAACAAAATATAAACAAACTACCAAGCACACATCCGTGATCTTTCTCCTGGCAAAAATAAAAAATTCCATATTTTTAGGAAGGAGCGACCCCGCTCAATAGTAACCGAAACTCTAAAAAACGGAATTTTAATACCAGTAGATACATCAAAAGAATCGGGTCTTTATGCTGATTTCAAATACATAAGTTTCGTCAAGTTTAGTTTCGTCAAGTTTTCGTCAAGTTTCGTCAAGTAAGTCAGAAAACCCTACTGTAGATATTTCAAGCTCATATCTGCAAAAATGTGGAATTTTTATTTTTTTGCCAGAAGAAAGATCACGGATGCGTGTTTATTATTTTTTTTCTTCCCATGGGTGATCGTATGGATCCAGTAGTCCTAGGATATCGTGAGAGGGTCGTTTCGAACGGAAATTAAACATTCTAGTGCCCTTTTTAAGTGACCAAAAAAATTGGAGGGCAACTTGGCCCCCTCCCACAATCATTTTTTCCCGAAGTCACCCAATCAAAATTTTGAGATAGCTATTTTGTTCAGCATAGTCAAAAATTTAATAAATATGACTTTGAGGATGACTTAATTCCCAAAAGTTCTCGGGGGAAGGGCTGCAAGTTATGAACTTTGCCCATTGTTTACATATAATATCGGTTATTGGGAAGTATACAGGCGTTTTCAGGAGGGATTTTTTCTGGGAGGGAGGTAGGAGGAGGGGGTTACGTGGGAGAATCTTTCCATGGAGGATGATTCCTTGGGGGAAGGGAAATTTCTATTAAGGGGGTGCCGGATTTCCCAGCATTATTTAAAAAGCGATCAGAAATTAAATAGTATATAGTATTATACAAAAATAAAATTTTTTTTTGCTATACAAAAACAAAAATAAAATTTTGATTTTTTTTAGGATCAATATTTTGTGCTGGAGGCAATAGTGTGCATATAAGGATTGAAGTCATAATATTTGGGGATTTACTCCATTTTCTTTTTTAGATCTAAAATTTTCTAATTGGGGTTCTGGATTTAATCTTCGTATATCTGGTAGTGGCTTTCAGAGACTTTACATTTTCTTGTTAAAGGTTGAATTTTCTGTAACTTGGGTTTTTTTTCAGTTTTTTACTTTTTTGTAGACCAATAAGCACTTTTTTCAAATTTCTGTTTGTAGTTATATATCTAGAGTAAAGTTTTTTTTTGGGGGGGTTGGATCAGAATTTGTATGTATTGACTTTATTCATTTGTGTTGGATTGGACTATACGTGTCAAGATAAAGTTTTTGTGTAAGGGTGTTATGTCTTACGCTAATATTAACTTTTTATTTTAGCGTCTTAGGTTTATTGTTAGAATTAAATTTGGGTCCTTGGGCTAATAATTGGGAATGTGGTGCTTTTATTCTATAATTAGTGGTACTTTCATATATTTCTGTCTGTTTGGGGTTTAATTTATGTATAAATATAGTATCTGCTCTTGAATATCTTAGAGTAAAGCTTTTGTGTTTTAACTTCAAGAATTAGTGCACGAGTTTCAAGCTGTTTTTTTTTTGAGTTGATCTCTTTTAATACAGACTTTAACCTTTTTTAACAACCTCTTTAACTTCTTTTTTTACAACATATTTAACCTTCAGGTTAAAGATGTTAAGACATCAAGACTTTAACCTCTTTTAATACAAACAAACATACAATAGATATTAAGGCATATGAATAAACAAATTTCAAAACGAATGAAACTTAAATTGAATATGCAATTTAAGTTTGAAACGAGCAAAAATCACTACAAACAAGAACTTTAAATTTCCAATCGAATGAGCTACTACTGCTACTACTACTAACAACTCACCGCAGCACCAAGCCGCCTGAGGCCAACACAGCTACGCACGCTCCTCCTCCACCACAATCTATTCAAAGCCTCCCTTTTTACACCCGCCCACGAAGTTCCCATTTCCTTTAAATTTTTCTTTATGACGTCCTCCCACCCCAGACGAGGACGACCTGCTTTCCGTTTAGCCCTAGATGGTTGGCCAAAAGGAACAATCTTCGGCAATCTGTCATCCTTCATCCGCACAACGTGCCCTAGTCACCTCAACCTTTCTTTCATTATAGCCCTAGAGAGCGGTATTGAACCACATTTTTCGTATAGCCTATTGTTTGAAATACGGTCAGTCAGCCGGGTACCCGGCTGACTCGAATGAGCCCCCTTTGAAATTTATACGACGACCCCTTCCATATGAAGTGCCTCTGGGAGAAAAAATAAATAATAAGACGTTGGAGCCGTATGGCCTTTATTATAGGCAGCGCTACAGCGTTGCCTCTGATTTTAGCTGTTTTCTCTCGCGCTTTAGTCAATGTTTAAGGGGTCAAAGTTTTGTATTGTGCAGGGTTATTTACGTTAGGTTTCATGGTTTGTGTGTGAGGTTCGAGTTTGTATATGATGTTTTAAATATTGTGTGTGGGTTTATGGTTTCAAATTAAGGTTCATCTTTAATTTCTAGTATTTATGGTTTGCGTTTTTTTTTCGTTTTTTCTTTTCATTTTGGGGGAAGGGGGTCCAGATGATGTCTCCCCCCACTAGGTGAAAAGACAAAGTCGATGAATACCTCACCCAACCCCACATCCCGGTGGAGGAAGCTGCGAGCCTGGCAAGCGATAGGGCAACCTGGAGGCGCCTGGTATCATCGTTCTCTACGCCGAATCTTCGGCAGGATTCTTAAGTCAAGTAAGTCAAGTCTCTTTTTTTTGTCAAATTGATCATTTATTGCCTAGCTTAGTTGTTGCCTAGTTGCCCTCCAATCTCTTTGGTCGCTTAAAAGAGGCACTAGAATTCTTGAATGAGCGCTCTCACAATATTCTAGGACTACTTGATCGATACGATCAACCTGAAAAAAAAACAAAAAAAACAAAAGAAACAAATAAACACACATCCGTGATCTTTCTCCTGGCAAAAATAAAAATTCCATATTTTCAAACAGTTCGTGGTAACAAACTATAAGTAAGGAGTGACCCGGCTCAATAGTAACCGATACTCTAAAAAACGGAATTTTAGTACCAGTAGATACATCAAAAGAATCGGATCTTTATTTCAAATAAATAAGTTTCATTATTTTGATTCCTAGGCATCTTGCTTGACGAAAATCTTTCCTTCAATCATCATATTGACCTGACTAAAATGAAAGTCTCCAGGAGTCTTGGAATCCTTTAAAAGCTTAAACACATATTTCCAGGGTCGATTCTTAGAATCTTGTTTTACAGCCTAGTTCAGTCTTATATTTCATATTGTTCTGTTATTTGGATGTCAACTTTCCCTCGTCTCTGATGCCACTTTCAAAACCTTGTGATAAAGCAAGGACTCTTATTAAGAAAACTAACCGATCTTCACTTAAACCCTTGCTTGATTTGAAATCTCTCTATTTTCTTTCTTGTTATTCTTTCATGTTTTTACAGTTGCACTGCCATCTTCCTGCTGTTCTATGTAATAATATATCTTTTGTTCTGATTAATCGGCTTATCATCTAAGTCTTCCAGCAATTTACAGATTCTTCATACTCCATCAGTGAGGTACTTTTTATGTCTGGAGTACAGTTTTTTGTGCACGGTGTTTGAATTTTGTATACGGGATGGAAGTTGTTGTTTGTGCTATTGAATTTTTGGACCATGACATTTAATTTTAAATTTTTTTTGTAGATATTGTAAATTAGATTGAAAATTTCGTTTGTAGGATTCTAGTCTTTTTTTTGTTTTAACTGTTTTCTCTCGTGTTTCAGTTAATGTTTAAGGGGTCAAAGTATTGGTATTTTAAGTTCGGTTTCATGTTTTTGAGTATGAGGCTCGAGTTTATATATGATGTTTTTAAATATTGTGTGTGGGTTTATGGTTTCACATTAAGGTTCGTCTTTAATTTCTAGTATTTATGGTTTGCGTTTTTTTTTTTTTTTTCTTTTATTTGGGGGGGGGGGGGCATTCAGAGAACCTCCCCCCCCCCCCCCGACTAGATAGAAAGACAAAGCCGATGAATTCCTCACCCAAGCCCATATCCCATTGGAAGAAGCTACGAGCCTGACAAGCGATAGGTCAACCTGGAGGCGCTTGGTCTCATCGTTCTCTACGCCAAACTCTCGGCAGGAGTCTTAAGTCAAGTAAGTCAAGTCTGTTTTTGGTAAAAGTGATCATTTCTTATATTTTGTGTTTTATGTAGTTAAAGTTTTTGTATTTATATTTAAAGTTTTGCTGGTTTTATAGGTTTTGTTTTAAGGGTTTAAATTGTGTGTTTTTTACTTAACTTTCGGTATTAGGAGGTTTTCAATTTTAAACGTTGGTTTTAAAAACTTGTATTTGGATTAATTTGCTCTGAGGTGAGCTGAATTTTTGTATGTGTAGATAATTTTTTTTTCCTTTACTTTTATTTTCTTTTTGTTTGCAGGGTATAACATGTTCGTTTGTCAGGTTTTAGTTTTCTTGATTGAGGCTTAGAGTTTAGGGTTTATTATTGAAAGTTTTAGTCCTCTTTCTTTTTTTTTTTTTTTTTTTATTTACAAACGGGTTACAATAAATAAATAAACAAACATCTCATTTAAAAAAACACAATCCAATGCATTACTGCATGCCGGACAAAACCCGAAAAAAAAAAGAAAAACACTTTAAAATAAAAAAATATATATATATTTTCTTTTATTATCTTTTATTTCCTCGGACCCTAATACAACCCAAAAAGGGTCCAACCCAAAAACAAATAAATATCTTCTCTCGCCTCCCTCTCCCACCCCTCCAACAAAAAAGTGGGAACTTGAGAATCATCCACGCAAACAACGCAACACAACTCACAACATTCACAAAAAGAGAGGAGAAAAAAATACATAAAAAAAGATAGAGACAAAAAAAAGGTTTCGTAGGGTAGAGACAATTTTGAGTAAGATGTTCATCGAAAAATTTCATTTTTTGTCATGGAGGGCTAAAAAAACGGTGGCAGAAAGAAAAAGGGCAAATAACACAAACAGGTTTTTGTTCTTTTTTTTGTATTTGGTTAAAGCTGCATTTGTTACATTTTGTTTTTATGTGGGAAGTTAAAGTTTTTTAACCTGGACTTAAATTTTGCATTTAAATTAATGGTTGTTTCGAGCATTTGTATATGGCTCAACTTTTTTTTTTCGAAGAAATTTTATGTGGAAGAGAAGGTTATGTATATACATTTAAATTTTGTTGTTGTCAGAGTATAATCCGGTTTTGATTTCCTTAATTGGGGTTTGAGGATTATGTTTTTATTTTAAATTATTTTCTTTTTCGTTGGCGGTGGTGTTGATTAAGTAATTATCGTATATGAAATCTTAGTTTTATTGGGAAATATTTTCCCTTGGTACATATTCATACGATGCTAGTGGGAGAATATTAGGGAGTCAAGTGTGTATTTAAGGGTGCTAGGGGTTGGATGGGGCTAGTTTGCACAAATTTCACGCGGTGGCCCTGTTTTCACAAATCTCAGTGCACATCTAGCAGCGTATTCAGGAGATCCAGGATCAGACTTACCCTCTTGTCTTAATTAAAAACCTTATATGTCATCAATGGGAAACTTGAATAAGTTAAAGCCGTATCAAATATTGAAATTGGGGCATTTGGATGATATTTAAATTTTATTTCCACCGTGATGAATAAAATTGAAAAGAAAATAGAATGAAAGTATAGAAAATAAAACAACGATATAAAATGAAAAGGAATTCGAAATTGAAATTGTTTTGAAATGATAGTTAATAAATAACATATAATTAAAAAGCAAAGGAATATAAATATTACAATAATAAAAAGATGAAATAATTATTCCTATCATGACGTCATTATAAAAATGATATGACGCCATATGAAGTATTTAAGTAGAAAACAATGTGTGCCATTTTTAGTTTCAGGATGGTACTCACTGGTGAGGTGTCAGATAGTGTTCCCGGAGATATGGATTTGAGGATTCATAATACAGTGAACAAAGCATCGATTTCAGGTAAGGGAATGTTTATGCTATTTTCAAAGAAACTTTGTTGAGTTGATTGGCACAACTTTTTCAGGCTATCTGACCAATCCTTGGGGGAAATCTCTTTGTTGGTATGTAGTGATATCTGGTGTTAGAGAAATATACTTGGTCAAAATAAAATTCCTTGAATTTATTTTCAAGTTGAATAGGTGGGGCCTATATTTTTAGGATTCGTATTTAAGTTTTCTCTTTGGTTCCTAACATTTTTGTTATTTGGGTCAAATAATAGCGTGCATCATATCCTTAGGAATAACTTTTCAAACTAGTAATTTCATTTCGTTTTGTATAAAAAATAAATTTCATAAGAGTATTTGCAAGTGTTGGGAAGGATTTCGTGCGTTGCATTTGACCAGATTTACTCCATTTTCTTTTTCATATCCAAAATTTACTAATTGAGGTTCTGGATTTAGTCTTCGTGTATCTGTTAGTTGCTTTCGGAGACTTAGTTGGGAAATTATGTGGGATTTATCTTCATGTTTTGGGTCCAAGACGTGTTTATTGATATGAGTTCCTCTGTTATAACTTGCATTTTCTTTGTTAAAGGTTGAATTTTCTGTAACTTGGGTGATTTTTTCAGTTTTCTTACTTTTTGTAGACCATTAAGCACTTTTTTTCAAATTTCTGTTTGTAGTTATATATCTAGAGTAAAGTTGTTTTTTTTGGGGGGGGGATGAGAATTTGTATGTATTGGCTTTAGTCATTTGTGTATTGGCAAGAATTGAACTATACCTGTCAAGATAAAGTTTTTTTGCGTAAGGGGTGTTATGTCTTATACTAATATTAATTTTTTCTTATTTTAAAGTCTTAAGTTTAGTGTTAGAATTAACATTTCATAGAATTAGTATTTTTATATATGTCTTCCTGTTTGGGGTTTAATTTTTGTATATATAGTCTCTGCTCTTGAATATCTTAGAGTAAAGCTTTTGTGTTTTAACTTCAAGAGTTAGTACACGAGGTTAAAGCCATTTTTTTTTGTTGATCTCTTTTAATACAGACTTTAACCTTTTTTTACAACCACTTTAACCTCTTTTTTACAACCTCTTTAACCTCCAGACTTTAACCTCGTTTAATACAAACAAACATACAATAGATATTAATGCGTATGAATAAATAAATTTTAAAAACGAATCAAACTTAAATTGAATATACAAATCAAGCTTGAAAGGAACAAAAATCACTACAAACAAGAACTTTCAATTTCCAATCGAATGAGACCCCTTTGAAGTTTCTACAACGACCCCTTCCATATGAAGTGCCTCTGGGAGAAAAAATTAATAATAAAATATTGGAGCCGTATGACCTTTACTATAGGCAACGCTATAACGTTGCCTCTGATTTTAGCTGTTTTCTATCGCGCTTCAGTCAATGTTTAAGGGGTAAAAGTTTTCTATTGTATTGGGTTATTTACGTTAGATTTCATGTTTTTGTGTGTGAGGCTCGAGTTTATATTTGATGTTTTAAATGTTGTGTGTGGGTTTATGGTTTCAAATTAAGGTTCGTCTTTAATTTCTAGTATTTATGGTTTGCGTTTTTTATACGTTTTTTCTTTTTTTGTGGGGGAGGGTCCAGAGGATGCCTCCCCCATTGGATGAAAAGAAAAAGCCGATGAATTCCTCACCCAAGGCCACATCCCTGTGGAAGAAGCTGCGAGCCTGGCAAGCGATATGGCAACTCGCAGGCGCCTGGTATCAACGTTCTCTACGCCGAACCCTCGGTAGGAGCCTTAAGTCAAGTAAGTCAGGTCTTTTTTTTGGTGAAAGTGATCATTTGTTGCCTAGCTTAGTTGTGGCCTAGTTGCCCTCCAATCTGTTTGGTCGCTTAAAAGAAGCAGTAGAATTTTTGAATGAGCCCTCTCACAAGATTCTAGGACTACTTGATTTATACGATCAACCCTGGAAAAAACAAACAACAAAAAACTAAACAAACAACCAAACACACATCCGTGATCTTTCTCCTGGCAAAAAAAAAAATCATATTTTCAAACAGTTCGTGATAACAAACTGTAAGTAAGGAGCGACCCCGCTCAATTGGAACCGAAACTCTAAAAAAACGGAATTTTAATACCAGTAGATACATAAAAAGAATCACATCTTTATGCTGATTTCAAATATATAAGTTTCATCAAGTTTAGTCTTCATCAAATCCCATCAAATGTTTTGGACCTGAAAAAATTTGCCTTATTTTCGAAAAAAAGGGGGAATCGCCCCCTGAAAGTAATAGAATCTTAATGAAAATCAAACCATGAGATTAAGGGTAACAGAAAACCCTACTGTAGATGTTTCAAGCGCCTATCTGCAAAAAATGTGGAATTTTATATTTTTTGCCAGAAGAAAGATCACGGATGTGTGTTTATTTGTTGTTGTTTTTTTCCCATGGGTGGTCGTATCGATCCAGTAGTCCTAGAGTATCGTGAGAGGGCTCTTACGAACGAAAATTAAAAATTCTAGTGCCCTATTTAAGTGACCAAGAAAAACTGGAGGGCAACTTAGCCCCAATGCACAATCATTTTTTCCTGAAGTCACCCAATCAAAATTTTGAAATAGCTATTTTGTTCAGCATATTCGAAATTTTAATAAATATGTCTTTGAGGATGACTTAATTCCTCACAGTTCTCGGGGGAAGGGCTGCAAGTTATTAACTTTGCCCATTGTTTACATATAATATCGGTTATTGGGAAGTATACAGACGTTTTCAGGAGGGATTTTTTCTGGGGGGGAGGGGGGTAGGAGGTAGGGTTACTTGGGATAATCTTCCCATGGAGGATGTTTCCTCGGGGGAAGGGACATTTCTATTAAGGGGGGTGCCGGATTTCCCAGCATTATTTAAAAAGCGATCAGAAATTAAATAGTAGATAGTATAATACTATAGGTAGCGCTATAGCGTTGCCTATAGTATTATACAAAAATAAAATTTTGTTTTGTTATACAAAAAACAAAAATAAAATTTTGATTTTTTTTTTTTTTTAGGATCAATATTTTGTGCTGGAGGCACAAGTGCGCATATAAGGATTGAAGTCATAATATTTGGGGATTTACTCTATTTTCTTTTTTAAATCTAAAATTTCTAATTGGGGTTCTGGATTTAATCTTCGTGTATCTGTTAGTGGCTTTCGGAGACTTAGTTGGGAAATTATATGGGATTTATCTTCATAAGTGGGGTCCAAGACGTGTTTGTTGATATGAGTTCCTCTGTTATGACTTTGCATTCTCTTTGTTAAAGCTTGAATTTTCTGTAACTTGGGTGTTTTTTTCAGTTTTCTTACTTTTTGTAGACCAATACATACATGCGTGTATTTAAAAACCAGTTAATATATACACAAAAACAAATAAATAAAAAACAATAAGGAAAGAACAATAGCAATCAACAAATTTAAACTACAGCTTCTTTCCGCGCTATCAGACTATTCTCTTTAAAACAACCTAACGCAATAATTCCCTCGAAGTAGTCCCTAAAACATCCGGGACCAATAAGCACTTTTTTCGAATTTCTGTTTATAGTTAGATATCTAGAGGAATGTTGTTTTTTTTTTGGGGGGGGGATTAGAATTTGTATGTATTGGCCTTAGTCATTTGTGTTGGATTGAACTATACGTGCAAGATAAAGTTTTTGTATAAGGGTGTTATGTCTTACGCTAATATAAATTTTTGCTTATTTTAACGTCTTAGGTTTAGTGTTAGAATTAAATTTGGGTCCTTGGGCTAATAATTTGGAATGTGGTGCTTTTGTTCTATAATGTGTGGTATTTTCATATATGTCTTTCTGTTTGGGGTTTAATTTTGTATATTTATAGTCTCTGCTCCTGAATATCTTAGAGTAAAGCTTTTGTGTTTTAAACTTCAAGAATTAGTACACGAGGTTCAAGCTGTTTTTTTTGGGTTGATCTCTTTTAATACAGACTTTAACCTTTTTTAACAACCTTTTTAACCTCTTTCTTTTACAACATCTTTAACCTCTAGACTTTAACCTCTTATAATACAAACAAACATACAATATATATTAATGTATATGAATAAATAAATTTTAAAACGAATGAAACTTAAATTGAATATGTAATTTAAGCTTGAGACGAACAAAAATCACTACAAACAAGAACTTTAAATTTCCAATCGAATGAGCCCCCTTTGAAATTCATACGACGACCCCTTCCATATGAAGTACCTCTGGGAGAAAAAATAAACAATAAAACATTGGAGCCATATGGCCTTTACTATAGGCAACGCTATAACGTTGCCTCTGATTTTAGCTGTTTTCTCTCGCGCTTCAGTCAATGTTTAAGGGGTCAAAGTTTTGTATTGTATTGGGTTATTTACGTTAGGTTTCATGGTTTTGTGTGTGAGGCTCGAGTTTATATATGATGTTTTAAATATTGTGTGTGGGTTTATGGTTTCAAATTAAGGTTCGACTTTAATTTCTAGTATTTATGGTTTGCATGTTTTTTATACGTTTTTCTTTAATTTGGGGGGGGGGGCGGGGGTTCAGATGATATCTCCCCCCACTAGGTGAAAAGACAAAGTCGATGAATTCCTCACCAAAACCCACATCCCGGTGGAAGAAGCTGCGAGCCTGGCAAGCGATAGGGCCACCTGGAGGCGCCTGGTATCATCGTTCTCAGCGCCGAACCCTCAGCAGGATTCTTAAGTCAAGTAAGTCAAGTCTCTTTTTTTGGTGAAAGTGATCATATATTGTCTAGCTTTGTTGTTGCCTAGTTGCCCTCCAATCTCTTTGGTCGCTTAAAAGAGGCACTAGAATTCTTGAATGAGCTCTCTCACAATATTCTAGGACTACTTGATCGATACGATCAACCCTAAAAAAAAAAAGAAACAAATAAACACACATCCGTGATCTTTCTCCTGGCAAAAATAAAAATTCCATATTTTCAAACAGTTCGTGGTAACGAACTGTAAGTAAGGAGCGACCCGGCTCAATAGTAACCGAAACTCTAAAAAACAGAATTTTAGTACCAGTAGATACATCAAAAGAATCGGATCTTTATGCTGATTTCAAATAAATAAGTTTTATCATTTTGATTCCTAGGCATCTTGCTTGACGAAAATCTTTCCTTCAAGCATCATATTGACCTGATTAAAATGAAAGTCTCCAGGAGTCTTGGAATCCTTAGTAAGCTTAAACACATATTTCCAGGGTCGATTCTTAGAACCTTGTTCTACAGCCAAGTTCAGTCTTATGTTTTATATTGTTCTGTTATTTGGATGTCAACATTTCCCTCGTCTCTGATGCCACTTTCAAAACTTTATGATAAAGCAAGGACTCGTATTAAGGAAACTAACCGATCTTCACTTAAAACCCTTGCTTGATTTGAAATCTCTCTATTTTCTTTCTTGTTCTTCTTTCATGTTTTTACAGTTGCACGGCCATCTTCCTGCTGCTCTATGTAATAATATATCTTTTGTTTCTGATTAATCGACTTATCATCCAAGTCTTCCAGCAATTTACAGATTCTTCATACTCCATCAGTGAGGTTGGATTTCAACTACACCCCGGTGCCGCGCCGATGAAGAAAGACCGGCGGCGGCCGGGCCAAAACAGCGCGCCGCCGCCGTGCTATCGGTAAGGTGTCGGCGGCACGCCGCCGGCACGAATAATGTTGACCGCAAACATTAATGTTTTCATCAGTCTTTCTCAAATCACAGCTTAAACTTATAACAGATTTGAGCCTATTCATGAGTTCAAAAATTCACAAGTCGCTGACTGGAAACTGGTCTTCTTCGTTATTCATCGAGAGAAGTAGGAATCTGGTAGAAACGGAATGGCTCTGGCGTTTCAGAACCCTTGCATAATACGAGTAGTTGAAGTATCTATTAGCTACGTATTCTTAACATAAATAATTATCAAAATTAGTAGTTGTTTTTCATCGAGCATTACTGCATACAAAACTTCAAATACCTTATCACAAAATTCGTCAGTTATCTGGGTAAAAACTTTGAATATAACTTTGAACTTAGAAGCTTAATTTTTTCATAATGTCCTTTGCCTGTATCTGTTTCGTCACCTTTAAAAAAGTTGAAATGAGCGACTTTGATAGTGATTGTTTCTTTTGCTCTTTTGGATTCCTAAAAAACCTTCTTGTATTGAAAACTGGTTTTTCATAACAATTTACAAAAAAAAATGCATTATAAAGTTTTTTTGGCTTCTTTTATAGAATATATGTCATATAGGCTAAGGCTGAACTGCTGCTTTTTTTATTGCTTTTGGCTGCTCTTTTGGATATTATTCATTTTTTCTTTTGGGATTCATTCCAAATTATAAACTCATAAATGCCTAATATCAACCAAATTATAAACTACATCTAAAAGGAGTAAATTTATCAAATTGAAAAATACATTATGAACACTTCACATGAGGACACTTCAATTACAATGAAACAAAAAACACACTTAATGGTTTATTTGGTATGAAGAAAAATGAATTGCCAGCTATTTTCTTAGGTAAAAAATGAAAAGCTCATCCGTTCTAAATGTAATTAAATGAAATAATATGCAGACTGAAGTAGCTTCAGGAAGATGTTGAGATTTTCTTCCTAGTTCGTCACTTTTAATCCAAGCAGAATGTAAGGACACTTAGTACCAGTTATTGAGTCAAGAATTTTAAATTTCCAATCAAATGAGCCGCCTTTGAAATTTATACTACGACCCCTTCCATATGAAGTGCCTCTGGGAGAAAAAATAAATAATAAGACATTGGAGCCGTATCGCCTTTGCTATAGGGCTGATTTTAGCTGTTTTCTCTCGCGCTTCAGTCAATGTTTAAAGGGTCAAAGTTTTGTATTGTATTGGGTTATTTACGATAGGTTTCATGGTTTTGTGTGTAAGGCTCGAGTTTATATATGATGTTTTAAATATTGTGTGTGGGTTTATGGTTTCAAATTAAGGTTCGTCTTTAATTTATAGTATTTATGGTTTGCGTTTTTTATACGTTTTTTCTTTAATTTGGGGGGGGGGGTGTCCAGATGATGTCTCCCCCACTAGGTGAAAAGACAAAGTCGATGAATTGCTCACCCAAACCCACATCCCGGTGGAAGAAGCTGCGAGCCTGGCAAGCAATAGGGCAACCTGGAGGCGCCTGGTATCATCGTTCTCTACGCCTAACCCTCGGCAGGATTCTTAAGTCAAGTAAGTCAAGTCTCTTTTTTTGGTGAAAGTGATCATTTATTGCCTAGCTTAGTTGTTGCCTAGTTGCCCTCCAATCTCTTTGTCGCTTAAAAGAGGCACTAGAATTCTTGAATGAGCCCTCTCACAATATTCTAGGACTACTTGATCGATACGATCAACCCTGAAAAAAAAAACAAACAAACAAACAAATAAACACACATCTGTGATCTTTCTCCTGGCAAAAATAAAAATTCCATATTTTCAAACAGTTCGTGGTAACAAATTGTAAGTAAGGAGCGACCCAGCTCAATAATAGCCGAAGCTCTAAAAAACAGAATTTTAGTACCAGTAGATACATCAAAAGAATCGAATCTTTATGCTAATTTCAAATAAATAAGTTTCATCATTTTGATTCCTAGGCATCTTGCTTGACGAAAATCTTTCCTTCAAGCATCATATTGACCTGATTTAAATGAAAGTCTCCAGGAGTCTTGGAATCCTTAGAAAGCTTAAACACATATTTCACACATCCGCGATCTTTCTCCTGGCAAAAATAAAAATTCCATCATATTTTCAAAACAGTTCGTGGTAACAAACTGTAAGTAAGGAGCGACCCGGCTCAATAGTAACCTAAACTCTAAAAAACAGATTTTTAGTACCAGTAGATGCATCAAAAGAATCGGATCTTTATGCTGATTTCAAATAAATAAGTTTCATCATTTTGATTCCTAGGCATCTTGCTTGACGAAAATCTTTCCTTCAAGCATCATATTGACCTGATCAAAATGAAAATCTCCAGGAGTCTTGGAATCCTTAGAAAGCTTAAACACATATTTCCAGGGTCGATTCTTAGAATCTTGTTCTACAGCCTAGTCAGTCTTATGTTTCATATTGTTCTGTTATTTGGATGTCAACTTTTCCCTCGTCTCTGATGCCACTTTCAAAACTTTATGATAAAGCAAGGAGTCTTATTAAGGAAACTAACTGATCTTCACTTAAACCCTTGCTTGATATGAAATCTCTCTATTTTCTTTCTTGTTCTTCTTTCATGTTTTTACAGTTGCACGGCCATCTTCCTGTTGCTCTATGTAATAGTATATCTTTTGTTTCTGATTAATCGACTTATCATCCCCGCACTTCCCAACAATTTACAGATTCTTCATGCTCCATCATTGAGGTCTGATTTCAACCCTCTGATAACTTGCAACAGGATTTGGAACACGCTCCCTGTGTCTGCACAAAGCTGTCACTCGTTTGGTATGTTCAAAATTGTGTTAGGGATTTTCTAGCTAGTAATTAAGTGTTTTTTGTTTTTTTTATGTTGATCATTGTATCTTATGATTTTTTTTATCTTATGATTTCTCTTGTGTTGGGTCTCTTAAAGTGTGAATGTGTGATGTTGAAAATGTTTTTGTTTTTTAAGTATTTGTTGCATTTTTGTTTTTCCCCTGTTATTTTCTTGGCCATAGAGCCTTACGGGGGAGTTTATACTGAAGTGTATTTTGTTGAGTTTATTGATTGAATAAAATTGATTGATTGATCGATTGATCAAGTTTAGTCTTACCCATGAAAAGTTTTGGACCTGAAAAAAATTTGCCTTATTTTCGAAAAAAGGGAGATACACCCCCTGAAAGTAATAGAATTTTAATGAAAATGAAACCATGAGATTAAGCATAACAGAAAACCCTACTGTAGAAGTTTCAAGCTGCTATCTGCAAAAATATGGAATTTTGTATTTTTTTGCCAGAAGAAAGATCAGGGATGCGTGTTTATTATTATTTTTTTCCCATGGGTGATCGTATCAATCCAGTAGTCTTAGAATATCGTGAGAGGGTCGTTTCGAACGGAAATTAAACATTCTAGTGCCCTTTTTAAGCAACCAAAAGAACTGGAGGGCAACTTGGCCCCCTCCCACAATCATTTTTTCCCGAAGTCACCCAATCAAGATTTTGTGATAGCTAATTTGTTCAGCATAGTCGAAAATTTAACAAATATGTCTTGGTGTTTTTTCAGTTTTCTTACTTTTTGTAGACCAATAAGACTTTTTTTCAAATTTCTGTTTGTAATTAGATATCTATAGTAAAGTGTTTTTTTTTGGGGGGGGGTTGAGAATTTGTATATATTGGCTTTAGTCATTTGTGTTGGATTGAACTATACGTGTCAAGATAAAGTTTTTGTGTAAGGGTGTTATGTCTTACGCTAATATTAACTTTTCTTATTTTAACATCTTAGGTTTAGTATTAGAATTAAATTTGGGTCCTTGGGCTAATAATTTGGAATGTGGTGCTTTTATTCTATTTTCATATTGTCTTTCTGTTTAAGGTTTATTTTTGTATATAGTCTCTGCTTCTGTTTAAGGTTTATATTTTGTATGTAATAGTCTTTTTTCTTGGATATTCATTATTAGTATCTGCTCTATTTAGTTATTTTAGAGTAAAGCTTTTTTGTTTTAACTTCAAGAATTAGTACACGAGTTCAAGCTGTTTTTTGGGTTGATCTCTTTTAATACAGACTTTAACGTTTTTAACAACCTCTTTAATCTCTTTTTTTACAGCATCTTTAACCTCCAGACTTTAACCTCTTTTAATACAAACAAACATACAATAGATATTAATGCATATGAATAAATACATTTTAAAACGAATGAAACTTAAATTAAATATGCAATTTAAGCTTGAAACGAACAAAAATGGTTTGCGTTTTTTATACACGTTTTTTCTTTAATTTTTTTGGGGGGGGGGGGGGGCGTCCAGAAGATGTCTCCCCCGACTAGGTGAAAAGACAAAGTCAATGAATTCCTCACCCAAACCCACATCCCGGTGGAAGAAGCTGCGAGCCTGGAAAGCAATAGGGCAACCTGGAGGTGCCTGGTATCATCGTTCGCTACGCCGAACCCTCGGCAGGATTCTAAGTCAAGTAAGTCAAGTCTTTTTTTTGGTGAAAGTGATTATTTATTGCCTAGCCTAATTGTTGCCTAGTTGCCCTCCAAGCACTTTGGTCGCTTAAAAAAGGCAATAGAATTATTGAATGAGCCCTCTCACAATATTCTAGGACTACTTGATCGATATGATCAACCCTGAAAAAAACAAACAAAAAAAAAAACAAACAAATAAACACACATCCCTGATCTTTCTCCTGGCAAAAATAAAAAGTCCATATTTTCAAACAGTCCGTGGTAACAAACTGTAAGTAAGGAGCGACCCGGCTCAATAGTAACCGAAACTCTAAAAAACAGAATTTTAGTACCAGTATATACATCAAAAGAATCGGATCTTTATGCTGATTTCAAATAAATAAGTTTCATCATTTTGAATCCTAGGCATCTTGCTTGACGAAAATCTTTCCTTCAAGTATCATATTGACCTGATTAAAATGAAAGTCTCCGGAAGTCTTGGAATCCTTAGAAAGCTTAATAAAACATAAAATCGCGAAGAAAGGAAGAAAACGAGGACAATTAACAGCCAGTGAAAAAAATTGAAGAATTATGCAAATATTTCGGTCAAGACCTCCGCTTGACCGTCCTCAGTGCAGAATAAAAGTGATAAAATATAAAAACCAAACCTTAAAATAAAAACACCAGACTAAAATTGGACGACCCTTTCTTAGTAACGGTGAAAGGGTAACCGAATAAAAAACACAAGTCTAAATGGCATTTCACGATTTCATTATTAAAGCACTCTTAAAGGCTAATCGCTTTCCAGTTTGATTATTATCGGAGATTCTATTTGGTTGCACAATATACTTTTGTGGATGTATATAAAAACGATCAGAATTAATAATTTTGTCATAAATGGGACTTAGAAAAGTTTCTCCAGTGTCTCTATTAAGAGCTACCTTTTGGTGAATGTGCTTTTTTATTTCAACTGTCTCCCTGAAAACTTGCGTGAGACCTTTAACCGGGGCAAACAATGGAGGTTTCGTCAAATAAAATGAAATGGTGTGGACTCTCATACATATATTGCGCCTAGGCGGAATCAAAAACCTCAGGTCTTTTGCGTAACCTCATGGCCTTGTCGATTGAGGACTTATGTTCAGATAACCTCTCCCCCAATTGCTGTTGGGTTCTGCCAACATAAAAACAGCCACAAGAACAAGGAATTCTATAAACACCACTACCCAGAATGGGGCTGGTTTTATCTTTGCCGTTGTTAAAAAAGTTCTGTGTAATATTTTAATTCTTAAAGGCGACATTAAGTTTATGTTTTTTAAGGATTCTTTTCAATTTGTCACTCAATTTTGGAATGTAGGGTAGAACAGTGAAAAGTTTCTTATCATCCACCAATGGGACGGTATCTGTTGGGGTTTGTGGATTTGATGCATTCTTTTCTGCCTTTTTTCGTCTTTTGTCTATAATGGTCTCAAGTATTTTTATATGGTAGCCATTGCAAAATAAAATATCCTTAATATAGTTCAATTCTGAGTCTATGTTAGGCTCTGAGCATTTTCCTATTAGTCGGTCAGCCAAAGAAATAACAACTCCTCTTTTATGCAGGGAGAGTGGTTGGAGGAAAAATGCAAATACCTATTGTTATGCGTAGGCTTTCTATAAATAGAAAATTCAAGGCCAGGAGACTTATTAAAAATTAAAACATCTAGAAAAGGAAGTTTGTGGTTATGTTCTAGTTCTAAAGTGAACTGAAGGTTTCCAAAGTGTTTAGATGAGTTAAGAAGGAGTTAAGTGACTCCCCTCCATGCTCCCACACAGAAATAACATCATCCACAAACCGACCTCAGAACCGGTGTTTCATAGGAAAATTTTTTAGAGCAGAGGTTTCAATGAATTCCGTATAAAAAGTTGCCAAAAATGGTGAAAGACTTGTACCCATGGGTAAACCCCTGATTTGGGTAAAAAATGATTATTATATCGGAAATATGAGGAGGAACTATTGCAAAGACGGACGAGACGCAAAATAGTTTCTATATCCAGTGTTTTGTAGTCTATTTGATCAATATTATCTTCTAATTTCCTTTGAAGAGCTAGTTCACATTTTTTAATGTCGCAAGACGTATACATAGAAATGGCATCGAAACTGGCCAAAATTATATCTTTTTTAATTTCAATGTCTTTTAATTTTTCAACAAGGTGAACTGAATTTCTTATGTATGAAGTTTGCGTTTGCATAAGGGGGTTGAAAAAGTGTTGACAACCATTTCCCTATAAGGAGCCACAATTGGGCGTAGAAGAACTCCATCTTTGTGGATTTTTGGGAGCCCGTAAAATTTAGGTGCTGAACAACCTTTAGGATAAAACAATTTATCCATTTGTGGAGTAATAAGTCTTTCAGTTTGCAAAATTCCTAGCTCCTTTCGTACTAAACGGGTGAACTTATCGGTGGGGTCTGAATCTATGGGCTTGTAAGTATGGGTGTCGGATAAAATATCTGTAACTTTGGTATTATATGAAGTTTTATCAAGGATAACAATTTTATTTCCTTTATCAGCCCTGGTGATAATGATGTGTGGGTCTTTTTTTAAATTTTTGAGAATTTGTGTTTTCCTGATTTTTTTACCTTGAGGAATATGGAATGAAATCAAGAATATTCTTAACCACCTCTCCTCGAAGTAAATCTGGGTTTTCCACAGCACCACGTGAACCAAATATACCCGCCTCCACATTGGAGACTATCTCTGCGAAATTCACTTGTGTTTGAGTAAGGCAAAATTTAGGTCCCCTAGACAAAAAATGGGTTTCTTCCGGAGTAAGAACTTTAGAAGATAGGTTCTCAATGGCCGGACCAGGACAAAATCTAGGAAGAAAACATCTGAAATTGTGAAACTTTTCGTATTCTAATTTTTCAAACTTTTCTGATAAACAAGCCTTAGCCATACAAAAGTCGTGGCGGAAAGTATTCTGAGCTATTCTAGAAATCTACTGAAAATCTGTCGGTGAAAGGTTTTGCTGTAGAAAATGTCGAGTTTTTGAAATTGTATTACTAAGAAAAAAACGTCGTTTTTTGGTCTTTTAAAATGTGAATCAAAGACTGAAAACCAATCCTTTCCCTAAATTGCCTTTCGAAGTGTGTACCTAGGTTTAGGCGGAAACGAAGAGAATTCGGAAGAATTCTCTTTACTCTACAATACTGTAAAAATTCTTGCTGATTAATAAGGTTGGCGTGTTTTTTAGACAAATCAAAATAATTAAGAACAGACTTGGTCAAAAGCTCCCCGTAAGCTATTCGTAAATAATTTCTGTGACCACACTGGCTAAGCATGATAAAACATAAAATTGCGAAGAAAGGAAGAAAATTAGCCTATAAGAGTGCTTTACGTAAAATGAAATCGTGAAATGCCATTTAGACTTGTGTTTTTTATTCAGTTACCCTTTCACCGTTACTAAGCAAGGGTCGTCCAATTTTAGTTGGTGTTTTTATTTAAGGTTTGGTTTTTATATTTTTATCAGTTTTATTCTGCACTGAGGACGGTCAAGCGGAGGTCTTGACCGAAATATTTGCATAATTTTTCAATTTTTTTTCACTGGCTGTTAATTGTCCTCGTTTTCTTCCTTTCTTCGCGATTTTATTTTTTACAACCCTTGACCTTAGGGCTGGCTGGGGGGGGGGGGGGGGGGGTTGGAACCCTCAAAGACCTAATTTCCAGAACTTTCTACTAAGTTGAACACAATGGCTATTTGAAAATTTTCATTGGATATTTTTGAGGGAATGGTGCGCGTGAGAGGGTGTTTAATTACCCTCCAATCACTTTTGACTATTAAAAAGGGCACTAGCCCTCTCAATTCTCAATTGAATGGGCCCCCTTTGAAGTTTTTACGACAACTCTAACTATAAAGACCTTATATACCCCCAGGGCATACCTTACAACCTTTGCCCTGGGGGCTCTGGGGGGTTGTCATCCTTAAATACATAATTTCCAGAACTTTCAACTACGTTGAACAAAATGGCTATCTCTAAACTTTGATTGAATGTGTTTGGGGAAATGGTAGGCGTGGGAGGGGGGTCAATTACTCTTCACTCACTTTCGACTCTTAAAAAGGGCAATTTCAATTTCCAAACAAATGAGCCCTTTTTGAAATTTCTACAACAAACTTCTATATAAACCTTATATGCCCCCAGGGCACAACTTACAACCTTTGCACTGAGGGCTCTGAGGGGGTTGTCATCCTAAAAGACCTAATTTCCAGAACTTTCGACTACGTTGAACAAAATGGATATCTCAAAATTTTGATTGGACGTGTTTGGGAAATGGTGGGCGTGAGAGGGGGTTAGTTGCCCTTCAATCTCTTTCGACTATTAAAAGGGCACTAGCCCCTTCAATTTCTAATTGAATGACCACTTTTTGATGTTTTGACAACTTCGATTTCTATAAAAAAAACCTTACATGTCATTACAATTTCCATTACAACATCCATACAATTTCCAATCGAATGAGCCCTTTTTGAAGTTTGTACGACAACTCGTTCTATAAGAACCTTATATGCCCCAGGGTATAACTTACAACCCTTGCCCTGAGGCTTGTGGGGGGAGGGGTTGTCTTCCCTAAAGACCTAATTTACAAAAATTTCAACTACGTTGAATAAAATGGCTATTTAAAAATTTTGATTGGATGTGTTTGGAGAAAATGTGGGTGTGAGAGGGGGGTTAGTTGCCCTCAAATCACATTTGACTATTGAAAAGGGCACTAGGCCTTTGAATTTCCAATCGAAAGATCTTCTTTTTCAAGTTTCTACGACAAAGATTTGAATAAAAACTTATATGCCCCCAGGGCATAACTTATAACCCTTGCCCTGAAGATTTTGGGGGGAGTGTTCTGCTCAAATGTATAACTCCCTGAACTTTAAACTGCATGGAACAAAATGGCTATCTCAAAATTTTGATTGGATGTGTTTGGGGAAAAGTTGGGCGTGAGAGGGGGGGGTAGTTGCCCTCAAATCATTTTTGACCATTAAAAAGGGCACTAGACCTTAGAATTTCCAATCGAATGAGCCCTTTTTGAAGTTTCTACGACAAAGATTTCAATAAAAACTTATATGCCCCCAGGGCATAACTTATTACCCTTGCCCTGAAGATTGTGGGGGGAGTGTCCTGCTCAAAAGTATAATTCGCTGAACTTTAAACTGCGTGGAACAAAATGGCTATCTCAAAATTTGATTGGATGTATTTGGGGAAATGGTGGGTGTAGAAGGGGTGTTAGTTGCCTTCCAATTACTTTCGACTATTAAAAAGGGCACTAGCCATTTCAATTTCCAATCGAATGAGCCCTTTTTGAAGTTTCTGCGACAACTCGTTCTATAAGAAACTGCCCCCAGGGCATAACTTACAACCCTTGCCCTGAGGGCTGTTGGGGGATTGTCATCCTCAAAGACCTAATTTCCAGAACTCAAAACTACGTTGAATAAAATGGCTATCTAAAATTTTTGATTGGATGTGTTTGGGGAAAAGGTGGGCGTGAGAGGGGGGTTAGTTGCCCTCAAATCACTTTCGACTATTAAAAAGGGCACAGGCCCTTTGGATTTCCAATCGAATGAGCCTTTTTTGAAGTTTCTACGACAACACCTTCTATAAAAACTTATATGCCCCCAGGACATAACTTATAACCCTTGCCCTGAAGACTGTGGGGGAGTGTCCTGCTCAAAGGTATAATTTCCTGGACTTTAAACCGCCTGGATTAAAATGGCTATCTCAAAATTTTGATTGGACGTGTTTGGGGAAATGGTGGGCGTGGAAGGGGTGTTAGATGCCTTCCAGTTACTTTCGACTATTAAAAAGGGCACTAGCCATTTCAATTTCTAATTAAACAAGCCCTTTTTGAAGTTTCTACGACAACGCGTTCTATAAAAACCTTATATGCCCCCAGAACATAACTTTCAACCCTTGCCTTGAGGGCTTTGAGGGGGTTGTCATCCTCAAAGACCTAATTTACAGAACTTAAAACTTTGTTGAATAAAATGGCTATCTTAAAATTTTGATTGGATGTGTTTGGGGAAAAGGTGGGCGTGAGAGGGGGGTTAGTTGCCCTCCAATCACCTTCGACTATTAAAAACGGGCACTAGCCCTTTGAATTTCCAATCGAATGACTCTTTTTTGAAGTTTCTACGACAACGCCTTGCATAAAACCTTTATATGCCCCCAGGGCATAACTTATAACCCTTGCCCTGAAGGCTGTGGGGGAGTGTCCTCCTCAAAAATGTAATTTCTATCTGGAAATCAACTACGCTGAACAAAATGGCTATCTCAAAATCTTGATTAGATGTGTTTCGGGAAATGGTGGGCGTGGAAGGGTTGTTAGTTGCCTTCCAATCACTTTCGAATATTAAAAAGGGCACAAGCCACTCCAATTTCCAATTGAATGAGCCCTATTCGAACTTTCTACGATAACTTCTTCGATACGAAGTGCCCTGCTCTAAAGGCAAAAAAATAATAAACAATACATTGTGCCAACATCGTTCTTATATACCCTCAGGGCATAACTTAAAACCCTTGCCCCGAGGGTTGTGGGGGAGTGTCCTCCTCAAAAACATATTTTATATCTGGAAACCAACTACGCTGAGCAAAATGGCTATCTCAAAATTTTGATTAGATGTGTTTGGGGGAATGATGGGTGTGGGGAGGGGGGGGGGGGGCTAGTTGCTTTCCAATCACTTTTGACTATTAAAATGCACTAGCCCTTTGAGTTTCCAATCGAATGAGCCTTTTTTGAAGTTTTTACGACAACGCCTTCTATAAAACCTTATATGCCCCCCAGGGCATAACTTACAACCCTTGCCCTGAAGGCTGTTGGGGAGTGTCCTCGTCAAAAAACATAATTTCTATTTGGGAATCAACTACGCTGAACAAAATGGCTATCTCAAAATTTTGATTGGATGGGTTTCGGGATATGGTGAGCGTGGAAGGGGTGTTAGTTGCCTTACAATCACTTTCGACTACTAAAAAAGGCACAAGCCACTCCAATTTCCGATTGAATGAGCCCTTTTCGAACTTTCTACGACAACTTCTTCGATACGAAGTGCTCTGCTCTAAAAAAAAAAAAAATAATAATGATACATATTGCCAACATTGTTCTTATATGCCCCTTAGGGCATAACTTAAAACCCTTGCCCCGAGGGTTGTGGGGGAGTGACCTCCTCAAAAACACATTTTCTATCTGGAAATCAACTACGCTGAACAAAATGGCTATCTCAAAATTTTGATTGGATGTGTTTGGGGGAATGATGGGCGTGGGGGATGCTAGTTGCCCTCCAATCACTTTCGACTATTAAAAAGGGCACTAGCCCTTTGAATTTCCAATCGAATGAGCCTTTTTTGAAGTTTCTACGACAACGTCTTCTATAAAAATCTTATATGCCCCCAGGGCATAACTTACAACCCTGGCCCTGAAGGCTGGGGGGGAGTGTCCTCCTCAAAAACATAATTTCTATCTGGAAATCAACTACGCTGAACAAAATGGCTATCTCAAAATTTTGATTGGATGAGTCCTTTTCGAAGTTTCTACGACAACTCATTCGACACGAAGTGCCCGGGTATGGAGAAAAAAAAAATAATAAATAAAAAAAAATAATACATTGTGCCCACATCGTTCTTTACTTAGGCAGCGCTATTGCGCTGCCTATGATTATAAGCATTTTAGGGACTAAAATTGCTTTTATTTGCTATTTTAGGCTGAATGTAATAAGGAGTTTGGGAACGAGTCCGAGAACTTACATCAGTGTGTTGCGAGTGTCTACTAAAAAGTATATTTGACATTTAGTCATAGAGATATACTATGTAGGTAGGTTAGAGATATATTATATGGGTCCATGTATCAGGTGGATTAAATATATACTGACCCACCACGAAACGCAAGAAGAAAATCTTGAAAACCAATGAGCCTATGGCAAGTGTGAAAAAAGAAAAACAATCCCATGAATATTTTCAAGAGACTAGCAGTGGCGTAATTTAGTCAAAATCCTGGGGGGGGGGGGGTGAAATTGGAACCATTTTTCTCAAATCAAGTGAAAATGACAGTGAAAAATGAAAAATGAACCATATAGCACCGTAAGGGCAAACAGATAATAAAGAAAACTGACATGTTTTTCTGCTTAAATGTTTTATACGGTTAAATTACGCAGGCTAATATTAGTTTTTGTCACGATTTTTTGCAGAAACTAAATTTCAGCTGGGAAGAGGGGCAATCTTAGGTCTGGAGGGGACAGTTCCTCCCCCCCCTGCCCTATAGCAAATTACGCCCCTAGAAGAGAGCGGGCGATTGATTTCCTCTCCTTGCAATACACTCCTCTAACGGAGACGTGGTTGAAAGCATGTTGCACTTTTACAATACACGTCTGAAAAGGAGTTTGCAACATTACCTCTCTTACCTGAAATTATGTGCTTTTTTTTTTTCAAAAATCCGATACTACTTAAAAAACATAATGCAGTTATATTATGCTAATGATATAACACATTTAGTTCTTTATTTTTTGAAATTTCGTTTTCTTTTCTGTTTTATATCAAAAAAGACATATATTATACACATCCAGTACATTCTAAAATTGTTTAAGCATATAAACTAAATTGGAACATGGAATACCAAAGTTGGAAGGAATAAAAAATTATAGATACGAAGTGGAAGGGTAAATAGAATATGGTGACAAAAAGAAAAGAAGAAAGTTACTCCAAAAGCCCTCTGAAAAGTGCTAGACTTTTGACATTGTTGTTTTTTTGTTTTGTTTTTTTAGTAGTCATCTAGTCAAAAAGTCAACGAAAAGAATCATCTAACCGATATGTAAAGTTGCTTCTCCATGACTCAGCCATGGAAGTAGAATGTACTGCTAATTATAACACAGAAGTATCTTTGCTTCAGTGTTGTAAACATGGTGTCTTATTGTCAATCTGGATCATCAAAAGCCATTTCCACAGACAATAGTGTTTGTAAATTTCTAACCTAAGTTTTAAATTTGCCAACTTTGCTCGAAAAAAGGCCTGTTTGGTCTAAACCACTTAGTGGTTCCAAAGTTTACAGTTTTACAATCCAGTTCTATGAGTTTCTTTTGTTCCATTGTTAGTTCTAGATGTTGCTTCAAGATCCAGATTTGTAAGCGGAAAGGGCTTTTGGTAACCATTAGTGGTTGCCAACCCTTCTTGGGAAGTTTTTTTTTTGCATATTTTTTGCATTGTTTTTCTTGCGCTTTCGTTAATTGATTTATTTTTGTTGATTGATTGTTGCCAATAGTAAAGGTTATAAGGCTTTAATTTTAAATGTTTTTTTTTTCAGAGGCACTTCATATAGACAGAGTTGTCGTATAAACTTCGGAAGAGGCTTTTTCAATTGGAAATTAAAAGCCCTAGTACCCTTTTTAAGAGTCGAAAGTGATCGGAGGGCAAATACCTCTCCCACGCCCTTTTTTCTTCGAAGGCATTCGAAAAAAAAAAAATAGAGATTACAATTTGTTCAGATAGTCCAAAGATCAGTTAATAAGAACTCTGAGATTGACGCAACCCCCTAGACCCGGGGGAGATTGCTGCAAGTTATGCATATAAGGCTCATATGGACAGCGGGGTCGTATAAACTTTGTAGGAGGCTCCTTTGATTGGAAATTGAAAGCTCTAGTTTCCTATTCAGGAGTCAAAAATGATCGGAGGGCAACTAGCCCCCCCCCGCACGCAATCTTTTCCCTAAATGTATTCGATCAAAATTTTGAGATATCTATTTTGTTCAAAATAGCCCAAAGACCAGATATTAAAAACTCCGGGGTCGACAAAACGTCCTAAAGCCCGGAAACAAGTATTGTAAGTTATGCCCTGGGGTATGTAAAGTTCTCATGGAAGGGGTGGTTATATAAACATTGGAGTAGGCTGAGTTGATTGGAAATTTGAAGTTCTAGTTCCCTTAGGAGTCAAAAGTGATCAATGGCAACTAGCCCCTCCCCTCGCCCTCTTTTTTTACAAATGCATCCGATCAAAATGTTGATGTAGCCATTTTTTTCAAAATAGTCCAAATCATTTAACAATGCCTTCGAGGTTGAAATAACTCCCACAGCCTGGGGGCGAGGGTTGTAAGTTATGTCCCCAGGGCATATGAGTTTTTTGGGGAAAGGGTGGTAATATATACATTGGACGAGGCTCATTTGATTGGAAAATGAAATTTGTAGTTCCCGTTTTAAGAATCAAAAGTGATTAGAGGGCAAATAGCCCCCCACCCACGCCCTCTTTCCCCAAATGAACCCTATCGAAATTTTTAGATTTCAATTTTGTTCAAAATATCCCAAAGATTATATTACAATGCCCCCAGTGTTGACACAGCCCCCGGAGACCGGGGACAAGGATTGTAAGTTATAATCTGGGAGAATATTAGGTTTTACTAAAGGATTGGTCGTATAAACTTTAGTGAAGACTCATTTAATTGGAAATATATTTAATTCCCTTTTTAAAAGTCAAAAGTGATCAGAGAAAAAACAGCCCCCTACCCCCTCTTTGCAATAAATGCATCAGATCGAAGTTTTGATGTAGCCATTTTGATCAAAATAATCTAAATATCATGTAACAGTGCTTCTGGGGTTGACTTAGCCCTTCAGAGCTCGGCGGCAAGGGTTTTAAGCTACAACCAAGGGGCATAAAAAACGATCAGGAATTAAATGAACGATCATAGTAAAAAACATGTAACAAGTACTAATATAAATGAATAAATAAATATTAAAACGAGTGAAACTTAAATTAAATATGCAAATCAAGCTTAAAACAAACAAAATTACTACAAACAAGAGTTTGACTACTACCCCCTTCCCTAACTGTAAGAGTTTACAGCTTATAAGGCTTTTAAGGCTGCTATTCTGACAAAACGCGGAAAAAAAAAAAAAAAAAAAAAGACAAATAGCTGCCCACTCACTGCAGTCTAATGATAATATTAGCTGAAACTAATGTGAACTCCGATCTGATCACTTACATCACCATAATATTACTGGTTACGACTACCTGCAGTTGGGACTCCCCAATAAAAGCAGCTAAAACAAAGTTATGTTCCAAGTACTGTCCCCATCTAGAATTACCTTCCGGTGGAAGTTATCCCAAATAAACCTGTTTTTAGTTATTTCAGTAGAAGGTATAACAAAATTTTTAAATAAATTCTTTTCGTGACTTGTGCCATATCAACAGATGATCCCTTGTGTCATTAAAGGAAAGAGTAAAAGAATATTTATTAGCATTGCAAAAAAATAGTTTTTTTTTGTCTGTTTTAATTCTTCATTTTCATTTTATTTTATTTTTTTATGATGGGGTGGTTTCCCCTGGGGCTAGAAGCAGGAGAGTATTTGGTTATTTTTTTATTGATTGATGAGATGTAAAATGGTGTCTGAGGGTTGGAGTGATGAACATACTCAGTATTTATGTTTAAAGATATAAATATTGTGGTTCTCGGCATCCAGGAATGGATTGAGATGTTTTTATTAATGTGTGATTTATATATTTTTTGTTTCGTCAATAAACCCATTGATTGATTGATCACGCCTTGAAAATGGACGTAAGACAGTGATATCCCATACTCAGTCATTTTGTTTGCTTTTTTTGATAAAAATTCTAATTCAACACCAGATGGGGTGGCACTGATATAAAGGGAACAAAAGAAGACGACTGATACCCCTTTGCCTGTTTTGTCACTGAAAAGGGACAGAAGAGCTCAAAACCTTGCCCTATGGAAATTTTCTACAAACACCCTTTTTATATAATATGATCTTGGTTAAACTTTTTTGAGGGATAAATCATTTTTACCTCATCAAAATTAGTATGCAAATTATTATAGCTGATCTCTGTGCATAGTTCGAAGATTAATTTTAATAAAAAAAAGCTTAGATTTTAATTGAGAAAAATGACCAAGCCTTCGATGGTTATGTTAAATTCATAATCAAGATTCTAGGTTAGTCAAAGTGCCTACCAATTTTGTATTCTCGGGGGATAAGAAATTTTTGGGCTAACGCTTCCCGAAATCTAGAATTTTGAACAGTAGCACACTCTATGAGAAAAACAGTCGGGAATTTTGACCAGTTTTCTGCCCAAGAGGACGCAAATATATGAATATTTTAACCAGAACTTTAACTCAGAGACGGCAAAATTTTCAAATCTTTCTAACTCAAGAACGGTCGTTTTCTTCTAGTCAGGCAAAAATTAATCGTTATGATTTTCTGAGACTCAAAAAGCTATTCTTGAATTAATTTTAATCCAGATATTTTTTCAAAACCAGTCCCCTTCTTAATCAGAAAGTAACCGCAGTGTATCCTCTTTTCAGCAATTTTTTGAGCTTATATACCGCTAAATCTGCTAATTGATTTCGGTGCATGCAGGTTTATTTGAAGCAGAATCCAAGTTGAAGAACTCTTGGAAGTTCCTTTGTAAAAACATATGCAGCTGACATTTTGCGATTTCCGTTAGTACTAACAACCTATTTCAGAACCCAATCACCTGGGGCTGTCACAACTAAGAGGATTCCTTCTCCATCCTATTCTCTTTAAAGATTCTTTCTTTGCTCCCTCTTACAAAGTTTCAAATTTCTATCAATTCTTTTACTCTTCCTACCAATTTGGGTATGATCTGCTTTTCGTTTTGTGACAGATGGATAGCCAGAAGTGCAGTTTATGATGATAAATAATGTCTCTCACCCGTTTAGTGTGAGTAAGTCATTTTGACCTTTCTTTCATTACAGCTCTAAAATTAGAACACAGCTGTTTTTTTTTGTATAGGCTATTATTTCACATATCGTCTGTCAAATGAGTACCTTAAACTGTCGTTAGACAAAATTTCTGGAAAACGTTTGGAAGCATTTTTATGGCAGCATAGATGTGCTTCCTTTTGTAGGATCTCATTCTTCATTTGAGATCCATGCTTCACCGTCGTCACAGCGACTCTTATTATTTTCCTCATCTTCCAAACTTTTTTTCAATTGCGAAAAAATAGCCTGTGTTTTGGCTATTCTATTTCTTTGGTCTTCACTGCTTCCACCATCCTTACTAGTAATGCAATACAGGAAAGTGAAGCTATCAATTGGATCCATTTTCTCAGTGCAAAATATTACTTCTTCATGCTAACTCGTCTCTAATCGAAGCGATTTACTCTTCTTAATATTAATTTTCAAAAGTATTTTTGTACCTTGAACTATCAAAACTTGAAGAGATTCGTTCTTTTTGCCGACGATTTTTATTTAAGACAATGAATTCAGGCTCGCAGTGTATATCTAGTAGAGTTTAACTTCACATTTCTTACCACTATAAAGGCCATCTCATGGCCTGTATAGTATTGGATATGACAAATTCAATTAAAATAAGATACTTACTATATAAACAAGATATGAACACAACTTAAATCCTAATTCCACACATACCCACCACTAAGCTTACATTTTCCCTGAACAGAAGCAAAAGTAATAAAATGAATCGCACTAATCCCTTTAATAAACTTATATGGTATGCCATATAAGACTAAGACCTCCATTAGATGTTTTATAAGATTGTTAAGATTATAATTTACTAATAAGAGTTAATGCGTTACTAATTTTTCGGGGCTAACACAGCTACCCTGGTTAGCTCTTGCAGCTAAATCATTTTATAAATATGGAAAAAGAAAAACTGTGTACACTATTCTGGGGACTAAAAGGGGTTTCGCGACGGCAAAATACTCTATATTATTGCTCTATTTTACATACATACCGTAAGAAAGTAAGTTCGTTTGTGATTGGTGGATCATTTTTAGTTGTTCCAGTGAAAAAATTTCATATTCTTACTTTAATTGGCTTATACTTTTCTTCTTGTTCTTGCGCCAGGGCCAGACGTTTTTGCCTCACATTGCATCTAAAATTTAGATGTTCTTTGAAAGTGCCATATACTACATAATTACACTGTGAAACTAATTGCATAATCATTTGAAGAAAATTTTGCTGTTCTTACTTTGTGTTCTAATCTCCACTGCACAAACAAATATAATGCGTAGTTTTACCATCTTATTTCCTCTTCATACACTAGGTAGCAGTATCCAAGATCCGTGTGTATGTATGTATTATTCACTGATTAAATATTAATAACAAAATAGAGTTTAGATTAGTGTTTTATACATTTATTTCTGCATTTTTAACACCTTAAAGTCTCTTCAATTGTATTTCCAGAGACAAGGTGATCCTAAGCCTTCTATTTTGTCTTTTACACATTTCTATTTTTTGTCTTTTTACAGTACTGTACGAGAACTTAGTATCACGAAGCTTAAGTATACAAATAATCATCAATGGTCAGTCAGTTAGACAAAATTTAGGTTATTCATATATTAATCAGCAAAAAGGCTCACGAGCCCTGGGTAAATCATTATGATAGGCCTACTTAAAGCGCATTTAGACGCTAGATTTAGTCTTGAACCAAAATCATAAATCTGTTGCTTTCAAACGTGAAGTAGGACTGTAAAGAGTCGGAATCATTTGCAGCCGAAAACGCATCTAGTTTGACGTCTGCTCGTAGATCTAGGGAAGAAGAGGCGCAAATTAGTTTTAAAATCTGGCTAATGAACATTCCCTGTAGACCAAATACTCTATGAATATTTCTCGCCAAGTAAGCAATTTTAAAATCAAATAAGCTATGTCTAACCATGCACTGTTGTTTCAGACATAGATTATAAGGAATAAAATTCAATAAGAGGTGCTCCGGGCTGTCTTGTAAAGTAGGCTAGCATAGATGAGGGGTAATGTTCATATTAATGGATTATTCAGATAGGTAATTTAACTGAATCCGAATTTAACATCCATTTATGTTAGACATGAAGTTTACCCCCCATCCTGAATCCAAGTTAACATTCATTTGTGTTGGAAATGAACTTTAGGCTAGGCCTACCCCCCCCCCCCATGTATACCAATTCAGGGTATGTTAAGGTTCTACGAAATCATATTATTGAGTTAGGAATAAAGTGAATATACCATTCAATGCCTTTTTTTTATGCGATTACAAATATAATAGGCCTACGCATTTCTGTCAGAAATGAATTTCAGCCCCCCCCCCCCTATATAGGCTATACCTAACCTAACCCTAAATTGGCATATTTACCCAGGGTATATATTTGCACATTAGGGGGGGGGGGGAGAAAGCTCATTTTTGATGCAAATGAATGTTAAATTTGGATTGAGGATGTAGGCCTAATTCTGACTAGCCTATAGAGATAGGCTAAGTTTTTTCTTAGATATCTGAATAATCTGGTAAATTTCTTGGTGGTGCAATAATTTAGCTAATATGAAAGTGAAAACATTATTTGATGCCTTTTTTATGCTCTTTCATAGTTCAATAATAGCTTCTGGGGCTAATTGCATCTTGAGCTCTTAAAGGGGACCCAAAGGTTTTTTTTTATTTTTGTAATCACACAAAGAAGTTATAACCTAACCTGCAAAATACTTGATTTTTAATTCAAAACTTTTCTGTTGACAATTCAGGGTATATATTTTCACATTATGGGCTAGGGGGGGGGGGGTAAAGTTCATAGTAAATTTGCAGAGGACCATATAGGCTAATTTAGCTAGGATGAAAGTGAAAACATCATTTGATGCTTTTTTTATGCTCTTTCATAATTCATATAAAATACCTTTGGGGCCCCTTTAAGGGCTCAAGACACAATTAGCCCCAGAGCAATTATTGAATTATGAAAGAGTATAGAAAAAGGCATCAAATGCTTGTTTTCACTTTCATCCTAGCTAAA
This sequence comes from Artemia sinica, assembly GCA_027921565.1. Taxonomy (NCBI): domain Eukaryota; kingdom Metazoa; phylum Arthropoda; class Branchiopoda; order Anostraca; family Artemiidae; genus Artemia; species Artemia sinica. The sequence goes on from CM051259.1 coordinate 61,487,533, forward strand.
TTATTGTACCACCTAGAAACTTACCAATAAACACATTAATATAAACATTGCCCACTTCTATGACCAAAAAGTATTGTACAAAGCCTTGTACTAGGCATGCATCCAGGAACTTTAGTGAGCTTTAGTCACAGGCTTCTAAAACTTGAATTACTGAGAAGTTTCCTCCAATCTGTGTCTCTCCTCAAAGTTAGTCAGTTGACTATGAGGTATACTATTTCTGGCTTGTAAGTATGAAAACTGTTGTAATTCAGTCTGATTTCTTACTCTGGCCTCAACATTAGTTTTAGCATAAAATATGCAGTTATTTGCTTATAGCAACCAAATATCTTGGCTTTTTCTGTTTGGGTTGAATGCTGCTTATATATGTGTTTCATTGCTTCAACCATCTTAAACCAGCACTCTTTCAGATCAGAGCTTTAGAACTTGGTGCTTGATTGCCTGAAACAGAGAGTGAATGCCTCCAAGTACTTGGCACTTGGACAGGAATTGCTTGGATACAATATCTGCTGGACAGATGGTACTTCTGCTGGCAAAGAAAATAACTGAATTCATTTGTTACAATCCTTACTTGATCACCAAGACTCCAGGATGTATATTATCTGAATTTGATATAGACTTTATATAATGTTTTGTACAGGATAAAATTGTATTATAAGGATAAATAAGGGTATATTCATAAAAATAATTTATTCTTTAAGTGGTCAAAGGGGGACAAATGGGGTCTGGGGGACAAAACATGGTTTGAAGGGGGGGGGGAGACTCTCCCTCCAATCTTGTGAGACACCACAACTTCTTTTTTGTGTCAGATTTCTTGCATTCTTGATCTGGTGAAAACAGTAAACCAAGAGATTTCAATATCATTAGATAAAAATTTTATTTGAAAAGACTTAAAAATGTAGATAAACAATGGAAGAAAACATGATTTGATGAATGGAAACAGACTGCATATTAAAAAGGAAGATTTTCAATTGTTTAATGTTTTTTTGGTATTATATATATATCCTAAGGCTATGCCTTGGACATCAGGGGGGTCAGGTGGATTGTCAGAAATTAACTACAATATCTAATAAGAGTTTAAAATAAGAGATTTAATTGTATAACTGTTGTTTCATTAGCATATTTTCTGTAGATATGGTCAACTGCAGCAAATTTACTGTTTAAAGAATTTGATCATTAAAGTTGTAGCTGAGGGGCTTGTTGCTGTCATAGAAGTAGTTAAACTAGGTGAATAAAGCTTTCAGCAAAGAAACCATGGTCTACAATACATCCTGGAGGGTGTTGCCAAGCTAATATTTCTACTATTTTCCAACCTGAACTCCTAACCTTCTAAGCACCTATTTTCAAAGATTAGCCTTGTTAAAGGCCCATGATCTAAAATTTTTCATGAAAAGTTCTAGTTGAGGGGCTTCTTGCTATTGTGGAAAGTGGTTCCAATTTATTTGAATTGGTAAAGTAGCTCAGTTTACCTTGGGAAGTAGCTCAGTTAAGTTGATGAAACTTTCAGGAATGAATCCAGAGCCTACAATATACATCAGAAACATTTCATCAACCTGATTTCTCTGCCCTTTCCTTATTTATAAGACATACAAGATTGTATAGATAATAGATTTGTTTAATCAGTCATCTCTGACCTGTTTGAATTTTGACAAAAAATGTTTGATCTTGATTTTGGGTTTTCAGTCTCTTTTTTGTTGGCTCTAGTTTTGAAAATGCAAATTGTACTATTTCAGGAGGATTTTAAGCCATATCAAGATTTTTTTTTATAAATTTGAGAAATAGATTTTCCAATCATTAAAACCATATTAATCAAGATTGAGTAAATGTATGAGACTCAATATGATATCCTTGTACCTCATTTGAGCAGTACATCTATTTCTCAAGGCTTAGCCTTTATATCACAAAGATTGTAAAAGGTCATAAAAAATCAATACACTTTAGAGGGGAAGGGTGGAAGTAGGTGCTCCAAAATGCCTTCTTGAGGGATCATTAAGGCTCTGGATTTAATCCTGAGGATTTCATTTATCATACTCAACTACTTTTCATGATAAAAAAAATGCCCTTATCTAAAATTATAGATCTACAGATCCTTATCTAGGGCCTAAGATATGCCCTTGGAAGGTATCATCAAGATACTAGTGCCCTTTGGAGGGTTTAAGTTAAAGTTAGACCTTCCCAGAGCATGATTCATGCTCTGGACAAGTTCTTGAAAGCTTAACTGACCTGTGTCAGCTACTTTTTAAGATAGCAAAAGCAAAAAGTCCTCAGCTACAACTTTTCCCAAATAATGCCCAAAGGAAGTATTTTTGAGTCTCATAACTTGGCTAAATCCTAATTTATAAGGTTTCAAAATGCTGGGAAATTATGTCTTATATTTGAAAAAAAATGAAGGCAAATCCTCTAGATTTTTTGAAAAAAACTTTTTTTTCAGTATTTTTAAAAAATGCCCCCCCCCCTCACTACCTTTTTGTATCTTCATTAAAAAATAAATAAAAACCCTACTTCATCCTACAACCTTGTGAATTGGTTCCACTGTAAGTAGTATGCTTTAGGCATAGAAGATGCATTTGACAATCATACTTTTGAATCCATAGAAATATTCATGGAAGAAGGGAAAATTGATATTTCTAGACAGAAATAGAATTCCTACATGCTGAGGAATCAACAAGTAGTCATGGAATGAAAGGGAGTAAAAAAAGGCCAAAGACTGTTTCAAATTGTTGCCCTTAATGGGGAGTAAGTTTATGGAGAATAGCCTGTTTAGTCTACTAGAATGGCATTCAAGGCATGCTCAGGCTTATGCTGAAGATCTAGTGCCTCTGCTAAAAAGTAAGTGCTATTTGATCATATCTGCATATGAAAGAACCACAACACTCATGGAGCTTTGTGTAGGATTTCAACCTAATGAAAATTTTCAAACAGTTTGTGGTAACAAACTGTAAGTAAGGAGCAACCCAGCTCAATAGTAAGCAAAACTCTAAAAAACAGAATTTTGATACCAATAGATATATAAAAAAAAAAATCATATTTTTATGCTGATTTCAAATATATTGGTTTCATTAAGTTTAGTATTACTCAATAAAGGTTACAAGCTTGAGAAAGTTTGTCTTATTTAAAAAAAAGGGGGAAACACCCTCTACAAAGTCAGAATCTTAATGAAAATCACAACATCAGATTCACTATATCAGATAACCCTACCATAGAGGTTTCAAGCTCCTATCTGCAAAAATGTAGAATATTGTATTTTTTGCTAGAAGAAAGATCACAGATGTATATTTATTTGTGTTTTTTTTTCATTTTCTTTTTTCCCCAGGGGTGATTGTATTGACCCACTGGTCTTTGAAGTTCAGGAGAGGGCTGATTCAAGTAGAAATTAAAAGTTCTAGTGCCCTTTTTAAGTGACCAAAAAAAATTGGAGGGTAACTAGGCCCAAAATACCAGGTTCTAGCTGGATTTGATTATTTAAGTTCTAGCTGAGGGGTTTATTGCTTTTCATAGAATTAGTTAAATCTGGTGAATAAAACTTAGCAAAGAAACCCGGGCCTAAATTATATCCCAAAAAGAGTTTGTCAAGCTACCATCTCTACTCTTCTCCACCCCCTATGCATAACCTTCTAAACAACTATTTTCAAAGAATAGTCTTCTTAAAAGCTTTTCATCTTCAATTTTCATAAAAGCTCTAGTTGATTGGCTTCTTGCTATATTGGAAAGTGGTTCCAAGTTATTTGAATTGGTAAAAATCTAGTTGAGGGGCTTCTTGCTTTCTTGGAAAGTAGTTCTATTGCCCTTTTTAAGTGACCAAAAAAAATTGGAGGGTAACTAGGCCCAAAATGCCAGGTTCTAGCTGGATTTGATTATTAAAGTTCTAGCTGAGGGGTTTGTTGCTTTTCATAGAATTAGTTAAATCTGGTGAATAAAACTTAGTAAAGAAACCCGGGCCTAAAATATATCCCTGGAAGGGTTTGTCAAGCTACCATTTCTACTCTTCTCCAACCCCTATGCATAACCTTCTAAACAACTATTTTCAAAGAATAGTCTTCTTAAAAGCTTTTCATCTTCAATTTTCATAAAAAGCTCTAGTTGATTGGCTTCTTGCTATATTGGAAAGTGGTTCCAAGTTATTTGAATAGGTAAAAATCTAGTTGAGGGGCTTCTTGCTTTCTTGGAAAGTAGTTCTATTGCCCTTTTTAAGTGACCAAAAAAATTGGAGGGTAACTAGGCCCAAAATGCCAGGTTCTAGCTGGATTTGATTATTAAAGTTCTAGCTGAGGGGTTTGTTGCTTTTCATAGAATTAGTTAAATCTGGTGAATAAAACTTAGCAAAGAAACCAGGGCCTAAAATATATCCCAGGAAGGGTTTTTCAAGCTACCATTTCTACTCTTCTCCAAACCCTATTCATAACCTTCTAAACAACTATTTTCAATGAATAGTCTTCTTAAAAGATTTTCATCTTCAATTTCTTATAAAAAGCTCTAGTTGAGTGGCTTTTTACTACTACTACTAACAACTCATCGCAGCACCAAGCCGCCTGAGGCCAACACAGCTACGCACGCTCCTCCTCCACCCCAATCTATTCAAAGCCTCCCTTTTTACACCCGCCCACGAAGTTCCCATTTCCTTTAAATCTTTCTTTATGACGTCCTCCCAACCCAGACGGGGACGACCTGCTTTCCGTTTAGCCCTAGATGGTTGGCCGAAAAGAACAATCTTCGGCAATCTGTCATCCTTCATCCGAACAACATGCCCTAACCACCTCAACCTTTCTTTCATTATAGACCTAGAAAGTGGTATTGAACCACATTTTTCGTATAGCCTATTGTTTGAAATACGGTCTGTCAGCCGGGTACCCAGAACAATCCTTAAGCAATTTCTCTGGAAAACATCTAGCAAAATCTTCATCCGCTTTTCGGAGCGTCCATGCTTCAGAGCCATATTTGACCACTGTCATCACTGTAGCTTCTAAGATTCTAATCTTGGTTTGCAGACTTATCTTCCTATTCTTCCAGACTTTTTTTAACTGTGAAAAAACACCCTGAGCCTTGGCTATTCTATTTTTAACATCTTCACTGCTCCCACCATCTTTACTAATAATACTACCAAGGTAAGTGAAACTGCCCACCTGATCAATCTTTTCATTACCCAACGTCACCGTTTCATCTTCACTTATTCCTAGCCTTAGTGACTTGGTCTTCCTAACATTAATTTTCAAACCAATACTAGCACCCTGAACTCGCAAAACCTCTAAAACTTCATTCATTTTGCTCACACTTTCATCTAGGATGCTTAAATCATCAGCATAATCCAAGTCCAGGAGACTTTTTCCTCCCCATTTGATTCCGTGGTCTCCCATTGCCTTTCCTGTGCTCCTTAAAACAAAGTCCATCAAAATAATCCATATAAAGGGGGATAGAACACAACCCTGCTTAACTCCTGATTTAATACAAAACCAGCTGCTAACCTCATTTCCTACCTTAACCGCAGCAGTGTTATTCTCGTACATAGCACTAATCACTTTAATGTATTTGTCTGGTATACCATACAAGGATAAAACCTTTACTAAAGCTCCTCTATCAACAGAATCGAACGCTTGCTCATAATCTATAAAACTAAGGACCAAAGGTGTTTGAAAACTTAGGCACTTCTCAATTATTAACCTAAGAGTGAAAATTTGGTCAACACATCCTCTACCTTTTCTAAAACCGCACTGCTCTTCTCTTAAAACTTTGTCTACGGCATCTCTCAGTCTAAAAAGTATCATATTACTAAGCAATTTGCTACCTACAGAGACCAGACTAATGCCTCGATAATTACCACACTCACTTTTATCACCTTTCTTATAAAGTGGCTTAATTAAGGTTTTCCTAAAATCATTAGGTACTTCCCCTTTTTCAAAAATCATATTCATAATCTCCAATAACTTATTTCTAACCTCAGAGCCACCATATTTAAGAAACTCATTTACTACCCTATCAGCACCTGGAGCCTTATTATTCTTTAATCCTTTTAGTACTGTTTCTAATTCCTCCTCACAAAACAAATCTTCCTTCACATCCAAGGTATCACAAACTTTTTCATTTTCCTCTATATTTTTTCCTGCTACTCTATCTCGGTTAAGCAAATTCTCAAAATGTTCGGCCCATCTCGCTTTAGCTTTTGTCTTATCGCTAATTGCCACCCCATTCCTATCTTTAACTGGGACAAGTCCGGATTGACTACTACCTCTCAATTTGTTAACGTGCCAGTACAATATTTTACTATTATGCCGTCTAGCTGCATCTTCTAAATCCTCGGCAATTTTATCCATGGCCTCCACTTCACACCTCCTTAGTTCATATTTCAATGCTTTCTCCACTTTCTTTACATTTCTTTTGTTTTCATGTGATCTATCACTCAGATAATTCTTGTACAAGTCCTTTCTCCTTTCTATTAAACTTAAAGCTTTTTCACTAATATTCTTAGCTGCAGTTCTAGCTTTCTTCCCTAATACACCTTCAGCAACTTCACAAATTATTTTTCTAAAATTATTCCAACCATCTTCCACATTATCAAATTTTAAGCTCTCAAGTTTAGTATTCAACTGTTCCTGGAAAGTTTCTCTCAAATTCTCATCCTGGAGTCTACTAACATCATAACTTCCCGGGAGGTAATTACCCTTCCGATATTTCAGCTTTAAATTAACCCTTGACACTACTAGATGGTGATCTTTACTTTTAACATCAATAACAGCACTCCTATATACCCTAGTATCTTGTATTGATCCTGCCAGTCTTCGATTTACTATAACATATCAATAAGGTTTGCTGTCTTACCATCACGTGAATACCATGTTAGCTTATGAGCCATTTTATGACCAAACACCGTATTGGTTATAACTAGATTGTTATACCTACAAAATTGCAAAAGTCTGTATCCATTACTGTTTTCTTTTCCTACACCAAATTTACCTAAGCTGGGATACCATCTATCCATATTTCTACCAACCTGGGCGTTAAAATCTCCCAGCAATAACATCATATTTCTACCTGGGACCTTGTCTATTTGCTCCTGTAACTGTAAGTAAAATTCATCTGAGTCACTAGTATCTCCATCAGTCGGTTCTACAGGGGCGTATACTACTATAACTGATACCTTGAACTTTCTAGTCATAAAATGAGCAATTAGTATTCTATTATTAATACCTTCCCAGCCTAAACAAGACTTAGCAGCTTCCTTATTCATCATGAGCCCTACTCCCTGTCTATGTAACCCATCCTTCCTGCCTGAGTAAACAAATTCTATATCACCTAATTTCATGCTTCCTACCCCTGGGATATGAGTTTCTGAAACTCCTAATAGATCCAGTTCGAATCGTCTGAATTCGTCAGTCAAAATGTCGATACGATAGTCATTTTTTAATGTCGTAACATTCCAAGTTCCAATTTTCATGTTCTTTAAATCATTGAAATTTTTTTCGCCTCAGGAAAAGCAATGATCCCGGATACCAGTGCAGGACGGGGATCACATATCTTCTCAAGTCTACACCGAAGTGCTTAAGCCGGCTTAGAACCGGACAGCAAGAAGTCCCTGGGACCTCCATGAATGGAGGCTTTGTGCAATCCTGGGCCCATCTTGGTCACAACATGGTTTTCAGCGCTTGGCGATGCTCTTCTATCAACAAGAGTCAAAATCCTGCACAGACAATCTCAAGCCTATTACCTCCGACTCATTATATATTCATGCCTACAAATATTATGCTACTACGGGGAGGCAACCCGTAATAGATAAATTAGCTAGGAAGAGGTTTTTCAGCCCAAAGACGCCCATCAAAACATACCAATCCCAGAAGAATTGTCCATTAGTCAGAATCCCGTGCGAATGCTGTGTCGTTTACTAGGCTATAATTTCCTCGAGGGGGCGCCACTCCTCAAGTGGGAATAGAGTTGACCGCAAGGTCCCCAGTCTTGCAGGTACCCCGAAAAGGTCGAGGCAGCCCTTTGCAGAGGCCGTTGTCCATAGATCTGGATCTTACGCCCTGCCACAGTTGTCCTCCTATAGAGGATCCTCCCGCGATGGTGTTCTGCATCACCATGCAATTTAACCCATTGCTGGGAGAAGGTTTGCAACTCATGGAACTTGTGGATAAACAAGTGGGCCCTTTGAGTGTACATTTGAGGGGCCTTCTTCCTCCTCCGCCTGTATTTATGACCCCGGGCAAGGGTGCCCCAGATTCTATTATGGACCCCCAGGGACAAGGTCCCCCCTTGGTCCATGCCTCCTATGGATGTACCCTACATATCTGTAGAGTGTTCCCCTATCGCCACCTGGGGACATGCTGAATGGCCTGGGGGAGGCCAGATAAACGGATCACTTTTGTTTTGCAAAGGCAATAACTCAGTGACATATTTAACCTACTACTTATAAATATACATAACTCACTGACTAGGCCTATATTAGTTATATACAGAAATATATAACTCAGTGACACATTAAACCTACTACTTATAAATATGTGTAACTCACAGACTAGGCCTATATATGTTTATATACAGAAATATATAACTGAGTGACATATTTAGCCTACTACTTATAAATATGTGTAACTGACTGACTAGGCATATAAGTTATATACAGAAATATATAACTCAGTGACATATTTAGCCTACTACTTAAAATATGTGTAACTCACTGACTAGGCCTATATAAGTTATATACAGAAATATATAACTCAGTGACAAATTTAGCCTACTACTTATAAATATGTGTAACTCACTGACTAGGCCTATCTAAGTTATATACAGAAATATATAACTGAGTGACATATTTAGCCTACTACTTATAAATATGTGTAACTCACTGACTAGGCCTATATAAGTTATATACAGAAATATATAACTGAGTGACATATTTATCCTACTGCTTATAAATATGTGTAACTCAATGACTAGGCATACAAGTTATATACATAAATATATAACTCAGTGACATATTTAACCTACTACTTATAAATATGTGTAACTCACTGACTAGGCCTATTTAAGTTAGATACAGAAATATATAACTGAGTGACAAATTTAGCCTACTACTTAAAATATGTATAACTCACTGACTAGGCCTATATAAGTTATATACAAAGATATATAACTGAGTGACATATTTAGCCTACTGCTTATAAATATGTGTAACTCACAGACTAGGCATATAAGTTATATACAGAAATATATAACTCAGTGACATATTTAACCTACTACTTATAAATATGTGTAACTCACTGACTAGGCCTATCTAAGTTATATACAGAAATATATAACTAAGTGACATATTTAGCCTACTACTTAAAATATGTGTA